>JAJOZX010004532.1:0-408963 GCA_023014485.1 Bathynomus jamesi | reverse complement strand
TATGAGGAGCTTGGTAAACTTGCAGAAGGTAATGACAACAATGCCTCTTCGGTGGGGAGTGTTAGAAAATCTAGAAGAGGAAGAACCATTGTTGTCCCAAGGCGATTATGATGACTAAACTGATTGATGCAGCATTGCTTGTATATATTAAGTTAAGGTGTGTATATATCCATCTCATAATTGTAAGGTTAGTGAAAATTCACTTAATTTAGAGCTAGCATTTTTGGGTTCTTGTGGCATCATTGTTTGGGCACTCTTGTGGCATTTTTTTGGGGGGGGGGGGGTGCACTGCGCGTCTTTCCTACTCGTTTGTTGAATGCGGCACTTACAAGGCGTGGTCTTATAGAGAGCTCTCTTGCAATTCAGTTTGGTTGTTTAGATACAAAATTGTTGCATCATGCAATGGTGCAGTTTGTGTTGTTGTTGCAAGGTTTAGAAAGAAGACCATAAATAGTACCCCTTTTGTTTTTTATCTTAATTTTATGCAACTGAGGCCTAAGGTAGGCCCACATCGAGTCAGCAACCCTGAGGTAGGATCTAATAGGACATCCAAGTCCGAAAGTTTTTAGTCTAGCTTAACTTGGGCTGTAGGTTAAACTGGCCCTTCAGAGCTTGGCCGTTCACGGCTCAGCTGGGATTCTGAACCCAATAAAATAAAAAATAACACATTATGAAGGAGATTTAGAATAAAGGAGATTTTAGAACATATGCCGGAGCCAACACAAATGTTTAACGGAAATAGGGATGCCAAATTAAGAAATATCGATATGAGCCCAGAAATCGTCTTGAAGAAATTAATAGCAGTGAAACCAGACAAAGCACCAGGTGTGGATGCAATCTATCCAGTGGTCCTCAAGGAGGTAGCAGAAGTAATTAGCCGACCCTTAAGTGTACTGTTTGAAAGAAGCCTAGCTGATATATTAGTGCCAGAGGACTGGAGAAGTGTGAATGTAACTCCTATTTTCAAAAAGAGGCTAAGAAGTCAACCTTGCAATTATAGATAGACCTGTCAGTTTGACTTCTGTTTTGAGCAAAGTATTTGAATCAGTTATGAGAGACGCCCATAGTACATCACATGAAGAATAATAGTTTGATAAAGGATTCCCAGCATGGCTTCAGGCAAGGAAGATCATGCCTCACTAATTTGCTACAATTTTCTAGATGAAGTCACGAAATATATAGATGAGGGTAACCCAGTAGATGTTCTGTATATAGATTTTAGGAAGGCTTTTGACCGTGTCCCCTACAAGAGGTTCATTCTTAAACTGCATGCCCAGAGGATTTGCCAGCCCATCGCAGACAGGATAGAAGCATGTCTAAGTGGTCGGAAAAAAGAGTGGTGGTAAATAGAACAGAATCACTCTGATTCCAGGTGTCCAGTGGTGTGCCACAAGGTTCTGTCCTGGGGCCAACACTCTTTATCATCTACATTAACGATAATGGTGAAAATATTAATAGTACACTCTTGAAATTTGCCGATGACACAAAGATCATCAGACATGTTGGCACAGTGGAACAGGCATTTGTCATACAGGAGTATTTACAGAAGTTGCATCAGTGGAGTCAGGAGTGGCATATGCTATTCAACACAGAAATCCGCATCTCAAGTACAATAACTCTTTCTATGGCTATTTTATTGGTGAGGATAGAATAGAATCCGTCTTTGAAGAAAGAGACCTTGGAGTGAATATTCATTGCGGTAAGAGTAACAGCAGACACTTTGCTGACGTTGTGAAGACTGCCAACCAAATGCTTGGAATTACTGGAAGGATATATGTGGATTGTGGACAAGAGCTCGAGTAATATTCTAAGACTATATAAATCATTAGTAAGACCGCATCTAGAATATAGTGTACAGACAGGGGGGGGGGGGCCTTATTTACAAAAGAATATTGACAATATTGAAAGAGTTCAGAGAAGGACCACAAAAATGTATAGTGATTTGAGAAACGATGATTATGAGTCAAGACTGAAATTTCTCTGGAGATGAGAAGACGACGGGCAAATTTGCTTGAGGTTTTCAAAATAGTGCATGGTTTAGAAAGCATCAATCCTGATGGAATGCCTACCATCAGAAGCAGTACAGGCAGAGAGCTTGAACCATTTCAAGAACTTTATAGACCCAATTTGCAGAAGTAGGAGGGGGTTAACTGTAGGGTTGGGTACGATTCGATGTGGCCGACTCGATGCGACCCAACTCGATGTGGCCGACTCGATGTCAGGACAACTCGATGTGATATCCCTAAGGGATATTTTCGTTAGTTTTAACGAAAATATCACAACTTAACCTAACCAATCGTCAAGGGCGTACAGTTGACCTAACCGGGCATTCAGTTAACCCACATTAAATATATAAAGAAAATGAAATCGACTTGGCCTGGCATCGATTTGGCTTGACATCGAGTCGGCCACATCGAGTTGGGTCGCATCGAGTCGACCACGTCGAATTGTCCCTGCCCCTAACTGTAAGCCAAAGCAAGCTTCCTGCTCCCTTATTAACGGCCACTGATGACATCTACAGCGACGAGCAGTAAACGTCGTCAGTGGATCCAGGTAAATCCAGGTAAATTATATCTCCCTCATACAACGTCTCTCAAAACTAAACATACCTAGTTCCTTTAATCTCTCCCTGTATTCCAATCTTCTGAGATTAGGGATAAGCTTGGTTGCCCTAACAAAAGAATTACATAATTTACAGATCACTTCCTTACTCTTGTAACTAACAGTTCTCTTAATAATACCTAACATTTAATTTGCTTTATTTCTAGTCTCTAAGCACTGCTTAGAAAATTTTAGATCACTACCAACTATAATGCCAAGATCCCTTTCCTGTCTAACATCCTCCAGCCAATTCCTTTGCATCTTATAACTAAAGTTTTCATTATTTCTACCAAAATGCATGACTTTGCATTTTCGAACATTGAATGCCATCTGTCAGTTACTAGCCTGAGCAACTAATCTATCAAGATCCCTTTACAGTTTATAAGAATTTTCTATATTTGTAACTGGGACAACTACTTTTATATCATCTGTAAATTTAGAAATTTTACAACATACTCCTTTCTCTAAATCATTTAGATATAAAATAAAGAGTAATGGACCTAAAACTAATCTCTGTGGTACCCCACTTTTCATTTTCTGCCACCCAGATTCATGACCATTTAGAACTACTCTCTAATTTCTCTTTTCTAACCATTTTTCTACCCAATTTATAACTGACCCCCACTATCCCATGAGCTTTTAATTTATATAGAACTCTCCTGTGTGGAACCTTGTCAAATGCTTTACTAAAATCCAAATAAATAAAACAAATCAATAAAGAACAGAAATGAAATAGGCAATTAAATGAATGTATACATGGCTACCGTACTCACCAAAGTCAATGGTTTCTCTATAACCACACGCCCTGAAAAAAGGCAAATCATTCGAAACGCTTGCCATATTTATGTTTAATCTTTAAACAGTAATAATAAAAGCGGATGAGCGCAAAAACAGCGTTTTGACACGCAGTAGCAAACGGAACTGAACTGGCTCGCACAAGGTTGCATCCAAAAATAATGAAAATCTGAAGATTGATGTCAAAATATCTGTAGAAATCTGTAGTTTCAATAAAAAATCTGTAGACAAAATCTATAAAAGGGACTTGCGTCAGAAAAAGAAACAGGACTCTGGGAACCCTCCCTCCATCCAGAAGAAAATCACGGCTAGCAACAAATACTGTACAGCAATTAAGGCAGTGAAAATATCTCTGCAGGCCCATGTATTTGCCTCCCGTTTCCCACCTGACCTATCTGCTTTAAAACTAGAAGAACACCTGCGTGAAATAACGAAAATTGGGACTACCTGCTCTAAATTAACCAGTAAACAACCAGATGCGTACAGCTCTTTTTGTATTAAGGCAGAATGTGAGGACCCCTCTGTATTTATGGGGCCAAAAGTCTGGCCTGAAGGAATCTACCAGGGCCGTTTCTAGCCATTAGGGGGCCCTAAGCAGTATACCCATTTGAGGCCTCCCCCCTCCATCCACCAACTCACGCCTTACTACATCATCTCAGCACACACATACAAAAAATGGCTGTTAATAAAAAACAATTATGAAACAATTTTAATGAAACATTTATGTCCAAAACAACAAATATGTACTTTCAGAAGGAAAACAGAAAAAATACTCTACGAAATTCCTGAAAATTAGTTTATACATTATTTAGAATAAATGACAGAACTATGTATAAAAAAATAATACAGGTAGAGTGCTTCTGATGAATGAAGGAGAGAAGCTCCAATGCAGTCATGTTGTGTGAAGGTAAAGTCGGCAAGTTCTTAATTTCGAGGGCCACTTCTCTTCCATCAATGTCAGAGTCAGCTTCAGAGCTCAGTATCTTAGAGAGCTTTTCACACTTGCAGGAAAAGTCTTCCTTGTTCATTGTGGTGAAGTTTAGGAGAACCCCAAATATGTCCCTCACATCATCTAATATTTTGAATCTCTCATTTATTGACCCGATGGCACAATCCACCACCACATTGAAAAATTTGACTTCCAGCCTCTTTAAGGCTTCTGTAAATGGTTCGTCAGGAGCTTCATAAGCAAAGTGCTTTTTTGTGGATCTGAGCCTCTTCTCCTTCAGCACAGCCTCCACATTCATTTCCTGACATATGTCCCTAGCTACGACTTGTGCTGCAACAAAACCTGTGTTTATGTAGCTGGTGAGTGAGTCTTTTGTTTTTGTGAGGAGGTTGACTGCCACATCAAACTGCATTGTAGGAGACTGAAGGAGTTTGCTCACATGGTTAACTGCATGAAGAATGTCATACCATACTACTGTGCAAATCTGAAAGCGATAAGACCCTACCTCCTCTGCAAGTGCTTGTGCTTCACTCCTGGCTATGGCATCTGTGGCATTGTTTCTGACTTCCAACAGGGCCTCTCTGATGTTGTGGCTCTGGTATCGCACAGCCTCAATGCTCTTAAGCCGGCTCTCCCACCTGGTTTCACTCCAAGACTTGAGTGTTATGTTCACGTGCTTCTTTAGGATTGTCCATCTCTGTGTAGCTGCTGCAAAAAGGTTGTACAATTTTTGTCCGTTGCCAAAGAAGCTGATGACATCTGTGGAAGCTTTAGCTGCATCAGTGTAATAGCTTGGGGTTAGTGACCCCGCTAAGTTACTAGGTTTCTAAACAAACAAAGGCACTTACAGGTGCGTTGAATTAGATATTCTTTAGAGCCTACCATAGATTTTCTGCGTCCCACAAAGCAGTCTACCTAAACTCTCTAACTTTACTAATTTAGAAGCTATAGACATTACCCCTAACTATTATAAATTATTAACAACTTTCTACCCCATTTGTCACCTTAGAAATATCACCAAATTAAACTTAGCACCAACGATTTAGTCAGATATGAATAACCATGCTCTAGTCCAGCCAAAACCAAAACGAACAGCCGCGTTGCTCTGTTTATCCCTTCGTGTTGCCATTCAGCTTTCTTTTAGTGATTTTTCCCTTCAGTGACTTTAGACTATATACATACATATTAAGGTAGGTTGATTTTCCGCATTTTTTTAAATATCGACTTTGGACTAGTCGAGATAGTCAGGGCTTAATATGATAATAAGTGACAAAATATTTCAGACCCCTAGTTTTAACCGTTTTTTGAGGAAACCGTTTCAAAAATCGTCAAAAAATCGTACCGAAAAATACTGCATTTTCGCAATTTTTGGCCGAAAAAATCATGCTATTTTCATAAAAAAATCATGAAAAAAGTTACAATTTTATTGAAAAAAAGTTAAAAAAACATGTACAGAGTCAAATAGACACATTTAGATCCCAAGATCATCATAATTTTCACTGTAAGAGCACTTAGAAACAAAGGAAGGCCTCATCTGGCGGCTCAGGGCTTTGGCCAGAATGTGTTTGTGCCTTGATTCGAGTCCATAAACAGTATGGGAAGCCTCAGATGTCAGCTTCACGGCCCTTTCAACACTCTGAGAATGTGAAGGCAGATCAGGCAGCTCCAGCTTGGTGCCATTCAGCAATGCTTCTTGAAGCTCCTGGTCAGAAAAGTCTTCTGTGAGAGCAGGTTCACAAATGCCACTTTGGGCGAAAAAAAGAATAAATTACTAAAGCGAAAATGGGGGAAAAAAGGGGGGAAATAGGGACAAAAAGTAGGGATAAATTTGAGTAAAAATGGGATAAGATATAAGTAAGAAAAAAATATATTACCTCTCCTGATTCTCCTGAGCTGGATTAAAAAAAATATCTTGTGAAGGTGTGGAGGCAAAAGTGGCCAAATCCACTTCCTGCTGCTGTTGAATCTGGCTCTGTAATCTTTCTGCTTCAGCTGCAGCCCTCTGGTCTCTCTTCACAGCAGCTTTATCCACAGATCCCAGCTGGAAAGAGCCCTTGGGTCCTATTTTGGCCCTCTGATCTCTCAAGTATTCCCTCTCCTCTACTGGAACCTGAAATATTAAAGTATATTAAATAGCGGATCTAAAATAAGAGATAAAATCCTGAAAAAAAATTGATTATTAATTTCTATTACCAGGGGGGGGGGGGGGGAAGATTACAGGAGGAAAATGCGGATATTTTTCAATTACAAGCATTGAATTTCCTTCCATTTAAAAGGCACCTAATCGCACTAAGTTAGGCCAGTTAAAAGTTAAAAAAATAATAGCATTACCTTCTTACTGGGAGGACAAGTGCAGATTATGTGCTGTGTTTGACAATTTTCTTTCTTGCACTTCACAGCATTGTCATCACGGGGACGAACAGATAGCTTACAGGTGCAAGCAGAAATGTCAAAAAGTTTATCCAGCTTTTCCTCCAGATTCTGCTCCTGGACTGTAGAAAGAGATTTCCTGTTTATCTCTTTTGCTTTCTTGAAGCACACTTTATCCACCAATTTCACTACATAATATTCCTCATACAGGGGCAGCCGCGGTTCACTGCCTGCCACATCTCAATCACATCCTTTTCTATCATTTTAGCAGTATCATAGTCTTTCAAGTCCGGGTGGCTGTTTTGGAGGAAATAAGTCCAGTGCTGGGCAGCGCAAACGAAAATTCACTTGCGCAAGCGCAAATGCGCAAACCCAAACCCATACCTTGCGCAAGCGCAAATGCGCAAACTTCTCGAAACTTGCGCTTGCGCAAACGCAAACGCAAACTATTTATATATACAGGGTTTTCAAAAAAAAATAGGTGCGGTTTTTTTTGGGACATCCTGTATAAAATTAAATTTATAGTAAATCAAATCAAATCAAATCAAAAGGCCTTCTTCCTCTTGAGGTTGGAGGGCTCTATCCAGTGGGCAGTCATGCCCAGGAAGGAGCGGTTGTGGGCTGTCCAGCAGTCAGCGGTGGTGGCCACATAGTTGACCTCGTCCAGGATGGAGGTGAGCTCTGTCTTCCCTGCCTCGCCCTTCTTCTTGAGGTTCCTCATGTAGGTCCGCCTGGAGGGGAGCTTGAAGCTGGGGTTCAGGTACTTGAGGAACCTGGTGAAAGATGGGGACTCCGTGGTTTTGGCGGGCAACATCTCTTCAACCATGAACCTGTGGAGAAGTTGAAAATTAAATTCATTTTGAACATTTTCAATACATGTATTTTAAAACATAAGTTACAAAAAAGATTAGGTATGATTGTAAGGAAAGTCTTTATCTTATCTTTACAATGAATTTTTATTTTTATATCATATAAATATTTGATATATTTAATAAATTATTTAAATTATTCTATTATTAGTGTATAAAATTAAGATTTATAATTATTATTTATTTACCTGTGCAAAAGGTCATGGGCCTTGCTATTGTTGAAGGCGGCAGATCCAGCAAAGGAGGACTCTATGCTGGCCTGGCGCATTCTCTTGGAGCCAGAGTCCTTGGTGTCGCCAGAGAGGGACCGGCCGCGCTTGGACCCACCAGTGATGGCAGCGAGGTCTTTGCTCTGGTTGGGGTGAACCTTGAAAAAAAATTATAAATTATATTGTAATGACAGTGATATACAACAGAAGTGTTTGAATTGAGACAAAGTATAATTTATTATTTAATATTTAATTATATTTTAATAAATAATAATTTCTAAAGTTAACTACTTATCAAGTTTTTTTAAAATTTTAAATTTATAAATAAACTTAAACTCACATGCTAGTAGTGGCTCTTGAGGGTGTACATACTGATGGTGTTGAAGCTGACCTTGGCCTTGCACCTCTTACAGATGATGCTGCCCCTGTAGACCACCCTGCCCCTCTCAACCACCCTCTTCTTGCTGGTCAAAGGTCCAAAGAAGGTGTCCAGGTGGGGGCCAGGGGTTGTTGAGGTCCTCTTCCTCCTAGTGAGTCTCTGAGCCATGGCTGGTCACGCTGCCGGCCGGGCTGGGGGCAGAGGTGGGGCTGGACAGAGACTGGTGTCTGAGGCTGTCCATGGTTCACTAGTTATAGACAGTAGTTATGACTTATGAAGTTTCTAGAAGTTACTAGAGTAGTTAGTAGTTTGAACTCTGAAATAAAATTAAAATCAACTAATCAAACAAACGTGTTTCACTAGCGTTGTTGGTATACTGAGTGCTGACTGCTGTCTGGCGGCGCCACCTGTCTGGCAGTCACGTGTTTATAAGCTAAATCCACTATTTTTAATTTATTTTTTTTCACGTTTGCGCACAAGTTTGCGTTTGCGCAAGTACTCGCGCAAACGCAAATGCGCAACCGAAATCACACTTGCGCAATTGCGCAATTTGCGTTTTGCGCAAGTGTTTGCGCAAGTGCCCAGCACTGGAAATAACTGTACTGAATAACTTGGCGGAGGGTAGGAGGCTCTGTTTTATCCAAAGGGGAAGGCTGGCCACTGAATTTTTTTGCACTATCACTTCGAGTTAACACTGCAGACTTCCGTTTTTTACCCATTTTTATGAAATATCTGAAAATAAACACAATTAAATGAACGCATCATAAAATAACTTAATTTAATACACATTTTATAGGTAAATATCATTAAAAAATACAAAATAATACACTAATAAACATCTATAATGCATTTACAATAAGTTTCAAGCATCGTTTTGTTAAAAAAGCCGAATTTTAATTGATTATTTTGATGAAATAAGGTCCGATATTTTGTTTGTTTACATTGCGCGAATGCTGCGCGCGCGATTTTACGCGTAAAATTCGGCAATTTTACAACTTAAAAATAATTAACAATCCTCAAAAAATACAATCATTTTCACAAATATGAGTTGGTGCAACGTTTTTCATATATTAATACCTTTCTATCTAGACTAGTCCAAGATCACAGTTCCAAAATCAACCTACCCTAATACATATACACACACACACACGTCACCTCACTCCTCCCCAACA
Source organism: Bathynomus jamesi (assembly GCA_023014485.1). Taxonomy (NCBI): domain Eukaryota; kingdom Metazoa; phylum Arthropoda; class Malacostraca; order Isopoda; family Cirolanidae; genus Bathynomus; species Bathynomus jamesi. Next base: position 399,619 of record JAJOZX010004532.1, on the reverse strand, counting down.
AGTTTAGTCTGTCGGGGGGTGTGAGAGACCCTAGACGACCTGCGGAACGGGGTTGATGTAGTAGGATTAGGTGCAACCTGCATAGGCGGGCGAATTGAACAATTTTCCAGAGGATCGGTTCTCTCTTCCGGAAGACTCCGGTCATTCTGCAATTCACGTTCCCATATCTGGTCCCGATGGATGGCGTTTAATAGAACGACCATCTTCTAGTTGGCACTTGAAGGAAACATGGCCCGTTCTCTCCAGCACAGTTGCAGGAACCCATTTTTGTCCAGCCCCATATAGTAGGGCAGCTAAACAAGTTGAAGTGGACAATCCGGACAAAAGCACCAAACTTTCCCTACTTGTATATTTTGGACCAACAATTAAAAATATCCCCGGAACCACCTTCAGAGACCATTACTTGGCCGCCATATTGGATTTCAAGATGGCCGCCATAGACAAAATGGAATTTCTGATATAAGTTTCAATAGAGAATTCCCTTGGCATGTTTGGCATCAAACTATATGTTTTTTGGCATGATCAGATCAATAAAACAACTTTTAAGCTGATCAGAAGTATGTTTACTGCAGAAATCACACTTCGTACAACATATACAGTGAAAATCGTGAATATTTTAACACAAAAACCATGTTCAAGAAAACCATGTTTAAGAAAAATCAACGAAACTATAACAATTGAAGATTTCACCCACCAAAAAGTAGACCTTTAGCTCTATAACTGAATGTGGGAGAGGAAAATTGGCAAAATATGTGCATTTTAAAAAATGAAATTCTACAAAGGTCAAAATGCTACCCTTTCATATTTGCACAATTTTCATGCATTATTCGTGGTTCTATAGAAAACTTGTATTAACAACATTTGTAGAGTAAGGGCAGGGCTATTAAATGGGCACCATAAAATGGAAATATCTTGGCATTTAGCATTGCAATGCCTACTGTCCCAACTCACCCCCTGTCCCGAACTGTCCCAACTCACCCCGCTCGACGCTATATGTTAAACTGCACAGTTGCAGCTACACAGTTCTGTACACTTCCACCTGGCCTTCTTGCAAGCACACCTGGTGCCACATCCACTCTTGCTCTTGCAGCCGCATTTGACCAATTCGCTGCAAGCTTTAGATGCTACTGGTCTTGTGGTCCAAACTGGTGTCCATGACTGGGACTCTTCGCTAAAGGTCCATCCCCATCCTTCAGGAGTTGGAAGATTCTGTTCACTTCTCTCACAGGTCGACCATATTCCTCCCTGGTATGTGACCCTCCTGGTGTGTTGGAGAAGAGCATCCTGAGTTGGTGGGATAGTCTCCATAGCTTTTCCCTTCTGACAGAACATGACCTTTCTTGCCTCATCTACACGTTCAATGTCACTGGTGTTGTCATAGAGGACAACTGTGTACCGTTCAAGAAGCTTGAAGTGGGGAGTTTCGGCGTCAACATCTGCAAATGGATTTCGTGCCATGAATGTGAATGCTTGTGTTACCTCAGGGTAATGGTGCCATGCTGCCCATGCCGTATTCTTGCCCCTTCCGTAAAAGGATGATGTTGTATCACATCCCGTGAAGCAGTGAAACAGTGGTAGGGATGTGCATCTCTCTTCACCCAAAGAGGCACAGATTGTGTTAATATGATGGTAAGTGAAGTTTTTCCCAGTGCCAAAACCAACCCAAATATTTACTTCAGATCTTATGGACGTCAAGTGATGGAATTTTCCTATTAGAATGACAATAACATCCGTGTCTACAGTTCTGATCATGCAGTTAATGTGCCCTTCCTTTATTGCATCTTGAAGATGAATGAACAGTCTAGTGTCTGCCTCCTCATGGTCGCATCTTGGCATTGTGCGGTCGGCCCCATTGATGATGACTTCAGGTCCTGATGTAATAACAACTTCTTTGTTGTTAGGAACTTCCATTGCAGCAACCTTGTCTGATAGGAAAGCGAACAGTTCTTGCTTGTTTCTAGAGTCTCGAAGGAAGTCATGCCAATTTAGGGGTAATTTGGTTTTTCCTTCAACCTTTCTTCTGATTCCTTTTCCCCGTTTTTCTCTGGTAGTCTCTTTTAAGGTGCTTGCAGTGTAGGTATCCCAGACGATGTCAATTCGCTGGCAAGTTTCTAACTGTTTGATGAGATAAGGGACGAATACACGATCTGCATACTCTTCAAAGTTGGTAACACCTGCAGTAGACAGCAAATGGACGATGGCAGCTCCATCAAGAAGTTTCACATCAAAAGGATCTGGAGGGTTGTCCTTGTTTTCAAATGTAATGATTTTCAGTAGGTCAGACTTTTTCCCAAACCGCAATTTCCCACCATCAGATAGGGAAGAAGGAAAGGGGTGATTCTCGTGTTGGAAGAATGCATCCATGTCACTATGCCGATGTTGCATAACAATATACAGATGAGAGAATAGAGCAACATCGTTCTTCAGTAGTTGGATTCCCCCAACATTCCGTACCTGAGATTTCGGCCGAGGACATCTGAAGAGGGCAAGCGAGTTCTTCTTGATCGGTGTATGAATTGACCTTGTACAATCTGTGACAACTTCTTTGTAGTATCGGCTATATTGCTCCTTACCCAAATCCTTTATAGTTCTCACTGTATGGACCACAGATTCATCCATGACATTCCTTGTGTCTAAGGCCAGTAACTCATTCCCATTATCACAAAATGGATTTCCCATATCACGGAAGACTTCAACGAGATTAGAAACATGATCCTTGAATCTTCTCTGTGTAGATAGTCCTTCTTCGTGGTGGAAGTTGTTGTCTTCAGTTTCTGGAAGGTTTTCGTCTTCATATTCAGTAATCAATCTGGCTTGTTCTGGCCCTGCTACCATCCACTTCTTGAATGCCACTGGATTCTCAGTCAGACCCACCGCGCCTCCTGAACCTTTGACTTTCTCATTGTTTTGTTCATGCGCTTGGTCTAAAGGCATGGCTGAGAATCTCTTCTTGGTCTTGTGTACTACCCAGTGTCCATTTCGTGAAAACTCATTCATAACTGGCTGAGGGAGATTCTTCATGTCCCGGATGTGGAGTGGAAGCCAACGTGCGTAATTCTGGTGGTCAAGAGCAAAGAACCAGGGAACTACTTTCTTCAAGCTTTCTACATACAATGGAAAGTCTCCTGCACGATGTGATCGTATGAATATGAGGCCGTCTATCTCCATCTGAAGAATTGTCTCCCAGTATTGGAATGTTGGACTGACCTGAACCATCTTCTTCTTCCACTCTTCCTTTGTCTTGTCATCATAGGGACCAACAGTTTCCATAAAGGCTTCATGCTGCAGCTTTGCCAATGTCAAAGCTGTTACCTGGTGAGCATGTCTGGTTCTTGTAAGATGAGAGGCTTTAAGAAATGAGTCAACAGTTCCTGCCGAAGCAATGCCTGCTTGTGTCAAGGCATTTGTCCACCCAGATCCCTCTAGATAATCTCCATACGTTCTCCACATGGCCATCTCTGTATGTAGACCTCCAAACATGACGATGACCTTGTCTTCTCCGTGGGTGTCTGGCCACTTCCACTGAATGAATTTACCAAGGGCATATAGGGGTGCATCGAATGCAACAACTGGTATTTGCCCGGGGTTAAGGAATTCAGTAGCAGACCGAACAACATTCATTCCATGCTTGATCATCGCTGGAGTAGCGGCCTTTTCATGGAATAAGGGAAGGAGGTAGGAAAGGGTTTTCATTTGATCTTCATCTTGTTCTTGCCTTGTAGCGTGGTATGCTGACCATGATATAACATCACCCTTCCCTATCGTGTCTTTCTCCAAGATCCTGAACGCTTCTTTCATCCACTCCTTTTCCTGGAAACATGCTTCATGGTAGTGTCCCTCAATAGGGTCAGACACATTAGACAACTTCAGGACTTCTACCTTGGTTTTGTCCATTGCAACAGCTGGTACAATTGAGTAGGACATGAGTAACTCCAAGTCCTTTGAACCTAGAGAAGGTAGCACAAGATCACCTTGTTTGGTTCCACAGTTTGAGACAGTTGGGAACTGAAACAGACTAATCCCTGTACCATGAAATGATCCAACGGCAGTTGTACTAGATGGGTTGTAATCCAGATTGTCAAGTGCCCCAACAATAAATGGTCCATGACGAAACTGAGCTGGTACAACCACTCCTTTGGTCTTGAAGTTCTGGCACACTGCTGTTGCAAGTTGGCTTTCGACTTGAAGAATTCGGTCATAACTCACACTGAGACCCAATTCATATAGTTGTGTAATTAATGATTTTGACCGAATTTCAGTATGAATTTTCAGACCAAGATACAGAGGCAATGGTGGTTCTCTTTCCAAAGAATGGCGAACCTTAGATGATGATGTATGCTTGTTCCTAAAATTAAAAAGGATAAGTTGCGAGACAGTGAGAGTTGCAGGGGAGTCTTCTGGTGTTTGGTCCTTCACGTCAGCACCATTTGTGATCATAGATATAAGGGTTTTCAAGGTTTTAAGGTTGTAGGTACCGATTCCTGTTGACAACCAGATGGAAAGGCACCTGCAAACTTGAATCCAGTAAAGTTGACGATTTCCTTGCGTATGATTCTAGCAGCTTTTGCAAGAATCATAGTATCTCCTTCAAAATTCTGTCTATTTGTCTCTCTGAGCATTTCCTGAATTCCCTGCTGAAAAACTAAGATTTTGTTCTTGCCATCACTCACTTCCTGGGCATATGGGAAATACTCCAGAATCTTCTCTCTGAATCGTCCTCTGTTCATTTCCTTATTAATACCTAAGTCCCGAAGTCTTTTTTGATACAGATCAAATAGCACAGAAAACTTCATTTGAAAGATTCCTTCTTCCACGCAATTTTCTACATGATTAACGACCTCAACTATTGCCTTTGCTTTCATCAAGTTTTCTTCATAGCCTTCTTCCTTGCTCTGTTTTTGTCTCAAAAGTGAGCGGTAACGGTTCCGATAAAATGTCAAGCATTGCAGATGATACTTGGCTTCAATGGCCATGAGATCACCACCTCCTATTCTAGACATTAGTTCTGTGTCACTGAGTTCTGTAGCCATCATTCGTAAATTGACGTCAGCGCCAAATGTACTGAATTCGTGAAGATGCCCATGTGTTTGTTGACAAAACACACAAGTTGCTTTGTCCATAGGATGCCGCTGAACCCGCTTCCCCGTAGATGAACTGGTTTCACCTTCATCCGCCCTTTCTCTCTTTTTTGTAGCCCTTTCAAGCTTTTCTTTACTAAATTTAACATGGCATGACTTGTGCCACACAGCTTTATTCTGAACCAGATCTTCAACAGTCACCTCTTCATTGAAAAGAAGAGGAACTGGTAGTCTTCCAAGATTCTTGAATGCGTTGACATTCTCCATAAATGTTGCATATGCTTCAGTTTTTTTACCACTCACAGCATTGAGTGGACATTTAAGAGTCTCACCTTTGCTCTCTTGACAAACCATGCATTTGCTCCAATCCATGTTCACAAATCACCTGCAAAACAGAAAAGCACATATTATATAGTTATATTATTAAATATTTTACATTAAATAAACATTTAAGGGTAATTCTGATTATTTTATAGCAATCCTGGCATCGAAATATGTAGGTTTAGGGACTATTTATTTACAATTACTCCTCACAATAGTTTGTTGATTTCTAGCTGGCAGCCATCTTGGATTTCCAAAATGGCAGCCAAGATAGGGTTGTGCGTCTTGGTTCCTGGTAAAAATTGGTAGCTAAGGTCCTGATCAACATTTGAGCCAAGTTTGGTGCTTTTGTCCAGAATGTCCACTTACTTCAAAAATCAGGGTCTAAGCTACTGCACTAATAGTTGCGAATCATAACTGGATCATTAGGTTGCGCCTCTATAACTCTCCCTCTTTTAGTGTCATGGTACAGCTTCTGTTTTTCCTGATGGCGTAAAACTCGTTGTTGTAACGTTTCGTTTGGACGTAACAAATCGAAAAATTAACGAATTCTCCGGCCAATAATAAGTTTAGAGGGAGACACCCCCGTCGTGGTGTGAGGTGTTATTCGATATTTAAACAAAAATTTATCCAACACCACTTGCATTTCCTCCCCACGAGAATGACGCAAGGCCGACTTGAAAGTACAGACCATGTTTTCCGCGAGACCGTTAGTAGACGGGTGAAAAACACTAGACCGGACATGTCTAATGTAATTTAGGTGGACAAAAGAACGAAATTCCTCACTGGTAAAACAAGTACCATTGTCGGAAACCAGGGCTACGGGTAAACCCCATCGGGCGAAACACGAACGGAATAAGAGAATAGTAACACCCGAAGTCGTGGAAGTGGTTGGAAAAATTTCCACCCAGTTAGAGTAGGCGTCCACAATGACTAGGAAATAGATATTATTTATAGGACCTGCATAGTCAACATGGATCCTATGCCAAGGTATAGTAGGCCATTCCCAAGAATGAAGTGGACTTTTCCTTGGGAGATCTCTGTTCTCTAGGCAGCTTTGACATGAACGCTCCAATGATTCGCGTTCTCCATCTAAACCGGGCGACCAGAAATAAGCTCTCGCCAGCTCTTTCATTTTTGTTGCACCCATGTGTTCAGCGTGAAGTTCCTTCCCTAAATTCGACCTGCCTTCATTTGAAATTATCACTCTGTGGCCCCATAAGAGACAGCCATTTTGAATCGAGAGTCCAGACTGACGTTGATAAAAAGGCTTTAATTCACTCTCAACCTTAGTAGGCCAACCAACTGAGCAGCAATGGATGACCCTAGACAGAATAGGGTCTGATTTTGTCCACTGCTCTATTTGTACCTCAGATACTGGAGTGGATTCCAAAAACTCCACCAAGTGAACCCATTCTGTAGGTATAGGTACAATTCATTTGGATTTTCTAAAGGCAACCTACTTAGCGCATCAGCCGTACCTAGAAGTTTGCCTGACCGATGTACTAAGTCAAATTTATAGGCTTGTAGAATCAGTGCCCATCGTTGAATCCTACCTGAGGCCATAACTGGAATTTTTATTAGATGAAAATAAACCTAAAAGAGGCTTACGGTCAGTAATTAGTTTAAATTCATGACCACATAGATAGAAATGAAATTTTTTACTGCAAATACTAAGGCTACGGCTTTACGTTCAAGTTGTGCATACCGTCTTTCAGTCTCAGTTAGTGTTCTAGAAGCAAAACAGATAAGCCTATCTACACCATCAATGTGGTGAGATAACACTGCCCTAATTCCATAAGAACTGCTATCTGCTAAGACTATGAGAGGAAGTTTAGGATCATAATGCACTAGGAGAGTGGACTTTAGTAGTACGTCCTTGGAAGCCTCAAATGCTTCCTTTAGAGTTTTCTTCCATCTCCACTGTTCCCCAGATCGTAATAGCTTATTTAGGGGTTCAAGGAAAGTCGATACATTAGGCAAAAATTTCCTATAAAAGTTTAGGAGACCTAAATAAGCTTGTAACTGTGTGATGTTTGTGGAGGTGGTGCATTTGTTATTGCTTCTAGTTTATCCACCGTTGGATGAATGCCTGAGGCATCTATGCGGAACCCTAAATATGAAACCTCGTTAGTGACCCAAGAACACTTTTTTTTTCTTTAGCTTAAGTCCGGCATCCCGGAGTCTTTTTAGAGTTGTGGTTAATCTAGTTAGGTGTTCCTTTTTAAACGAACCTAAAATGAGGACATCATCTAGAAAGCAAAGTACCCCCGAATGTGACCTAGAACTTGGTCCATTGTCTTCTGAAAAATACCCGGAGCCGATGCTATTCCATAGCATAGCCTGTTGTAATTATATAGGCCTCGGTGCGTATTTATGATAGTTAGTTCTTTAGAATTTTCATCTAAACTTAGTTGAGCATAGGCTTGGGACATATCTAGTTTTGCGAAATATTTACCCCCAGCAAGAGAGTTAAATAATTCATCAGGCTTGGGTATAGGCTAACAATCTAGGAGGAGTGCTCTATTTGCTGTTAAACGGTAATCCCCACATAACCGCACGGACTTGTCAGGTTTTAGTACAGGAACTACTGGGGCAGCCCACTTCGCGTGAGTGACTGGTTCGATAATTTTATCTTTGAGCAGCAGCCTGTCAATTTCTAAATCTACCTTCTCCCGCAGTGCAGGCGCAATTGAACGAGCCTTACAAAATTTCGGAGTTACATTAGGATCTACTTCTATGCAGACCTGATGGCCTTTTAGGTTGCCTACTTCAGGCCCAAAAACAGAAGAAAACTCCATTAACAATGAGTCTATGTTAGACGGATATGAGTGTGTATGCACGTCTGCCTGACCCTTTGGCAAATTTTTGTCAATAGCCATTTTTAAAGCATCATCCAATCACGGCCTAGTAGAGTAGGCCCTTGCTCATCCACCACTAAAAGAGTTAAGGGATGAGACAAAGTTTTCTTGTTGAGTGTAACTGTGATGGCTGCTTCTCCACAAATAGGTATTTGTATGTCCACATATTTTTTTAGTATTGTTTAAGATTCATGTAGTTTAGATGCATTTTTGAAAGTTTTATCAAAAACTGTTTTGGACATGACAGTTCGGACAGCACCTGTATCTAGTTCTAGAGGAATTGTAATTCCATTTAGGCCTACCTCTACAATATATGGGCCTGTATTATCACCACTTTGCTATTCATAAAATAGGTACTCCACTCCAATGTTCGAAGTATTTCCCTTTTGAGGATTTACACTAGAAATGTTATAATTAGAATTTTCACCCCTTGTTTTCTTTGAAAAACAAACTTTAGCTATGTGGCCTATTTAACTACAGTTTCGGCAAACTGCTTCTTTAATAGGGCAGTCCTTCTTTCAATGGTGTTTTCCATATCCGGTACATGGCTTGGAAAGCTTTTCCTCCTGTTTAGCGTTTGAATTAGTAGGTTTAGTCGTATTTGCAGCATACCTTTTATTTGTCTGTCTAGTAGGCTCATTAGGTCTGCCAGGCCTAGAAGATTTAAAGCTATTTACGTGTTGGGCTTTACTACTGTGACTGCCAAAAGCTCTAACATCTTTAGCAGCTGCTTCTCTAGCTGCAACTATTTCTACAGCCTGACTAAAAGTTAGGTCCTAAATAGCTAATAGGGCTCTTTGGGTAGACTCCTCTTTGAGACCCATTACAAACCTATCTCTTAGCATTTCGTCTAATTTGCCCACAAATTTACAAATACGGCTATGGGCTTTTATTCCTGCAACAAACTCTACAATGCTTTCATTCACGTCTGATGCCTCGAATAAAACTTGAAACGTTCATAGATGAGAACTATTCGGGGTTTGTAATGATTGGTTAGGGCCTGTACCAATTCACTATAAGCTTCGAAGTCCTCCCCAGAGTCTTCGTAGGGGCTTATATGACCAATCACCGACATGCTAGAACAAAACCGATTTAGGCCAAATAACGTGAAGTAGGTTAGATTTGGTTTAAATTTGATTTAGTTACTCCCCAGTTAGGGCTGAATAGTAAATTGTATTAGAGTTAGGCAGTAGGAATTAGTATTAGAGTTAAGCCGGCGGGACCCAAGCTATAGTACGATAGCTTACTCACACAAACCAACCAAATCGGACGACCCACTAGGCTAGGCTACATCCAATTTTCCAAACAACCAAATTGAACCCAATAAGCCAAATTGAATCCAATGAACCAAATTGAATCCAATGAACCAAATTGAATCCCATCCTCGTCGCCAAATGTAATAGCCAGGGCCGGATTTACTTGCTTGTCCAAACCTTATCAGTGCCCCCCCCAAAAAAAATATTATATATATATATCGTAATATTGTAATGTAAAAAAAAAAGAATTACAACATAATGTAACATCAATAATTTTATTCAAATTAGTTTTATATCATGTACAACTTATTCTTACACAAAGGAATAATGGAAAAAAATACAGTCAAATTGAAGCATAATAAATTTTGCAATAAGAATTACAACATAATGTAATACATTACACATTAATAATTTTTAATCAAATTAGTTCCATATCAAGTACATCAAAGTAAATCAAGTTCCATATCATGTACATCTTACACATAGGAATAATGGAAAAATACAATGAAACTGAAGCATAATAAATTTTGCAAGCACAACTATGTGAAGTTCAAAATGACTTTTTCCTGCTTTTTTCTATGGCAAATTTGTCAATGATACTGTTTGTGTCAAGGGATTGTAGGAGGTCCCCAGTGGGCCCCCAGTTACTGGTGGGCCCTAGGCCAATGGCCTATGTTGCCTATTGGAAAATCCGGCCCTGGTAATAGCTTGGGGTTAGTGAACCCCTAAGTTAGTAGGTTTCTAAACAACAAACAAAGGCACTTACCGGTGCGTTGAATTAAATATTCTTTAGGGCCTACCATAGATTTCTTGCGTCCCACAAAGCAGTCTACCTAAACTCTAACTTTACTAATTCAGAAGCTATAGACATTACCCCTAACTATTATAAATTATTAACAACTTTCTACCCCATTTGTCACCTTAGAAACCACCAAATTAAACTTAGCACCAACGATTTAGTCAGATATGAATAACCATGCTCTAGTCCAGCCAAAACCAAAACGAACAGCCGCGTTGCTCTGTTTATCCCTCGTGTTGCCAGTCAGCTTTCTTTTAGTGATTTTTCGCTTTAGTGACTTTAGACTATATACATATATACACACACACACACGTCACCTCAATCAGCCACTACAAGATTCAGTGTGAGCCCCACATGGAACATAGAGTGCACGACAGTTCTTCTCTAATAACCTTGCCTGAACACCTTTGTTCTTGCCCTTCATGTTCGCTCTGTTGTTATATGACTGTCCTCTGCAGTCATCAAAGTGAATATTCAGTTCATCTAGTCTCTTCAGAATCAGAACTGATAAACCCAGGCCTGTACTTTCTGAAGCCTCAAGAAAGCCCAAGAAGTATTTTTTTATTTCTGGTACTTCACCCATTTTAACAGGTCTGATAATAATCGACATGTATTCTTGGTGGCTTATGTCTGGAGTGCAGTCTAAATTGAGTGAGTAATATTTAGCTTGTTTTATTTCTGCAACAATGGCATCCAAGATCTTCCCACTAATGGACCCAATGAGCTTATTTTGAATGATGTTTCCTAGGTAACTTGAATGACTATATTGGCCACTTTCGACTCTGTGATAGCGTGGGGTAGACACCCCAGTTAGGTTACTTAGGTTCTAGCAAACAATCAAAAGCACTTACCAGTGCGTTGAATTAGGTATTCCTTGAAGCCTACCTAACTCTCTCTTACATTACCAATTTAGAAGCTATAGACATTACCCCTAACTATACTTAAGTACGAACAACTTCCTACCCGATTTGTCACCTTAGATTCATCACCTAATTTTACTCAGCACCAAAGATTAGGTCAGATAGGAAAAAACATGTCTAGGCCAGACCAAAGCAATACGAACCGCCCGTTGGTTCGTTTATGGCTTGGTCTTGCATTCAGCTTAGATTTAGTGATATTTACTCTTTAGTGACTTTTAGACTATATACATATATATACATACACGTCACCTCACTCCTCCCCTACAAGTTTAGTCTGTCAGGGGGATGAGGGACCCTAGACGACCTGCGGAGCGGGGTTCATGTAGTAGGATCAGGTGCAACCTGTATAGGCGGGCAAGTTGAACCATTTTCCGGAGGATCAGTTCTCTCTTCCGGAAGACTGGTCCTTCTGCACTTCCCGTTCCCATATCTGGTCCTGATGGCGTTTAATAGAACGACCATCTTCTAGTTGGCACTTGAAGGAAACAGGGCCCGTTCTCTCCTGCACAGTTGCAGGAACCCATTTTGGTCCAGCCCCATAGTTGCGAATCACAACTGGATCATTAGGTTTCGCTTCTAGAACTCTCCCTCTTTTAGTGTCGTGGTACAACTTCTGTTTTTCCTGATGGCGTAAAACTCGGTTGTTGTAACATTTCGTTTGGACGTAACAAATCAAAAACTGAACGAATTCCCCGGCCAATCAGAAGTTTAGAGGGAGACACCCCTGTCGTGGTGTGTGGTGTTATTCGATATTTAAACAAACATTTATCCAACACCACTTGCATTTCCTCCCCACGAGAATGACGCAAGGCCGACTTGAAAGTACGGACCATGTTTTCTGCGAGACCGTTAGTAGACGGGTGGAAAACACTAGACCGGACATGTCTAATGCCATTTAGGTGGACGAAGGAACGAAATTCCTCACTGGTAAAACAAGTACCATTGTCGGAAACCATGACTACGGGTAAACCCCATCGAGCGAAAACTGAACGGAGTAAGCGAATAGTAACACCCGAAGTCGTGGAAGTGGTTGGAAAAATTTCCACCCACTTAGGTAGGCGTCCACAATGACTAGGAAATAAGTATTATTATAGGACCTGCATAGTCAACATGGATCCTATGCCACGGTATAGTAGGCCATTCCCAAGGATGAAGTGGACTTTTCCTTGGGAGATCTCTGTTCTCTAGGCAGCTTTGACAGGAACGAACCAATGATTCGAGTTCTCCATCTAAACCAGGCCACCAGAAATAAGCTCTCGCCAGCTCTTTCATTTTTGTTGCGCCCATGTGTTCAGCGTGAAGTTCCTTCACTAATTCGACCTGCCTTTATTTGGAATAATCACTCTGTGGCCCCATAAGAGACAGCCATTTTGAATAGAGAGGCCAGACTGACGCTGAATAAAAGGCTGTAATTCACTCTCAACCTTAGTAGGCCAACCAACTGAGCAGAAATGGATGACCCTAGACAGAATAGGGTCTGATTTTGTCCACTGCTCTATTTGTACCGCAGATACTGGAGTGGATTCCAAAAACTCCACCAAGTGAACCCATTCTGTAGGTATAGGTACACAATCATTTGGATTTTCTAGGGCAACCTACTTAGCGCATCACCGTACCTAGAAGTTTACTGACCGATGTACTAAGTCAAATTTATAGGCTTGTAGAATCAGTGCCCATCGTTGAATCCTACCTGAGGCCATAACTGGAATATTTTTTATTAGGTGAAAATAAACCTAAAGAGGCTTATGGTCAGTAATTAGTTTAAATTCATGACCCCATAGATAGAAATGAAATTTTTTTACTGCAAATACTAAGGCTAATGCTTCACGTTCCACTTGTGCATATCGTCTTTCTGTCTCAGTTAGTGTTCTAGAAGCAAAACAGATAGGCCTATCTACACCATCAATGTGATGATAACACTGCCCCAATTCCATAAGAACTGCTGTCTGCTGAAACTACGAGAGGAAGTTTAGGATCATAATGCACTAGGAGAGTGGACTTTAGTAGTACGTCCTTGGAAGCCTCAAATGCTTCCTTTTGAGTTTCTCCCATCTCCACTGTTCCCCAGATCGTAATAGCTTATTTAGGGGTTCAAGGAAAGTCGATGCATTAGGCAAAAATTTCCTATAAAAGTTTAGGAGACCTAAATAAGCTTGTAACTGTGTGAGGTTTTGTGGAGGTGGTGCCTTTTCTATTGCTTCTCGTTTATCCACCGTTGGATGAATGCCTGAGGCATCTATGCGGAACCCTAAATATGAAACCTCGTTAGTGACCCATGAACACTTTTCTCTCTTTAGCTTAAGTCCAGCATCCCGGAGTCTTTTTAGAACCGTGGTTAATCTAGTAGGTGTTCTTTTTTAGTCGAACCTGAAATGAGGACATCATCTAGAAAGCAAAGTACCCCTGAAATGTGACCTAGAACTTGGTCCATTGTCCTCTGAAAAATACCTGGAGCCGATGCTATTCCATAGCATAGCCTATTGTACTTATATAGGCCTCGGTGTGTATTTTAGATAGTTAATTCTTTAGAGTTTTCATCTAAACTTAGTTGAGCATAGGCTTGGGACATATCGAGTTTTGTGAAATATTTACCCCCAGCAAGAGAGCTAAATAATTCATTCAGGCTTGGGTATAGGATAGCAATCTAGAAGGACGGCTCTATTTGCTGTTGAACGGTAATCCCCGCATAACCGCACGGACTTGTCGGTTTTAGTACAGGAACTACTGGGGCAGCCCACTTAGCGTGTGTGACTGGTTCAATAATTTTATCTTTTAGGAGCCTGTCAATTTCTAAATCTACCTTCTCCCGCAGTGCATGCGCAATTGAACGAGCCTTACAAAATTTCGGAGTTACATTAGGATCTACTTCTATGCAGACCTGATGGCCTTTTAGGTTGCCTACTTCAGGCCCAAAAATAGAAGAAAACTCCTTAACAATGAATCTATGTCAGATGGATATGAGAGTGTATGCACATCTGCCTGACCCCTTGGCAAGATTTTGTCAATTGGCATTTCCAAAGCATCAATCCAATCACGGCCTAGTAGAGTAGGCCCTTGCTCATCCACCACTAAAAGGGTTAAGGGATGAGACAAAGTTTTCTGGTTAAGTGTAACTGTGACGTATGCTTCTCCACAAATAGGTATTGTATGTCCCGTACTTCTTCAAAATCGTTTTAGATGCATGTAGTTTAGGTGTATTTTTGAAAATATTATCAAAAACTACCTTGGACATGACCGTCCGGGCAGCACCCGTATCCAATTCTAGAGGAACTGTAATTCCATTTAGGCCTACCTCTACAATATATGGGCCTGTATTTTCCCCACTTTGCTGCTCAGAGAATAGGTACTCCACTCCAATGTTCGAAGTATTTCCCTTTGAGGATTTATACTAGAAATGTTAAAATTAGAATTTTCACCCTTTGTTTTCTTTGAAAAACACACTTAGCTATGTGGCCTATTTACTACAGTTTCGGCAAACTGCTTCTTTAAAAGGGCAATCTTTCTTCCAATGGTGTTTTCCACACCCTGTACATGGCTTGGAAGGCTTAGTAGAATTAGTAGGCTTAGTCGTATTCGCCTCATACCTTTTATTTGCCTGTCTAGTAGGCTCGTTAGGTCTGCCAGGCCTAGAAGATTTAAAGCTATTTACGTGTTGGGCTTTACTACTATGATTTCCAAAAGCTCTAACATCTTTAGCAGCTGCTTCTCTAGCCGTAGCTATTTCTACAGCCTGACTAAAAGTTAGGTCCTGTATGGCTAATAGGGCTCTCTGGGTAGACTCCTCTTTGAGACCCATTACAAACCTATCTCTTAGCATTCATCTAATTTGTCCCCAAATTTACACGTACGGCTATGGCTTTTTATTCCTGCAACAAACTCTGCAATGCTTTCATTTCCCGTCTGATGCCTTGAATAAAATTTGAAACGTTCATAGATGAGAACTACTCGGGGTTTGTAGTGATCGGTTAGGGCCTGTACCAATTCATTATAGGTGCAAGTTTCCGGTGCTTTAGGAGAAACTAGGTCCATAACTAAACCAAACGTTTTAGGGCCTATTATAGTTAAAAAGTAGGTACTTTCTTAGCATCCGGAATGGAATTTGCCTCGAAAAACAACCTCACCCTAGTGGCATAAGCTTCGAAGTCCTCCCCATTGTCTTCGTAGGGGCTTATATGGCCAATCACCGACATGCTAGAGCAAAACCGAATTAGGCCAACTCACGTGAAGTAGGTTAGGTTAGGTTTAAATTTGGTCTAGTTATTGAATAGTGAATTTTATTAGAGTTAGGGCTGAATAGTGAATTGTATTAGAGTTAGGGCTGAGTAGGAATTAGTTTTAGAGTTAGGGCTGAGTAGGAATTAGTTTTAGAGTTAGGGCGGCGGGACCTACGCTATAGTACGCTAGCTTCCCCACACAAACAAACCAAATCGGACGACCCACTAGGCTACATCCAATTTTCCAAACAACCACTTGAACCCAATAAGCCAAATTAACCCAATGAACCAAATTTAACCCAATGAACAAAATTTAACCAAATGAGCCAAATCCCATCCTCGTCGCCAAATGTGATAGCGTGGGGTAGACACCCCAGTTAGGTTACTTAGGTTCTAGCAAACAAAAAGCACTTACCGGTGCGTTGAATTAGGTATTCCTTGAAGCCTACCGTTTTATTCCTGTGTCCCACAACAGCCTACCTAACTCTCTCTTACATTACCAATTTAGAAGCTATAGACATTACCCCTAACTATACTTAAGTACGAACAACTTCCTACCCGATTTGTCACCTTAGATTCATCACCTAATTTTACTCAGCACCAAAGATTAGGTCAGATAGGAAAAAACATGTCTAGGCCAGACCAAAGCAATACGAACCGCCCGTTGGTTCGTTTATGGCTTGGTCTTGCCATTCAGCTTAGATTTAGTGATATTTACTCTTTAGTGACTTTTAGACTATATACATATATATACATACACGTCACCTCAGTTGTTTCATCACTGGATCAAATTTGGCAAGCAGCTCAACCTCCTTCAAGAAGTTGCCATTGTCTCGATTGTACAATGTAGAGGAAGACCCCCTAAAGCAAGGTTTCTCTTTGCCAGTGATTGGATTATACTTACAAGACGTGTGAGAACATCTCGCCAGCGTCTTCGCTCTACCTCCATTAATGACATTTCAGTTTGGTCAATGGTCCTCCCAGTTTTTAGCCGCAGTTCCAGATCCTTCCATGTTGCCATGTTATCTGCATATTCTGAACTATTTTCATGGCCTTTCAGAAGCGAACCAACGTTTATCCAGCCTGAAAGCCCATCCGTAATTAATTTGTACGGCTTCCTTGAAAACACCTTGCAGCAGAGGCAATAAAGAGCATCATTCCTTCTAGAGTACATCAGCCAGCTTCGCTTTATTTTTCCCCCATTAATTAATGTTCTGTACATGTAATGGTGATGAAAGCTTTTACCGTCCTCTCTTTTAGGGAATGTGAAATCTGGACTGATTTGAAATGGTCCTCGAGACACCAGATCTGTCTTAAAGGCATCTGACAGGACAACTGGCCAGTCATACGGATCAAGCGGTGGAGCAGATCTTGGTTCTTGTTGCTCAGTAGAAATGCCTGTGTGTGGTGTTTGAAGCTGAACAGAAGATGGGCCACTTGTTGGTTCATCAGGCTCTACTTCTACTGGTGTTTGAGGTTGCATAGAGGATGGTCCTGCTGTTGGCTAATGATGCTCATCAGGCTTTGCTGAGGATGGCTTTTCCAAATATTTCAGTAGTGCTCCTGAGAAGAACATAACATATTCTGTTAATTTTTGCTAAAATACTTTCTTATCTTGTTTGATAATTGATCTGTGTGAACAGAATTTGAAGTGATGTGATCCATTGTAATATTTATATTTCGAAATGTGAAATTTAGAGACTAGCTTACTCTACACGATTCCTGAGCACTTGCCTAGTTTGATGGTCTACCTAACCTAGTTGCCTGAACTGCAATCATAAGAATATACAAGTGGCACATCTCACCTGTGCTACTGGAAAGCTTCTCCTCTATTTTCTTCTTTTTCCGTTTTTCAGCTCCTGATGGATAATGTCGTTTCATTTTCCAAAATGCACGAAGTCACATCTAGTTAACCACAACTAATCTGCTAAATAATAATAATGATGATAATAATAATGATAATAATAATGATAATCATTATTATTATCATCATTATTATTATCATAATAATGATGATAATAATAATGATGATGATAATAATAATAATAATGATAATAATAATAATAATGATAATAATAATAATAATGATAATAATAATGATGATAATAATCTACAGATCTACAGAAGCTAAGGCTAACAAAGACCCTAAGATCCACTCTAAGGCTAGCCCGAGAGAAAGGAAAGAGTAGGGGGTTAAGAGAAGAGAGGAGAATAAGGGGTTAAGTAAGGAGCAACACCTATCATTCGTGGGTTAACATTCATTCAGAAAAAGAGGGAAAAAGTCTCACCATCATCATCCGCCGGCCACTGCCGACAAGTCAGAAAAATAGTCGGAGAATATAGAAGAGGGGTGAAAAATGAAAAGAAGTAAAATAAGAACGCTTACAAACCATGCAAACACAGTCTTAACTCACTGTCATACCATGCAAACTACAAACATGCAAGGAAAGAGTTACAGACATGCAAGTAAGGAGATAAGAAAAAAAAAAGTAGGTAAAGTTAAACAAAAAGTGGGTTAGTTTACGCTACAAGCTACATCTACATTCGTGTTAGTCTAATTTTTTTTTTTCTTTAATTATTTAATTTTTTTTTTTTTTTTTTTTTTTTTATTGCTGGCATCACACGCTGGCATGTCACAAGCTGGCATCCATCGTCAACAGACTCATCCTCGAGCACCACCACCAGAGCTCCTGTTGTTAACTTTCTTTTTTAATTTTAAAAAACGTTAATATTTTTAAAATGTCTGTCAAGACGGTTCTTAAACACATTAACGCTGGTAGAATGAACGACTGACGCGGAAAGATTATTCCATTTATCAATTACTTTAAACGTAAAGAAGTTTTTAGCGATATTAGTAATGAAACGTCTGCCACGCAACTTAAATCCGTTATTGCGAGTATTACTATTATCGAAAGTGAACAATTTGTCAAATTTACGTTATCGATGTTATTAACGATTTTGAAAACTTCAATAAGCTCCCCCTTAATCTCCTAGTTTCGAGTGAATACAAGTCTAACTCTTTAATCCTATCTTCATAAGGCTTATTGCGCAAAGACGGAATAAGTTTCGTGGCACGACGCTGAACCCTTCTAACCTATCAATATCCTCACGCAAGTACGGGCACCAAAACTGAACGGCATATTCTAAATGAGGCCTGACTAGGGACTTGTAGAGGGGCAATATAATATCCTTCGATTTAAATTCGAAATTACGCGCTATGAAGCCTAACATCCTATTAGCTTTTGCGCAAGACTCCAGGCACTGGTTCCTAACCTTTAAATCTTTAGTTACGCGTACGCCTAAATCTACTTCCTCGTCAACGCTCGCTAACTCCTTATCATCCATCGTGTACGCGTAATTATTGTTGCGAGAACCTATATGCAAAACTTTACATTTATCTACGTTAAATTGCATCTGCCACTTATCCGTCCACTCCGTAATCGTATCTACATCGTCTTGGATCCTATTTCTATCGTCCTCGTTAACAACCTTACCCCTATTTTAGTATCGTCCGCGAACTTTGACACGTTACTAGTCAATCCTACATCTATGTCGTTAATGTAAATTACGAATAACAATGGGCCTAACACTGAACCCTGTGGGACACCGCTACCTACATCTAACCACCCCGATTCACTACCATTAACTACGACCCTCTGCCTCCTAGCACGAAGCCATTCTTCTAACCAGTTAGCTACCTGACCGCGTATACCGTGCGCTTTAACCTTCGCAATTAGTCTCCTATGCGGAACTGTATCGAACGCCTTTTTAAAATCTAAATAAATAACGTCAGCTGCCCTATGCCTATCGTATTCGCGCACTATTTCGTTATAAAATTCTAACAAATTAGTTAAAACAAGACCTATGGCGTCGAAACCCGTGCTGACTACTATTAATCAAACCCTACTTTCTAAGTGATCGATAATACGATCCCTAACTACGGATTCCAAAAGTTTACCGACAACTGACGTTAAGCTAATGGGCCTATAATTGCTAGCTACCGCGCGGTCGCCTTTTTTAAAAATAGGCGTGACGTTAGCTAATTTGAAGTCTTCAGGAATAATCCCCGTTTCGAGTGACTGATTAAAAATCTTCGCTAAGGGGCCTACGATAACGTCTTTCAAATCTTTCAAATGTCTAGGATAAAAAGCGTCAGGGCCTGGAGCCTTGCTAACTTTTAGCCTATCGATATAATGCGCAATCTCAGCCTCGTAAACAGTTATTTCATCTAAAATAGTCTCGCTACTAAATGGAACGATATCGTCAACGTCGGGAACATTATTTACGTCCTCTACGGTAAAAACTGTCGCAAAAAATTTATTAAAAATACCCGCCATCGCCTGAGCGTCAGAAGCCAAAGCGCCATTTACATCCACTAGAGGGCCTATGTTATCCTTTACCGGCTTACGATTATTTACGTATTCAAAAAACTTTTTTGGATATGTTTACTATCCGCAGCTATAACTCTCTAAATTACGCTTAGCATTCCTAACTGATCTTTTAACCTGACGTCTAAGCTCGATATATCTATTAAAGTTAGCTACCTGGCCATTGCGCTTGTTAAGTCTATACGCTCTATTACGCTCGTTTATGAACTCGCCTACTTCCCTAGTCCACCACTTCGGCCTACCACGATTTCTAACGCGCTTGGGCCTACGAGGAATAAACTCCCTTTCAATATTCCTAAAACTTTCTTTAAACGCCACCCAACGCAAATTTGTATCATTACCCATAAATAAGTTATCCCAGTCCACTACTCTCATCCTATCAGCAAAACTATCAAAATTAGCCCTACGAAAATCAGGGACTTCTATTACTTTACTATCCTGAGTGTTTTCTATCAATAACTTAAACCTAAGAATTTGATGATCGCTACATAATAATGATGATAATAATAATGATGATAATAATAATAATGATCATTATTATTATAATAATAATGATGATCATAATAATAATGATTATTATTATAATAATAATGATGATCATAATAATAATAATGATAATGATGATAATAATAATAATAATAATAATAATGATAATGATGATAATAATAATAATAATAATAATAATATTATTATTAATAATAATAATAATAATAATAATAATGTTTTACAATACTAGAAAAATTAAGTATTTAGGAAAGTATAAGCATATTGTAAGAATAAAGTTAAATAATATAGAAATAAGATCTCACAATAGTTATTTACACATAACGACTAAAACGTTTCGTTTGTCTCCGTTTTATCACATTTGTCTCATACAAAAACTTTAATTAATACGACAATAATAATAATAATAATAATAATAATAATAATAATAATTTCAGCTATATTCCTATTCTTGCCCACTGAGCTATGACCTGGGAGCCTGTCTAGGAGCCCCCTAGTAGCAGCGGAGCCCTAAGTGGCCGCTTAGTCTGCTTATGCCAGGAAACGGCCCTGTGTGTACATTGGATGTTAAGTTGATTTTGTTCAAAAAATTTTGTTTTCCAATGTTTCCAGCTCATTTGTGGTGGAACTACAGGATGTTTAATCGGGTGGAGTGAAAAAAACTTTTTTCAGAATTCAGTTTTGTACGGGCCCCCAAAAGTTGGTCTGTGGTACCAATAAGAAATCTGTAAAATATTAGCTACCTGCGACATCAACTTCACCGGCCGCAAGGAGGTCAAAGATTTTGCCTTTCAGGTGGCCCTCAAAATTAAGGAAAAATTCAAAGATTTAAGCGTATCTTCCGTTGTGTTTATGCTAGGAAGATTATTTTTATTTCATTTGATTTGTCTATTCATGTTCTTTAACTTTACTCTTATACACTTTTTTCCCATTCCTCACAGAAATTTGTAAAATTTGGTATTTCATGATAAATACTAACAAAAAATAGGAGTTTTTATTGCTTTCGTTGACTGGTTGATGTTAAGCGTCATTCAGTGATTCAGTTTTCTTTTAGAAGCTCATAAAATAGTTGCATGGTTTTAAATATATTGGTTTATTGGAGCAGCTCTCCGCTAATTTAAGCTAGATACAAACCATGCCTATCTCGGCTTAAATTACCCAGACCTCACCACGTGGAGGTGGCTGCTCTTTGAGTCCACCCTAACCCACCCACCACAATAATTTAGAAGGCTTCTTATTCAGTTTTATAGTCTCTCTTCGTTTCAAATTATTTCATTATTGTTTGAGATGCAATTTAGTTTTAACGTAGCCATCTCTCCTCTCACTTCCATAAACTGCTCTTGCCGCTTCTGTTACAAGTTTGATACTCCTTTCTACTGCTTGTGTATGAGAAGGGAATTGAAAGAGCCAATGATGTCAACTCCTCTTTGGTTAAGTGTTTTGTTAATGGTGGCTCAAGTCTGATGAGACTATCTGTCCAAAATATAATAACAGTGTAGTCAAGTGCATGGAAATTTAGCCTCGGTACACTGAACTCGCGAATGCTTTTCATTTTTTCAGCTTGAGATCTTGCTACTTCGATCCTTCGTATTGCCAATTTTCGAATGTTCGGCCGGTTATCAGTAATCATTGCAAGAAGAAGGTTCTCATTCTCATTTGTGAAGGTCTGGGATGGGATTAATTAATGGCTTTGTCGTGAGTTTTAACGGATCCAATCATCATTTTCGAGACGTTCGTTGGTCATTAAGAAATCCTTTCCAGAACAGGAATTTTTCGGTCTTTCTCAGAACGACATGTCAGGAAATCTTCACATTTACGAGAAGCTATATCACAGAGCTTCAGTGGGTCAAGTTTAAATTTGTGAAGCAATGCTTGGTCTTTCCGTCCTTTGAATTGTTTTAAGACATTTTGATATTTTTCATACAAACTTTGGATGCGCTGCATTATGGTCTTATGATGGCTAGTTGGAATAGAAGCACGATCCCATAAAGTCTATTTTTTGGGCAACGACTGTAGCAACATCATAAATTTTTGGATTAGCTTCTCCTGACTTAATTCTTTCCTGTCTAATATAAAGGAAACACTGACGTATATATTCGGACGAAGGCAAATAAATCAGTGAGAGATCCTTTGGTGGTCCAAAGATTGGATTCAGCTGTTGAGTATTCCTCGTCTTCCTTTTTGCTGATTCATTCGAGGCCATGGAAGTCATGCCTAATTTTGCTTGACTATATTAGTGACTGTAAATGTTTTTACCGAATCAGATTCAATATAAAAACTTATCAAAGCAATCAAATAATCTGAAAAGCGCTAGAAATTATAATGTAATATAGTATAAATAACAAATCCTAAATAATATATTTATGACATAATTTAAATCTGTGAAAATCTAAACAAATGAAAACCTTCAAATGGTACTAAAACATCTACTAAAGTTGAGAAACTCAACGAAACAAATACAAATTCCTATTTTTTGTTAGTATTTTTCATGAAATACCAAATTTTACAAATTTCTGTGAGGAATGGGAGAAAAGTGTATAAGAGAAAAGTTAAAGTACATAAATAGACAAATCAAATGAAAAAAATGATCTAGCATAAACACAACGGAAGATACGCTTAAATATTTGAATTTTTCCTTAATTTTTGGGGTCACCTGAAAGGCAAAACCTTTGACCTTCTTGGGGTCGGTGAAGTTGATGTCGCAGGTAGCTAATATTTCATAGATTTCTATTGGTACCACAGACCAACTTTTGGGTGCCCGCACAAAACTGAAATTCTAAAAAAAGGTTTTTTCATTCCACCCTAAATTGTATAATTTGAGGAAATTATATGTTGCATATAATATTTTTAAGAGTTTATTAAGGACTCCAAGATTTGTAAATGGTGCTCCTTCTAGTGTCAGTATGCTGTTTGTAATCAATAAGGTGCCTAACTGTGCCAGTGTCATTCGCAATTTTGTATTTAGATTTATCACTAGGCTTGGTGAGTAAGTCAGTAAGATAATTAATAGAAGACGTGGTTAGTGGACTGGTCTCCGATATATTTTATAAATCTCAAATCTGGAAGCATTGACGTAGGCAATTGTATGTTCATTATACAGTGATTCACTGGCCTACTTAGTCAGTGCTACAGACAACTATATCTTAATCTTCTACGGACCTCTTGTATAATATTTGTACTTGTTGAGTCTGAAATACAAACAAACAAACACTTTATTTCACTCAACAGGTACAAATATTATACAAGAGGTCCGTAGAAGATTAAGATATAGTTGTCTGTAGCACTGACTAAGTAGGCCAGTAAATCACTGTGCATAATGAACATACAATTGCTTACGCCAATGCTCCCAGATTTGAGGTTTATAAAATATATCGGAGACCAGTCCACTAACCATGGCTTCTATTATCTCATTGACTGACTCACCAAGCCTAGTGATAAATCTAAATACAAAATTGTGAATGACACTGGCACAGTTAGGCACCTTATTGACTACAAACAACATACTGGCACTAGAAGGAACACCATCTATAACAAAACAACAAACATCTTTATCGCGGATCATTCACAATCCATAGCCACTTAACCTAACATACAAATACAATCTTACGTATACACTGAACTTAATACAAAAATAAGGCCAACATAGCCACTTAACCTAGCATACTAGCATATTGTTTGATTAATTATCTGACAATTTATGTATATTGTTATTACATGAGACATCTTAAACACTTATTAATAATATATTATATATATATATATAACACTGGGCAACACGTATTTTATTGAATGATATCTGACACTTGATTCTAGGTAATTTGGGTGCGCTGAATACGAATTTCAACTCGGTTTGGCTCTATCAGGTCCTGATTCTTGTCGACAGCCTATGTGCCATTTTCCAGATTTTTCAAATTAGGACTAAAAAATTAAGTCATGTGTTAATTTTTTTTTTCAAGTTTCATGAATACAAGCAGTTCAAACTACAGTAAAATTACATTATAACGATAGAAATGACTTAAAATCAAACAGATATGAAGCTTTCACTGTGGCAAAAATTTTCTTTTGTAAGACTTTCTAGCGTATTTGCCTGTTGATGGCAGGTCTCTTTTCAAGCACCAGCAGTAATCAGCCATCATGTGGGAATCCCAGCGGCCTTGGTACCGTTCCTCCATAATTTTGATATCTTGGTGGAATCTCTCCCCTTGTTCGTCACTTACATCACCTAAATTACTTGGAAATTGGTGAAGATGGCTATTCAAAAAATGCATTTTTATGCTCATATTGCAACCTAACTCTTTGTAGTCCCTTAAAAGTTTTTTTACGATTTCTTCGTAGTTATCTGCCCTATAATTGCCTAAAAAGTTTTCTATCAAGTCCACGAATGAGAACCAGCCATTTTTTTCGCGTTCATTCATGACATTAGGAAAATTGCTGTCTTTAATCATTGTTCTTATTTGTGGACCGTCGAAAATTCCCGCCTTGATTTTTTCATAACTTGGAAATTTTGAAGTTATGTATTTGAAACACTCGCCGTTCGTATCTAAAGTTTTACATATTGTTTAATGAGGCCTAGTTTTATATGCAGAGGAGGAAATATGCTTTTATCTCTGCTCACTAAAGGTGGATTAATTACGTTTTTTTCTCCGACAGTAAGTGATGTTCGTGCTGGCCAGATTTGTTTGAAATAATGTTCTTCCTTGGCTCTGCTGTCCCATAAGCAAAGGAAGCAGGGATATTTAGTATACCCTCCTTGTTGTCCTAGCAGAAAATTAACCATTTTTAAGTCAACACATATGATCCACTCGTGCTCCCTATATTTGATAAGATTTAAAACCTTTTCTATATGTTCATACTTTTCTTTTAATTTTGTTGAGTGCCCAATCGGTATCGAGCCGTATAGATTGCCATTATGCAACAACACACACTTAAGACTTCTTTTCGAACTGTCTAAAAACAAGCGCCAATCATTTGCATCGTAAGACTCAACCCCCATCTTCTTTAACAAACCAACTATGTCGCAGCAATATACTAAACTATCCTCTGTTCTAAAATATTTAACAAGTTCTTCTTCTCTTTTTCTGTAAAATGAAATGTATGTGTTTGAAGTAAGCAAGTTTTTCTCTTTAAGTCTTGAAGCTAAAATTTCCGCAGCCTTTTTGGCAAATTTAGATCCTTACAAGATCATTCAACTCGGCCTGGTTAAACTTTTGCGGATCGTTTTGACTTTCAAATACGCTGGGGTCAAAATCGGTGTCTGACTCCTCAAAGTGCATAACAATATTTTCAGGAACATCTTCAACTAATTCTTGAGTTGGCAGACCCTTAAATTTTGGAATGGGGATCTCATTTGAATGTAGCACAGGTCGTATCGCGGTGTCGAAATTTGGGTACTCGATACAATGTTTATTTTTCTTAGTGAAGCCCGAAGTCTTGACAAAGCAAAGGTAGCAATCGGTCTCGTGGTTAGTAGGCTCTCGCCACACCTGATATGGAAAAAAAATTGTAAAGCGTTAACAAAAGCGACGAGAGACTTGTTTTTATGAATTTTATCAAAAGTTATCACCCAAACATTTAACATTTCTATGTGTTTCAACCTTATGCAATATTTGAGATTCTTATAAACATTTTCTGTAAATTTTTGTTTATGTACCTAAGTTACAATTACGTTTAGGTAAGTTACAGTATACTAGTGATTAAATTACGTAGTTTTATGAAATCATAAACTTACCATCGGAACTCCAAAAGGTATTTTTGAATCCGAACCCTTCGTCCAATGTCGCAGTCTTTCAATGCATATAGTGCAGGCTTTATGTGGAGCCCACGATTTATCTTGGTCCCCCAGTTTTATGCCAAAATAAGCTAAGTAAGCTCTTTTTACGAAGTCAGTTATATTTGCTCGTTGATGTGGAAGTGTAAAATTTCCATATATAACAGAAGGAATCAGGGTTGTTTTGCATTTGAACTTTCTAGTGCTTGATGACATATTGCTTGATTGTTCTGCCAATTTGTAAAGGTATTTAAAGCCCTTAATTCATATAAATTTAAGAAAATCTGAAATATAAACACAAAAATTAGTTTAAATAGGTACTTACAATCTATGAAATTAAACTAGAAACACGGATGAGTAGGTACAATATAAATTACGTCTAATTAAATCAACTATATTAAATCACGATGACAAAATTACTCACTAAATCATATACCAATTCAAAATTATGTTAATGCCCAAACTTAATTAACTAACTCAACTGACTGACTGACTGATTGAATTGACTGATTAACTCTGGAAACGAGTCGCTTTTATATATTTTAGTTGTCCCTCTAGAATACTCTACAGAGAACAGGAACGCTCGAGAAAATTTTAGAATTCTATGATATTTTTAGCTTAATTACTAATATTAAAATGGGTTAAAAATGACAAAATTAAAAATATTTTTAGGGTGTTACATATAAAAATATACATAATACAACAATACCATAACAATAGGTACAAATACCTAGATAAAAACCTAGTTGCATAATGTGTAACTGCAAAAAGACTTAGCGAGTATTGAGAAAAAACCTTTTTATGAATACGACGAAAGAGGGGTGTCGAGCAAAATCAGGACCTGATAGAGCAAAACCGAGTAAAAATTCGTGCTCAGCGCACCCAAATTACTTAGAAGTAACTGTCAAATCTAATTCAATAGACAAAAATTTGAAATTTGTTCCCCAGTGTAATCTGTTACATTAAAAAATAAGGTATTGTAAAAGCAGTTGTCTGAACCAAGACTGCCATATAGGTGAGAGGTACAGAGTATCTGAAGACAGGACATTGTACAATAACACATTAGAGCTGTTTTGGACCCTAGTAATGAAATTA
The DNA here is from genome assembly GCA_023014485.1 of Bathynomus jamesi. NCBI lineage: Eukaryota > Metazoa > Arthropoda > Malacostraca > Isopoda > Cirolanidae > Bathynomus > Bathynomus jamesi. The sequence goes on along the minus strand of JAJOZX010004532.1, from coordinate 372,416 downwards.
TATATATTCTTCCGGATTAACATTTGGCTGGTAGGTAGGTTACGCGTAGTAAACATAAAACTGGCACTGCACCATTTGGTTCCCTACATAGCATACGGAAAATATTATTATAAGCAAGAGTTTATTCATAGCAGTTGTTGTATAGTTCCACCACAGATGGGATGTATACAATGCAGTACAGTAAGTTCTAAAATGATAAGTTTGACTGATTCTGAACGCATACCAAATTTCCTTACTAGCATGTTACCTACCCTGTACATACAGCTTTTTACGTTGCCTCTCAATATCGAGTTCATCTCGCAGCTCGTGAGTAATTACATGATCTAAGTATTTACATGTGTCTTTGACAGGTATAGTCTGACCATTCATTTCAAAAGACCACACAATACAATACTAGTGTAGACAAATAAATTTAATAATTTAACCAAAGAAACTACTTAACAAGATCTTTTAGCGAAAAAACATGAGCTTTTGCGTCGACTGTAGGCATTAAATCTGGTGAAATTTTGAACGGCGCCAGGTTGATAGCAATCAACCACAGGGCTCTGTTTTTTTATTTTTTTTTTATCATATAATACGATAATCTACAACTTGGATTTACTATTTGGAATTATCGTTCTCTACACAACTTTTTATCTCTTGGAAATAAATTAAAAACTATATTGTTCTTGTTTCCTCTAATCTGTTATTACAACCGTAAAAAACACAATACAGTATGTAACGAATTCTAGTCCTAATCTGAAATTACCAGCCAAACGCGCGTCTATCCATTTTGACCACAAAATTAACAGTGATGAATGTGTTTTGTAATTTGTATTGCTCATTTGTAACTGTATTGTTCACATGAGAAGACACTGCGAGTCTTTTTTTTTTTTCTGAACGTTTATGAATGAAATTAACTTTTATGATAAAAATTGGTAATTATATTAGACTGTGCTCTCATTTTCATGGCTTGCGTTTGTGCATTACTACTAAAGATCACGAAAATGAAAAAGACTAGCAATTTGGATGTGGTGTACCGAGTTCACGACGATAATAATGGCGACAGTGGATCATGAATCTTGGATCACTATAATATGGGAGAGTAAATATTGAATTTCGGAGTGAGGTGACGTGTGTGTATATATATATATGTATATAGTCGAAAAGTCACTAAAGGGGAAATATCACTAAATCTAAGCTGAATGGCAAGAGCAAGGCATAAACGAACCAACGCGGCTGTTCGTATTGTTTTGGGCTAGCCTAGAGATGTTTTTTCCTATCTGACCTAATCGTTGGTGCTGAGTGTAATTAGGTGGTGTTTCTAAGGTGACAAATGGGGTAGGAAGTTGTCCGTACTTAAGTATAGTTAGGGGTAATGTCTATAGCTTCTAAATTGGTAGTGTAAGCAGGGGTGCAGTGCCAATTTTATAGGTGCCGGAGCTCTGGTGGGCCTGACAAAAGCCTGCCATTTCCTATCCTGTTTCTATATATGCCACACGATGACTAAGTATTTCGTGTTTGCACTCACTCACTAAACTGTTGATAATTAATGGAGACAATTTTTTGTTGCTTGTTATGGTAATTCCTCCAAACTTCCTCTTGCAGAGGTGCCGGAGCGGCGCTCGGTGAGCTCCGGCAGCACTGCACCCCTGAGTGTAAGAGAGAGTTAGGTAGGCTGTTTGTGGGACACAGGAAACTAATGGTAGGCTCCCAAAGGAATTCTAATTCAACGCACCGGTAAGTGCTTTTGATTGTTTGCTAGAACCTAAGTAACCTAACTGGGGTGTCTACCCGAGGCTATCACAGGGGGCCACCAATCTTTTGACAAACTCCAAATTTCATACAAGGACTTTGAATGGGCGAAAGTTGATAACGTTATCACAAGTTCTATTGATGACGTTATCAACTTTGGAGCAAGCGGGATCACGTATAGAATTTGGACATTGTTGCGTTTACGTTGTGTTGTAGTAGAATCGATTTCAGCTACTGAAATGTGGTTAGTATATACATGTACTTTATTTTTGTCCTCGTAACCAGTTGAATATAAATATCTAGTGGTCATATTACGCAAAGTACCGGTTTCCCAGCTAATAATTTCGTGTAGATACGTCGTTGTCACAAGGTTGCATTCTAGCACTGTGGCGTAGATACAACATAAATTTGTGTGGTCTCAGTTACGTTCATAACATTGTGATATTACGTAAACTTTACGTAGATACAACGTTGTTTCAACATTCTAAGGATAGAATTTGGTCCAACAAAGGTGTCTTATTTGAAATAGTAGTATGCTGTATGTAACTCCGTTACAATTTTGTAACAAAGAATAATGGTAATACGAAAACTATATGCTGTGGATGTAAAACCTTACGTGCAGACAACGTCTATGCTACATACAAAAAATTACGTCAGAAGTTTACTTGTACTTCACGTGTACACAGTCATTATACAACGTTGTATCAATGTTGCAGTGTAACGTTTAAGTTTTACGTTGTAATTACGTCAGTACAAGGTCAATTTCTAACATGACCAAGATACGTTGTATTAACGTGGTGTGTTTGCTGGGCTGACCTTAGTTAACCAAAACTAGATTATCTGGAGAGAAAAACTAAAGAAAATAGAACGATATGGGGGTCAGTGTGCCTCAAGGATCATCTTGACCACGAGCACTAACAGGGTAATCAGCGAAGTGAGCCAACACAACCTTTTGAATACATGATGGCGCTTGGTACTACACTACGATGGAGGCGATTTTTTTCCATCTTGAAAAGTCATGCGGTTATTATTCAGTTATATTCTAGTTATGGCACACCAGCGTTGCGCCAGATAAAACTGAATTAAATGTTGGTTATTACCTCGAGCACGGGAGGGTTAACACGTAAAATGTCACTGGACCCGAACGTGTTATGCGTTTCCTCGGTTTAAATGTAGGACATGTGTTAACTTTTATCCCATCGTACTGTAGTAGCTAGCTAGCTAGCGCCCTCACCCATTCAAGAGGTTGAGAGTTCGAGCCCTTGCGAAGGCTATTTTTTTTAATTTTGAAAAATCGTGCGGATTCATGCACAATAGTCCATATTAGATATATATACAGTATATAATTGGGGGGGGGGGGGGGGGGGGGGGGGAGTATATGCGACCTCCCTTACTCTCTCCACAGATATAAACCCCAACTGTGACAATCATGCATTATATTAAGTCTTATTAAGTAGATTAGATTAATTTGGATAGATTATTTAGATAGAGTTTTAGATAGATTGAATAGATTACATAGATTAGATGAATTATATAAATTATTGTCACTTTTTGTTTAGTTTCAGATTGTTTATGATTTAATGAGTTATGATTTTATTCCGAATGAGTTATATTAAATTCAGATTGAATGATTCAATTACTAGAATTTAACAATTAGTTTCTTGTTATTAATGCTACTAGGCCAAAATAAGTGAAATCATGGCGACAAGAAGCAAAACGCACAATTCAACATTTGGTCACCCTGCAGAATTTCCACCGTCAATGACTCCTTCAAAGGCTGACGTATTTAGGCATTATTTATTGGTAAGAAAACGAGAAGAACTGATTTCGAAAGGTTCTAGAACAGCAAAAGAATGGTACAGAATTGTCACTAAAGATGTGGAAGTCATTTGGGAGAAGTTCTCCTTTCCACATATAGGATTTGAAGGAACAGCTATAAAAGTTGAACTATTGATAGAATCTGCAGCAAAGCTAAATAAAGTACAATTAAAACAAAGAAACAACACTTTTCAGCAGAAGGTGGAGACATTCGATGAAATGTTTGATATTTGCACTTGTACTTGTAACGATAAAAAAAATCAGTCGAACGGATTGCAGATGTGATATTAGAGTTCCAATGATTGAGTGGGAGTCTTTTGTGGAGCAGAAACAAAGAAAAAACCAGCTAGGACCAATCGACAGAGTAACGACTTCCGCAAGAAAAAGGACTCACGATAGAGTTAAAGGATTAGAAAGAAGAGCCAAGATAAGCCTAGATATGAATGTCGCCTCAACCAGCAAACTGGACCCTTTACATATTATGGAAGATGAGAGCATGGAAATTGATGATGACAGCGACGATATTGACTTTGTCCCAGATTTTGAGCTGAGAGAAAACCATCAGAGCAGAATTATTTATGATAATTTAACAATAACAGCAGATAGATACCGTATAAGTTACAGAGCTACTGCAGCTATAGTAAATGCAGCTTTGAAGGATATGGAAGTATTAGACGAAACCAATATGTTGGATAGGAAAAAAATGGAAGAGAAAGAATACGTGTGGGTAAAAAGAACAAAGTGAAATCAGAGAAAACGCAGATTGAAGGCATCGGATTTGATGGTAGAAAAGATAAAACTAAGACAAAGAAGGGAATGGAGTACGAAGAACATTATGTAATAGTCAAAGAACCTGGTGTTGTTTACATGGATCATATAGCTCCAGATAACGGAACTGCTTGTTGTATCGCAGATGAAATAATAACTTTTATAGTTGATTCTAATAGCAAAGAATCCCTCAAAGCTTTGCTATGCGACGGCGCCCCAGTGAACACTGGCAGGATTGGCGGAGTGCTAAAATTGATTGAATTATATCTAGACAGGCCGGTACAATGGCCGATTTGCCTTTTGCATGCAAACGAACTGCCCTTCAGGCACGTATTTGAAGCAATTGATGGAAAAACTTCGGGACCAAACACCTTCAAAGGTTCTCTTGGAAATAAACTCGAGAGAGGATTTGACCAAACTGGATGCATTTCATAATACCCCTGTAGAGGGCAACATTAAAGAAGTTTCGGCCGATTTTGTTAAAAGTTTCAGCAGTGACCAAAAATATATGTACGAAATGTGCATTAGCATACAATCTGGACGCATCTCACAAGCGTTAGCCACCAGATCCTCAGGTGCCCTCCATCATGCAAGATGGCTAACACGAGCAAACAGATCCTGCGCTTATATGTCTCTACACGGAATCCAGACAAAAACATCCAAGACCTAGTAAAAATTATAATGCTGGTTTACGCTCCAGGCTGGTTTTGGATAGTCTCATCCAAAGGCAAATGAGGGAGCATCTAATTTTTGGTATATCATGCACTTGCTTAAAGGCTTAGATAAAAAGCATCGGATGATTATGGAGCGTGTCCTCAGAAATAACGCCTATTTTGCTCACCCAGAGAATATCTTACTCTCAATGATAACAGACAAGAAGAGAGGTCAGAGAGCTGGCTCTTCAGCACATCATTCGAGCAAGAACTAGGAGCACCAATGCGAGAAATTTTGAGCTGCCAAAAACACTGAACTTTGAAGCAGACGATTATCCTAACATAATCGACTGGGACAACGAATTTGACAAATGATGATGATTCTTAAAGTTCGAAATGAACCACTTCAGCTTATTCCTTTTCCCTGTCACAGCCAGGGAGTAGAACATGCTGTAAATGTGGTAACAGAAGCATCACAAGATAGAATTAAGGTCAATATTTTGATTTTAGTATGCTTCAATTGATTGTAAGTAATATACGGAGAAAGATTTCTTATTATATATATATATAAAACTTACTTTAACTTTACTCATGTCATTATTTACTTTAATCTTTGTCATTTATCAGGTTTTTTTATTCAAAGAATTGGTTTCAATTTCATTTCATTTAAAAAAAAGGGGGGGGGGGCATATGCAACGGGTAGGGGGGGGGGGGCGCATAGCGGTGTAATTACAGCATGTTGTTTAGGGGACCAAAGGAAACTCCGAGCAGTGTGTAGAATAAGAACACAAAATTTCGACTGGTGGTCTACCACTGCTCTTTCCCTTTTCCACGTTCCCAGTCTCCAAGAATTTTTTCATTCACGACTTAATTAACTTCACATCAGGTGGATTCTTTCCATACTTTGTTCTGAACCTTCGCTGAACACTGACAGGAGATTTTGTTTCTGCAAGCCACATGTGAAAAAACTATATAGGGCTATGGGTTGATTGCCTGTTACCCTCATCCGTTGGAAATTTCCAGCAGATTTCAATGGAGAGTTAAACGACAAAAGCCCTATGTTTTTTCGTTAGAGAGTTATGAATATGTAGGTCTTTAAAGGACCTCTTTATATTTAATTGTTTATGGTAATTTTAGCGTCGGGATTTTAGATGCCTATAAGTGAACGAAAAGAAATTGTCCCACCTTATTTTTGCTGGGTCTTAGTTTGCTTCGATGTAGGGCCGCCACGATGGAGTTACGTGATGAGTTAACTTCTTGTAATAAATATAGGCAGTCACAATATAAACTTTTAGGCATAGGCCTATCCTTTTATGAGTATTAAGTTTATTATAAGGAATTCACTCAGAACTTTAGGGAAGACAAAAGCACATCCTCCCTGTTTAAAGCGTTCGCTGTACAATAAAACAGCCCCGAGAGCCGTTCCTTCGCGTTGTATTTTCATTATTTGCCGATCTGGCAAAATTTTGTTTGGTCTACTTCTCTGTGGTAGACTAAACAATAAATTGGGTTTTCTTGTTGCTATGCGAGGCTCGATTCATACATACAGGTTCTTTGTACGTATGGCAATTATTTCATTCCCAATAGGCTATGTCGCCAATCCCGAGGCAATTTTGTATAGATATTTAATTAAATTAATTGATAATTTATATTTAATTATGAAATAAAGGTACCACATATGATACTATGTTGTGAGCGCGTATAGTTTTTCCATACCACACAACACATTGTGCCTTCTCTGTCACACACCATCTTAACTGAACAGCTACTACAGCGCTCCCAGCGGCGAATGCGGTAGACGAAACACACCGCACAGAAACTCTATGCGTGTACGAGATCACCTGTAAAGAAAAAAACGGATGTAAGATTCGTCATTAAAACATGAGAGCATACTGTTTTCAGGGTAAACATTTATGGACACCCTGTATATATTAATATATACTGTACTCACACACACGTTTGATCCTTCCTGTCTGAGAGAGAGAATCCAGCTGGATGTTGGCAAACAATCTAATAAAAGGCAGCAACGGATGGTATTATAACGACGTCACTAAAGAACTTTCTAGCATGGTTCACAGGAAAGTACCAGTTGCTTCTACAAGTTATTGTTTGTGAACACAGTAGTACCATTTTCGATAAATTCCAAAAAAAATCTGATTGTAATGTTATAAAACAAAATATCCTCCTTTTAATTTTTTATATTTGAGACTACATACATTATAAACGTATACATAAATTCAGTTTCCTAAAGTCTCAATCTCAAACAATACTTCTTAATAAATAAGTTCAAATACTGCATATATATTTCCAAATTTTTCGACAACTAAAGCATTTACCAGTTTAGCCCAATAATTTATTACATAAATGTGCCTTATAACTTGCTGTCAAGATAAACAAAGCAATCTTCCAAGTAGTAACAATACATTTTTAAACTATGAACTGGGTATTTTCAAGGAATTGTCAATCAGTTTCAGTTTGTCGAATTACGTCATTATATTGACAGGTAACTATACAATCGACATTCAGTACATACTCATCTTACATGAAAATGAGTAATAATAATCTTAAGTTTGCTAAGATGGATGGACTTAACATTTATACATTACATCACTCATTATTCAGAAATTAATTAAAAAAATGTAATGCAGGGGTTATTTAGCCTCCTTCGAAACAAAGTTATATGACGGAGAGGGCCTACAGTTTCACGTGGGATCCGAGCCACGACTAACAGTCTGGACGCAGAGGACGGTCACCCATCCAACAACTAGCCAGACTAAATATAGTTTAACCTTGCTGATCAACAGGAACCGATGTTTCGACACTAACGACGACGTAGCACTCGATAAAATTAGATCTTTTGCAGCCCCCAACCTCACTAAATTTAAATGTTAAATTATAGATCCAGGAAAGCGTATGTGCGCGTGCACATATGGAGGTAATTTTTATCTTTATTATTACCATATGGGTTCTGTAAGGAACGCTCTACTGGCGATCTTCTTGCATCTCTCTCTGACTCTTGGTCTCCTCCTTCGGGAATTTCGCCGAAATCTTTGCTATTGCGCTAGACACATCAAAAGCTTTTGATAGTCTGGCACAAACCTTCAATTTCCAAACTGCCCTCCTTCGGTTTATACTTTTATCTGTGCCTTCCTCTATTTTTTTTTTACCGACCGATCTATATATAGTTGCGGTTGTAGATGACCACTGTTCTTCTAAAGCTATTAACCAGAGTGTGGTGACACTTTTTTCAGCCCCGTATGGGCTTAAATGAGTCAAGGTAATATTTTACCCCGCGCCACCACTCTCGGATTAACAGTGGTGTTCATCAGGATTCTGTCCTGTCACCCACTCTTTTCCTTTTATTCATGAATGATCTATTCAGTAGCACTTCCTGTCCTATCCACTCCTATGCTGATGATTCCACACTTTTCTTCTCCACCCGCTTCCCAAAGCATCTCTCAAAAGTCGCCCCCATACTTCCCGTAGGACAGCTGTGGTGCACCTGACCTGTGATGTTTCCGCCATCTCTGATTGGGGCAGAGAAGACCTTGTGGCTTTTAATGACTCAAAAACTCAGTTCCTCCATCTGCCTACTTGTTACAAACTTCCACATGAATATCCCCTTACCCTCAACAATACACAACTCAATCTTTCCTCTTCTCTTAACATTCTTGGAGTTTCCTTTTCTCGTGCTGTACCGGCTCCGCAGTTTCTTCACCCTCGCTCAGTTGCTGTCACTGTACAGGAGCCTTATCCACCCCTGTATGGAGTACGCTTACAGCTCTACTTGACCAGGCGGAATCAAAGGCTTTTCGTCTCATCAATTTCCAGCCTCTTTCTTACTCGCTGTCTTCAATCCTTCTCTCTTCGCCGCAATGTTCCCTTACTCTCTTTTTACTATCTCTCTACTATTTCTTCTTCTATGGGGGGGGGGGGGTGTAGGGATTTGCCCTTGGCCCCTTCCTGCATTAAAAAAAAATACATATAATACGGTTGATTTTTTTAATGCTTTCCAGACTGAACAAACATATATGAAAATGAAGTTTATCAGCAGAAAAACCTTCCATAATACAGATTAGAAAAAAAATTAACGAGGTAATAAAAGTATATATACTGTATACATGTAAATAAAATAAAATATAAGGTATGGCAGAATTTATTTTGGATTTAATAGGTGCTGCACATTAAATTACAAATGCCATTCCAAGTTTGAACTTCGCATCTGCTCTCAAGACAGCCAATTTAACCTAACCTATCTCGCACAGTGGATAGGGATATCGCACCTCCTTCAAGAATTCTTCAAATAAATCCTCCTCCTGGTACCTAGATCGCCACATGTATGCTGCTAGATATCCAGCAAAGTGTCTTTTACTTGGGCCAGTAGAAGGCAATATCCTTTCAGCTGCATACCATCGTCCTTCAATAAAATTGGTGTGAACACTGGTGACAGGGTCTTCGAAAGTAATGGAATGATTCACAGTAAGGAGTTCAAATCCTTCCTTATCTAAATCCCGGTAGGATCTCCAACAATCCAAAATGATTGTTGTACCAGGGTGGACCTTTTCCTTAATTATATCAATAAGGGTCTTAGTATCACGTTTCACCACTGGTACGAGAAAACACTTGCCACACACTCCTCGCTCTACCCCTCCAAATACCCATGTTCCTTCACATGCCCAACGGTATTCCTTTCTTCCAAATTTGCTCTCGTCTATTTCAACCACTTTACTCTACCCCCTATCTTATCCGTCATTCCCAAACAAACGGTTATGCACACCTCCCTGCAAAATCTATACCAATCAATAGCCGTGTTTAACGCCATCCCAAATTCAGATGAAGCTTTGGAAACGGGCATATTATGAACGAATGCATAAGTAATTAGAAGAACTTTACTATAACTTAAATGGGACTTATCAAACCATGTACCTGTCGATAAGCTTAATTTAAATGTACACACTTTCCGGGGGCACCTGACTGAAAATCTTTCACGTCGTTTATACACACTACACTGGATTTGACATTTTTTACAATTTACTTTATCTTTTATCAATCCTTTAAACTGTAAATACGCTAATAATTCAGTCTCATCTTGGGTTAATTCTTTTATATCTATGAGTGTATATACATACATCTTCACGAATGTCCACTAAACTCAACTTTAATGACATGTGCCATACGTACAAAGAAAGGGTGGCTAATGGAACGATTTTATTGAAATGGGCGTGGCTTCGACTCGTCGGTAAATAAAATGTCGTAAATATATATCTCCTTAGACAAAATTAAACATTAATTTCATAATAAAGGAAATGTTAAATTATGCACATCAATAATTTCATTTAAATGATGCAGAATGAATGCTAAAAAATTGATAGAATGCTGTAGGAAAGCTTGCTGCATACAGTGAAATTACAAAATTCGTCACAAGCAAAACATTTTCACACAAAACTATAAAGGTATTAACACATTATTAATATTTTCTAAATCATTTTACAAGCTGACCTATGACAAAGCAAAATACAAAGGATATACACACAAGTTCACTTCAAGACTGCTCCACGTAACGGAGTTGGTAGCAAGAGCTCGGAATCTATCTAAATTTTAAATGTACAAGCCATATATTTAATCGACTACTACAGATAATATAACAGCCTTGTCCTATTCATTCATTTGGAGGAAATTAGTTGTGATACAATGTACAAAACATAAGATGGGGATGAACAAATGAGTAAATATAAATTGGATTATTCATCAAATTTTATCACTTCTCAATTGCATTTGAATTACAGCAACAAGGTTGTAGTTGTAACAAATGTCTGTTGTAGCTACTAAACTAAAACAAAAATAATACGAAAATACTATTTAAGCAATGTCCACCAGGCTTTATAAATTTAAATTTTGTATATGGGTTAATAATGAAACTTAGTTCAATAAAAAAAAAAAAAATAAAAAATAAAATAGATTGGCCCTCTAATGTATGCCTTACTTACTACATAACTTTCATCATGTTATCTCATTTCTTCACAATCATCCCATGGGTTCAAAGGGTTCTTATTAACTATTTCTAAAGTTTCTGAGAGCTTGGACATCAGTGAGGTTTTAAACTGGATATCTTTTACAATTTCATTCAGCGTGTTTTGGCTCTCTTCAAATAAAATTCTTCCTGTTTCGTCACTGAATAAGCTTTGATCAGCCTTCAAGAGAGTTTGAGGTGAATCTATTTTCATTGATTTCTAAAAAATAAAGAAAATAAATCGAATAATAATAATAATAATAATAAAAAATCTCAATCGAAAGTTCCTTCATTAACTAACTTATGCCTATGTAAATTCTAGGGATAATATTCATTTTAACACCACTCCAAACCATTAAAAAATAATATATTCCGAATCCTCATTAAAAATTACTAAGGAAAATGACCTCCTTTTCTTGTGCAAATCAAATAAAAAAGTACAAAATTAACGAAAATAATGTCATCCTTATGCCATCTAGGACCAGCCAGTGATGCCATAGTTATGACATCATCAAACCCTTTATAAATGGATGACCGCGAAACAAAGGCCTTTATATTAATTGAGCTTCCTCTGATAAAGATGTGTGATTCATGTAGCTTAGATTTTGAAGAAGTCATCAGACATATTGGTTTAGATGATAGCAAAGCTTTGAAACTTTTTTCTGATCATGGTGTAATCAGAGGCGTAACACGGGTTGATCGCGCCCAGGGCAAATCAATAAATGGCGCCCTTAAAACCAGTGTTCTTTAAAATTCTGGCTGAGTTCTTATAATGGTACTCAAACTGGTTACTCGTAATAATACCACTAACAAAATATATTTAAGAAGTTTATTTTATGACAAATGAAAATGAAAAACAGTTATATACATATAAAACTGTACAAAAATATGTAAAAATAAATTGAAAATACAATTCATAAAAATTATTTTTACAGTTTATACTTTAATGTTTTACTATCCATATACATAACCGCGTATATTTACTATTAAGGTTGATATTAAATTTCAATTAATACAATTTAATTTTATAGAACCAAAGTATGGTTCATTATTTATTTGCCGAATTACAACAGAAACAATTAATATATGTACAAGGAGAGGCATAACTTTTAATGAGAATACACTTTGATGTTTTCTTGAATTTTACTGAATTACCGATAGCAGAATTAGCAATTAGAATATTAGATACTGACAAAAATCATTCCAATTATATGGTACTTTAAAAGAAACGCCTTGTTTGCACCTATTATTTTTGGCTCTTTTAATGAATAATTTGGAACTTCACACTAAACATGTATTTTTCTTACTTTTGCTGATGCAAACTTATCAATAATGTCATCAAAATTTGTTATTTCAGTTTCCTCACGTTCAATGCTGAGCAAGGCTAAAGTAGAAAGTCTTTCTTGGCCCATTGAAGCTCTCAAATATAAGATCAATGTTAACTTGCTGAAAGATCACTCACAGCTAGCAAGCAATTGAAATTGCAATAGTGAGCATTATCTGAATAGCTACTCTCAAATTTTGAAAATATTTCATCTCCATACTGAACAATAAACTTGGAGTTCCTCAGCTTTAGAAATCTGAACATTTGAGCAACTTTTCAGAAGCATCTTACAATCCAGGATTTCTTCATAAAGCTCAAAGCCATCAATATCATTGCTATAAAACTGTCCAAGGTTGAGACAACTTTTCTTTAAGATATTTACGTCATGACTACTGTTGCTTTCATTTGAATCAAACAATAATCCTCTAGCATCTAAAAGAAATCCAAATTTTGAATCCAAGTCATGGAGACGGACAAATCTTTCTTCCATTTCATTATGGAGACGATCAATAGTTTCTTTCATTATTCTCATCATTTCTTCTTTTGCAGTTAACCCTACATCCTTGGCTTTTTCACCAGGCATTTGTTTCTTCTTTCTGGGGCGTCTTTCTACTTGAATATCCCATTCATCACACAGTTTCAGCCCTGCTTCAAGTGATTCACTGGCCAATGATTCTCGACTGCTTAAAAAATAATCTTGAAGGGCTTTTAAATCATAAGCAGCATCATGAAAGTTCATAGTATGATCTTGGAGTCATTTTTGAACACGATCAATCTAAACAAGAATTTTGTTCCAAAATCCAAGCAAAGCCAAGAAATGAAGTCAAAATTTGATTCAGCACCTGCCTTGCATCACCTCTTGTATCAGCAGTTTCATTTTGATCATCAACCATGCTTTGCAAGAGTTCCACTATAATATCAAAGTATTCATGAACAGGCTTCACAGCCTCTGTTCTGGAACTCCATCGAATTTCAGATTCAGATTTGACAACTATTGGTATGGCATCTTTCAGCTTTTGCCAACGGAGAGTTGGACATGAAAAGAATGAATAAAGCGACTGAATTGCACCAAAAAAGTCACCATCACTGCATCATGGTTAGCAGCACGCACTCCAACCAAATTGAGAGAATGATTATCGCAGTTTACAAAAATAGCTTTGCTGTTTTTTTCAATAATCCTCTGTTGAACACCACTTTTATAACCAGCCATAACTGCAGCATTGTCATCGCATTGAGATCGACAGTCTTCTAACTAGTGATGGGACGATACCAAAATTTTTAACGATTCCGATTCCGATACCACTAAAAAGTCTCGATTCCGATACGATTCTCGATTCCGATTCTCAATATTTTTAAATATAATTCTATACTTGTTTTTCTGGAAATTGTCATATTTTACTCTGGTAAGATTAACTATTTACATTATGAGTATGGTAATATAAATTATAAATTATAATAGATTGGTTTAAAAATAAAAATCAACTAAGTTGTAACAATTCATTTTAATCTTCTTGATTACACATCATGGATATACATGTTTTAATGTATAGCTACAATACAATAAAAATAAAATTTGTTATCCTCTTTCATTTAAATTTTAAAGTTTACATTGCAAAACTGGTTCAATTAAAAGTTTAAAAAAATCCTTTTACTCAAAAAGCAATCAAAAGCAAGTTAAAGAATCGTTTTAAGAATCGGAAATCATGGTACAATTCTCTCGATTCCGATTCCTGAAAAATGCTCGATTCTTCTGATTAATCGTCCCATCACTACTTCTAACGGCATTTTGTCTTTTTCCAGTTGTTCCAAAATCACTTCCACAATGTTTTCAGCATCCTTTCGTTTTAATTGGATAAATCCAAGAAAAGACTTATAAAAATTGTTTTCTCCTGAAAATCAATATCAACATAACGAACTGTTTCTGCCATTTGCTCTCGATGTGCTTGATCTGGAGTAGAATCAAACATGAGGCCAAAATATTTGGCCTTATGAATGCTCTGTAACAATTTCTGGCGAACAGTAGAAGCGATCAGCTGAATAAATTCATTCTGCACTAACGGAGATAAATATGATGTTCTTCCAGGGTACTTTTCCACAATACTGAGATGTTCTTTCATGACAGGATCAAACCTTGCCAACAATTTTAATAACCCAAGAAAATTTCCAATATTGCTTTCCTCTTCCTGTCTAAGGGATTCCTTGTGACCATGCAATGCAAGGTTCTGAGCAGGGATGGGGAGTCGGCCAAAAACAACCAACTCCCGAGTCGGTATTTTTAAAAACCAACTCCGACTCCCGACTCTTTCAAATATATAAGTATAAATAAATGTAATAAAGTAGGTACGATAATAATACAGTTTAGTAATTTAATACAATTTTAATGTATTACACAAAAATAAAAATTAACAGAAAAAGAAATTGATCTCATAAAATATTTATAACCTCATTAGGTTAACAATTTTAAATGTTGCGTACGGTACCGTAGCTAAATAAAAAAAAGTTGGTAAAGAATATTTTGTTTCCATTATATTTATGATATGCTAATATTGAAGCTAAATATTAAAAAAAGGCTAAAAAAAGGCTGAAAAAACATACTTAATAATTTAACTCTCTAAGGAGAATTTGTTCTTAAGAAAAGTATAGCATCAATTATGTCCTCCTTCAACTTAGCCCGTAGGTGGGATTTAATTAACCGAAGAGCTGAAAATAATCTTTCAACGCTGACTTTGGTATGGCATTCATCACATCAAGTTTTAATGAACGATCAAATTTCTCTATTTTTGTTAAAGCTGCATTAAAGTCTTCTCTGAATTTGGTCAATGGGGTTATTTTTATAGGTTTATCATCTTGACTCAAACGGCATCGCTTAACTTTTTTTATTTTTCTTCATTATCGAGATATTTTTCAAAATCCATTTCTTCTTCAGAGTTTGAGCAGGAGCTTTGCATAATGGCAGGACTAGAGCAGCTTTCAAATTCTGAATTACTTGCGGCATCTGTTTCATTTAACATTTTCATTCGCACAGCTACATCACACAGAGCTGACTTTCCTCTAGCAATCTGTTCTTCAGTTAAAAGTACCCTGTGCATAGGATCTACATAAACTGCAGCCAATAGCACGTCATTATTCAGTAAATTTTCTTCTCTACGCTGCATAGACACTCTTATACCATCTGCAACAATGCCGCCAATTTGAGATAGTTTATAATTAATATTTTTCCATTCCTTGTAAAATGTGCCAGGTGTCAATTCAGCTGCTTGAAACTTCTTTGTAACCACATATGGGTACTTAAGTAATGCCTCAAGTTGACTTGCCTACTGCCACTGGATATCAGTCATTGTTACATCTGGGTTTGCCATATTGATAAGGTATGGCTTCAATTCAAGAAGGTGCTTAATCATTTCATAGGTACTCCCCCAATGTGTAGCTTGATCTATAACTGCACCTTTTCCAGATTGACGTTTTAATATTGCATCAAGTTTAGGCGTTCTTGCAGCCACTACTATGTTGCGTAACCTACCTACTACATTAGCAGCATTCCTTTCTTTTAACCCATCACGAATTGCCAGTTGCAATGTGTGGACTGTACATCGCATATGGGGGATATTTGAGAATCCAGCAAAATCATTGTCTACAGCAGGGGTGGGGAAACTTTTCAGTACCAAGGGCGAAAATCGATAAACACCTCCCCAGGCGTCTGGCAAATTTTAAGCTTATATACAGCGTGTCCCAAAGAAATGTATACCCACTTTGTTCGATAATACCAGCTATGAGGATAATAAATATTACTTTTATATGTTTTTTAATAAAGAATTTTCTCCTGAATCTAAATATGTAATTATTTTTATTAAAAATTGAAGAACAAAAAAGTTACAGATGTTTAAATTATAATTATTATTTTTGAGACTTCATGTGCGATATTTTCTAATATTTTAACCGACTGTTTTGAGATACTTATGTTTAGTGTTGATATTGAAGCATAAATGTTGTAATTATTAGTTAATTCAAAAAATTTACAAATTCCATGGTTAAATGACACTATCTAAGATGTTCGACGTCTTCCAGAACGTTGTTTTTGTAAGTTTTGCACAGTGCCGTCAGTTTCAAACTTATCTCGTATACGTGCAAAAATATTAGAAAATATCGCACATGAAGTCTCGAAAATAATAATTATAATTTAAACATCTGTAACTTTTTTGTTTTTCAATTTTTAATAAAAATAATTACATATTTAGATTCAGGAGAAAATTCTTTATTAAAAAACATAATTTATAAAAAGTAATATATTTATTATCCTCATAGCTGGTATTATCGAAGAAAGTGGGTATACATTTCTTTGGGACACACTGTATAGAAGATGTATTTTAAAAAGCTATTTGCTGGGCTGTAAATAAATAATTTTTAGTAAATAATAAATACCTAAGCGGGTGAATTGAAATTAGCTCGTGGGCGAAATTTCACCCGCGGGCGAGGGTTTCCCCACCCCTGGTCTACAGTGTCAACACTGTCAAGTTTGTCAGCAGTTTCATCCGTATCTTCTTCACTACTGTCTTCAAAAAGATCTCCTTTTACTTCACCATCATTAAGTTTCTGTACTGTACTTGTCATATTTGAAGCATTATCAATAACAATTGATAATATTTACTCTCTAGTGATTTCATATTCTGTCAAGATGGTTTCAATTAGCTTGGTCAGGTATTTGCTTGAATGTTGAGCTTCAGTGTCCTTCGCTGCCAGAGTACGTATAACTAGTTTTCCTTCATCATCAATGAACTGAACATTTATTGCCATATAATTAATTCTTTGTCTTGTGCAGGCATCCATCTTAAGAAAGAAGAATTTTCCTTGCAGCATTGTTTTCAATAAAGTTTTCTGGCTTTCTGCTTCCTTTAAAATCATGTTTCGAATATCATGTCTCTCTAATGACACTCCTAGTTTTGCTGCCATTTCTCCATTTAATCCACGGAAAGCTGGGGAGGAAAATAATGTAAGTGCAACCCCATTCTTTACAACTAAATCTATAAGGTATTTTTAAAAATTTTCCTTTGTCATTGATATTGTAATTCTCTCTCTGTGGAAAAATTT
Organism: Bathynomus jamesi; assembly: GCA_023014485.1. Lineage (NCBI taxonomy): Eukaryota > Metazoa > Arthropoda > Malacostraca > Isopoda > Cirolanidae > Bathynomus > Bathynomus jamesi. The sequence goes on along the minus strand of JAJOZX010004532.1, from coordinate 355,024 downwards.
TGTAATAGAGACTTGTTTGCTTTTTGAAATAGAGGTACTGGCCTGACTAGAAGTAGGTTTCTGGATTTCCTTATCATGCTGATCTACAACCCTATAAATATTGGGATGTTTGTTTCGTAGATGGCGTTTCAAGTTTGAGGCTCTAGTTGGAGCATTAGCACATTTCCCAGTGTAAGCACTAATTTTTGCATTACACTCTTTACCATCCTTTTCTACTTGACAAATAAAAATACTTTCATCCTCATTTAGCTTAAAATATTGAAAGACTGCTGATTTTCTACTAGGCCCACAACTCATTACTAATAGGGGCTAATTAAATTAATAAGGTAAGGGTAAGGTTGGGGTTAGGTTGGGGTTGGGGTAAGGTTGGGGTTGGGGTAAGGTTGGGGTTGGGGTAAGGTTGGGTTGGGGTAAGGTTGGGGTTGGGGTAAGGTTGGGGTTGGGGTAAGGTTGGGGTTGGGGTAAGGTTGGGGTTGGGGTAAGGTTGGGGTTGGGGTAAGGTTGGGGTTGGGGTAAGGTTGGGGTAGGCTAGTTTTTTTAATATAATGAAGTACTTTTTAGGGTAACTTTGATTTGATATGCACAAATATGACTTCTGTTTTCTGTGCAAATGTATATTTTTTTTAGATAATTTCATTTACTTTATCTCAAAAACTATACATTTGCACAGAACACAGAAGTCAAATTAGTGCGTAACACATCAAAATTACCCTAAAAAGTACTTTCTTGTCCTAAAATCTATAGTAGTGTTAAAACAAATATTCACCAATTCTAGATATATTTACTGTTTTATGCAACATTTAAAACTAAATCAGATAAGGCCTATGTAATGATTGCAATCATCTTTTGTATTGTCAGTTATTTAAAATCAGTTTCCCCTGTAAATGATTTAAAAAATATTTCCGACAAATTAGATTACTGAATTACACATTTGTTAAGTATTTTAGGTTAAAAAACTTTACAATGTATTGGGGTTTCGTAGAATGAAACTTCTGCAGTGAAAACCTGAAAGAACAATTATTTGAAGAGGCTACACGTTCACTACAAACATCCCACAAAGGTTTAAATCCACCAATTTTCATTGTAAAGCGATGACAATAACTCAAACAAAAGGGGTGGTCAACACAATTCCAACATGTACAGACTAGGGATGTACTAATGTACTGGTTATACTCTGCCCCATTGTAGGCATTTTGTACAAGTAACCAGCAATGAATATTATACATTTTTATGGCTTCCCCCTACTTTTTTTTAATTATTATTTGACTTTGGCCAAATTGAAAAATGATCATGTAAAGAATATGGGATACCCACTTCAATATTATACTGCTATTTAGGTTTACTTAAGCTTCCTATCTGGATTCAAAATATCTAATTATGAGCAAAATTTTTGTCCTATTTTATAGCTGAGGTACAGTGAAGTTATTTCAGACAACCAAGGCTTTATTGAAAAATAATCTTTCACAAAATTTTAATAATTTATTTCAAGTGAAGTTTGTTTAAATAAAATTAAACTATGTATAGACTGTACAAATAAACTTTAATACACTGGACTTAAACCCTTTGGACCTATAATTATTGGTTGGATTGAGCAGCAACTTGGAAAAAAACCAGGTCCTACTCTCCCCTTCACCAATAGTATTTAGGGTACCAAATTTCATCAAAATCAGATCAGGTAGGGCTTTTAGTATTGAGCTCATTTGCCTTGAAATTTGACCTGTAATTATGAAATGTAATAATTAAAAAGTTAATTAATGGCATTGCTTATAAAATAATTAACAGATGAAAATGGTATAGTGCGAGTGAAATCTAGTTTTAGAAATGGTGTTGCAGAAGAGTTCCTCTTTATCATAATAATAATTTGGTTATTTCATAATTTCTTTCATAGCTATTGCCTAAGTGTATTTATTTGTTTTCAGTGATTATAATGACTTGGTTATATGTTTTAACAAGAGTTACCTTAGTCACTGGCTGGGGTATATTATAACCTCTTACAAAAAGCTGATATTGTGGAGAATTCCATTCTCAGTAATAACAATACTAAAATTAATAAAGCCTCACTCTTGGAAAAAAATTCATATCAAGTAAAATATTTATGTAGTGAAGAAATAATCTGGAAATTTCATTTTAGGGTAAGATAGTATGATATCAATTAAGATGTTTGCTTTATATATTGCAATTATTGTTATTTAACTCCTGTCCTTACTCCCAAATAGAGAGTAAATTCTCTTTAGAGGATTTATTAAGAATTTCTGTAGGAAATTCAATTATGTTTTTGTTAAATTTATTATTAATTAAGAGTAGGAAATTCTTAGTGATCGTTAGTTATTAATTAAGAATTTCCATAGGAAATTCTTATTGTTTCTGCTCAATTTATTAAGAATTATAGTGATCGTTCCATCTATTATTATTATTATTATTATTATTATTCCGCTTTTCTATCACACTTTCTGACTTAACTACTGGTCAGATTTTCATGAAATTTTCAACCTTCATTACCCCTGTAGGATTGTAGTCAATATGCCTTAATGGGCTCATTCGAACAAATATTAACCATAGGTCAGTACATCATCACCAAAAATATTGTCTGTTGGAACAAAAGTGATAGAAGTTGAAATATTGTACTATAAACATAAGCTAATAATAATAATATCTTCGAAAATTGATATTACTAATAGTATTATCGGTATTAGTGATAATTTCTAAAATCATGAATTTTCAACCTATCATGGTGAAATTTGGCAAGAATATAGAGAGGAATGTTCTTTTGATTCATTATCATTTTGGCACAATTCCTTCACACTCAAGGCACCCCATCAAAGTGCAAAAAACATTACTTTGTAGAAAAGTCATTTGTTATATCTTGGCTATTCACAGTTTGACATTTCTTTTTGAAGGTCACCCCACCTTTTGCATTTTTTCTCTAATTATTGCATGTCAACAAATATCTATGATAAATATATAGACAAATAGGGTATCATTCAAAAGGTCATAGTGATCCCTATAAGATGGTGGTGTTTAAAATTAAAAATATTCATTTATAAACTCTTCAGATTCAATTATATATTTTTGTGAAGTACTATGGAACATAAAAAAATGAATTCACACTAAATATCAAACTCAGTAAAAAACGTATAGAACAAAAATAATAGTAAAATTATTCCTCTTTGAAAGATACTTATTTCGTGGACGTACATTTTATAGTTATTGAGTTATTTATATTTAAATAAGCACCTATGGAAAACTAAAAACTCAAAAAATGTTCAGAGACAGATTCAGGTTCAAACAGTAATATATTATTAACTATAAAGGTCAGTTGACATTTATATACCATTAGAAACCTCTAAAAGTTGGCTACAAGAGAAAAATATTAAAAAACCATAATTTTAAATTTTTAAAGGTTTAATCATAGAGAAACTTTAAATTCATATAAAATAAGAAATATTCAATCTACAACTTTGTTTCATATTATTTTTTAGAGTATAAATTGTTCTATATATGGTTGAAATTTCCTCTTTAAAGCTCCTGTAGGTATTGTTCTATTAATAATTGAAGAACAAAATTTGCAGGAATGAAAAGTTAGCCATTTCTTGTGATAATTTAAAATTTGAAATAAAAATTTTCTTGCTGAGGTAAGCTTTATTATATATCAAATTGAAGAGCATTAAAAATGCTATCATATAATATACATTTCAATTTTGGCATTTATAATCCCCCACTCACATTAATGAAAAGAATATCTGCCTAAAATTTGTTTTGTTTTGGGTTCCACATCCAATTGTCATTAACCTGGCCACTAAAGTTTTGAAATTTACATCGTAAATTAAAGAAGCCCCTTTTTATTTGTATAGTAAATTTCATGAAATTCTATTTGATATTTCAATTTCTATTATATATAGAAAAAAGACTACTTAATTTCTCCCTGTTTGTTATTTGCTTTTCTAGTGAAAAGTTACAACCAAAAAACATTTGTCATTAAAATTACTGCTTTGATCGCAGAGAAATAAATTAGTGTATATTAAGGAAAGTATCTTTAATTTCTGTTCATTATTTTGATTTATTTGTATATTAAATTAAAGCAATTATTTCTTACCAGTGTCACTGGTTCTCTGAATCTAAATTTTGATGATTGAAAACTTCATTTTAATATAAACTTCGCTATTTTGATATTTCTCTTTCATATAAGTACATTATATTAATACTTTACTTTAAATTAGTAAAATTTAATTTATGCATCCAAGTTATAGGCTCATATCAAATTTCACTAATTATAGTGTATATAAAAGCAATGGCCCACTTTCACAGACTCAGTGTTAGTAGCTATAACTATAGAGGCCTCAAAGTCAATGCTGACAGTGAGATCAATAAAATTTTATCTGCACATGACATTTCTTGCAGGAAACTTGGCTCTCTAAACAAGAGTGCAAAAATTTAAACAATATTAAGCCTAACTACAGGGGAATTGCTAACTCACCCAATGATGATAGTAAAGTTATCACTGAAGATGTAGCTATAATGTGGCACTCATAGCTGGATAGGTTTATAAAGCCAATTAGTTATACATATGAGTGGGTTATAGCCATAAAACTAAATATTGATAACAAAATACTGCATATATTCAATGTTTATATGCCTTACAAGTATGCTGAAAATGAGGAAGTATTTTTAGATAGACTCTATAAACTAAATATAGCTACTGCAAGAGGTGAACTCTTCATGTGTTATAGTGGTTGGTGACACAGATTCACACACATTTGAATGAGCAATGGGACTCTCCAATAAGTACAAGTACTATAAAAAGAAGACTGAAAAGCTTGCCTCCATGGCAGAGTTGCTGTGTCCAAAACAGTACTGAGGAAACAAAATAAGGCTAAATGATTAGAGTGGGCAAGAGAATATAAAAATTTTACTGTAGATGACTGGAAAAAGTCCTTTTTACTGATGAATCAAAAGTGGAACTTATTTGAGTCCCATAGAATATGTTAGACATAGAACCAATGAAAAACCAATAGATTCCTGCATAAAACATTCAGTAAAACATGGTGGAGCAACATTTAAATTTGGGGTTGTTTCAGTTATTCTGGAGTTGGAGATCTTCACAGAATCACTTGTACTCCATACTAGTGAGGCATACAATACCATTAGGAGTGAGGCTTTGTGGTCAAGGATTCATTTTCCAGTAGGACAATGACCCAAAGCACACTTCTAACCTTTGCATGAATTATCTCAAGAAAAAAGATGAAGGTGTTCTACAAATTATGATGTTTCCTCCACAAAGTCCTGATCTCAATCCAATAGAGCATCTTTGGGACTATTTGAAGTCTGAAAGCTAAAAAGAATATAACTTCTTTTGATTCTCTTTGGGAGAATGTAGAAGAATGCTGAATGGCATAGCACAAGATGTTATCCAGAAACTTGTTGAATCTATGCTTTACAGAGTGGAAGCCGTCATTTAAGCAAAAGGAGGTCATAGTGATTATTAATAAGATTATGCCATTAATTTATTAATTCCTTTACTAATTTATAATTACATTTAGAAGCAAATAGTGTAACAATAAAAAAATCAAATTTTGTCATAATCATAAGATATATTTATAATGGAGGAGGTCCAGTGCTAGTGTTTCCAAGCAACTGATACAATGAGCAAACCAACCAAACCAATTTACAATAAATTGGGTGATTATAATGTGGATGCAGACTTTTGAATGCCACTGCATATTTTATATATATATATATATATATATATATATATATATATATATATATATATATACACACACACACACACACACACACAGTAGACCCTCACATTAAGTACACTTTGGGGGGAGCATGTGGTTGCTAAAGTGAAATTTCCACTAAAATGAAGTACAGAAAACCCCCACTTTACCGGACCATGGGACATTAAAGTGGGGTTTTCCGTAACCAAAATACTTCAGTACAGTTACACATGTATGTATAGCCCTCTAAGCTCCACATTCAACACAACATGAAGATGCATACATAGACTTACCTACTTATGAAGACATGCACATGTAAATATTTATTTTTATGTGCTCACCATATATAGTCAATCCTCCAAAATATCATTGGGAACTTCTGGTGTGATGGCTGGAAAATCCAAGTCTGGTGTGAGGGTCCTGAACTCCACTTCAGGCTCCAGTAGGATGGCTGGCGAAGGAGTACTACTGCTAGTACTTGCACTCTCAGGAAACTGGAGTGGTGACACAGTGAAGCCAACACTGCAGCTAGTACTTGGCATTGGTGACAGTTCAGTGGGCAGTGAAAGGTCAGACATTCCGCTTGAAACAGAGCTTTGGTGTGAAATGGGCGTGGACATGCATCAGGGCTTGAAGAAATCATGAATTTTCGTTTGGACTGGCAATGATTTCATTTTGGCACTTCCTTATGTAGTTATAGTAAGGGAGAATATTAGGCAGTGCAGTAGTCTCATCAATGAATTTCAGCAGAACATCAGCAGCGTCTCTTGCCTGGCTCAATGTAGTCTTGGGTATAACCTCAGAGACATCTTCAGCATCCTCATTGTCATCAAGAGGTTCATCGGTGGATCTGTCTTCAGACCTGATTGAAATGTTGGCCGCAATTTCACTCTCACTAAGATCTTCATACTCTAGGTCACCATTGTCAGCATCAAGCCATTCCACAACTTTGTCCTCTGTAGCCTCTGTTTCGCCTGCTTGTTGGAGAACACCCAAATAGTCCTGTGGCTCGAAGCCCTTGAAGTCTATTTCCAGGTCCTGAATGTTATGGAGCAGTTTCTTCCAGGCATTGCACAGAGTGGACTCCTTAACCTCGTTCCAGCTGTTGGCCCAATTGTAGATAGCAGACTTGATGTTGTAGGCTTTGAAGTTCCTGAGTGTCTTCTCAGCCCTGTCCTCTGTGTCATCTTCAGAGATGACGCACAAGCACTGCTCCAATTGCTTGGCCCTGTAGATTCTCTTGCAGCTCACTATCACCCCCTGGTCCATAGGTTGTATTACTGACATGGAATTAGGGGGGAGGAACATAGCTCTGATCTTGCCATCCTCACTTGTGAATTCCTCTGCATGTGGGTGTGCTGGCGCATTGTCTAGCAAGAGGACAGCCTTCACATCTTCAGGGCTTATTTTCAAAACATGTTCCTGGTATGCCTTCACCTGCGCAACGAAGAACTTGTGGAACCATTCGTGGAAAATAGTCCGCGTGAACCAGGCCTTCTTGCTGCTCCTGTAGATGACTGGAAGTTTGTGCATACAGTCCTTGAGTATGCGAGGCTTGGCTGATCTTCCAACGACCAAAGGCTTCAGTCTATGCGTGCTGTCAACATTTGCGCAGGCCAACAGACACATGCTGTTTGTCTGTCTTAAAGTATGGAAGATGTTTGTCATGTGGGCCAGTGTATTTGTGGGCATACTCTTCCAAAATAAGCCTGTCTCATTGCCATTATACAGCTGGTAGGAAGCAACCCCAGCCTCATCAATCAGAGTCTGTAGTTCGCACCTGAATGACCACTTGAGACAGGTCCACACTGGCTGCTTCTCCCATAAGCTTTCTGTTTGATAAGCCATGCCTGCACTGGAAATGATACAGCCAGCCACCACTTCCTTTAAAGTGTGTTGTTGAAGTCCTGCGTGAAACGCTTAGCTGCCGACTGGATGTTGATTCCTCTGACTGGAATGTTCTTGGCCTGTTGCTGCTTGAACCACGTGTACACAGCCACATCTACATTTTTCTTGTAGGACTTCTTCAAGCGAGACCATTTTGAACTCCTGCCTCTGGATTCACTGTCTAGCACATAGGCGTGTATTTCATTGCGCTTCTGCTTGACTTCGTAGATGGTGGTCTTGCTTATCTTATGCTTCTGCATAACAAATGTTACACTTAACCCTTGTTCTATGTCAGCAAGAATTGCTTTCTTCTCTTCAATGGAGATCGTATGCCTTTTCTGTTTGACACCGGTAGTACCACTTGTGGATGCCATTGTTCAGAAAATAAAGTTTGTATGAACAGGCAATAATTAAGTAAAGTACCATATGTACATACACTGTTAAAGCACAGACTATCACTGTACTCCTATATGTACTGCTATTAACACATTCACTGCCGATTTTATTTTAAATACATCCTTAGAATCCAATAGTTTATTTATTGATATTTGTTTTCCTTCTTACGTCAATGATGATAAAAAGCACTATTTTCTAATTTTATATACAAAATTGAAGGAAAAATGCATAGATGCCATATGACGCCTTCAGTATTTCCGATAAAGTGCTTTCGCTATATGCCACTGAGCGCCAATTGGCACTTTGTATTATTTTCTTTTTTCTTAGCTGAACCCTCATTTCCCCCTTCTTGATCTTTGCAGAAGTTATTTCTATGGGATTGTTCTTTCTGTTCGATCGAAGTGTTCCAGTGCAAAATGTGTTTTTTTTCAATAAGTCTTCAGCTAAAGCAAAGCTATTATAAAAGTTATCCATGTACAATGAATGACCTAAATTCAACCTATCTTTCATCAGATGCATCACCACCTTTGATGTATGTCCTATTCCCCCCGTTTCATCATCATTTGTGCCACTGTACACCAGCATTTTCAAAATGATCCCATTCGGTTCTGTGAGCATGTAAATTTTGATGCCATATTTATGACTTTTTCCTTTGATGTACTGTTTGAAAAGAAGACAACCTCTCCAAAGTATCATTGCTTCAGCCAAAGACAGTTCTTTTCCAGGCTCATAGAAGTTATTCATTTTTTCATTGAAAAAGTCAATGAGAGGTCTAACTTTGTAGAGTGTCTCTTGGCAGTACATCTCTATTTTCATTTGATGTAAAATGAAGATGACGTAGAATGAGCAGAAACCTATTTCTTGCCATATTATTTGCAAAACATGGTATAGAGCAGTGGTTCCCAAAGTGTGTTCCGCGGAACCCCAGGGTTCCGCGAAAAAATTCAGGGGTTCCGCGAGCTAAAGTTTAAAATAAAAAATATTTTATTTAAAAAAAATATAAATTACTCATTTTCAAAAAAATAAGTATAGCGAAGAAAATATGAAATTTTGCATGAAGGAAAATAAAGCATAAGTATGGTTTGAGCGAAATATTTAGAAATGGCAATAGGCTTGAACGAAACATTTCGAACGTAACAGCAGCGTCCTCTGTAAGAGTTGCCAATTTTTTTTGGCCATATCATGTTTTGCGTATTTGATTTACTTTTAAAAGAAAATTTCCATAAATAGCAACTAAATTATCATTAATGGAAAACATTTATTAATATTAGTACATAATCTGCATGTAAAATGATGTAAACTGCGTTTGGAGATGTAGCCAACATGTTTTGAACTTGTCATAATCTGTTTCTATAGTAGTCGAGGTACTCGACTCGAGCGTGCGTTATCAGTTTGTTTTGTAAGCTTTGGAAGTGAAGTGATCTGAGGTGGTTATACAAAAGGACTTTATTAACTGCAGCAGAATGCGCAGTAAAAATATCAGTATTTTCCTAATGTTTACATGGGATATTGTGCATCTGTTTACAAGACGCTAACAGGTCTAAGTGAAGCCTAACGAATAATTAAAGTGCAGAAGATTGTGCAGCAACGTTGCTTGCCTCTACCTACTAGGCCTACTTGATAAACACTTCGTTAGTGCAATCTTTGAAATCGTTGTCCTCTGTGAATTAATTTGGTTAGAACTTTTTATTATTCATTTTTCGTAATTGTAATATTTCAAAATTCGTGAAAATTAACCCTTCAATGGATCGATGGTTAAAATATGGGTTTCGTAAAAAAACTGAAATTACTAGTAATGCAGAAACTAGTGAAACAAAAGCATCTATAGAAGATACAGAAATTGCAGAAGCTGCACAACCACCAACTTCTAGTGTGATTAATCCACAAAAAAGAAATCTGCTTCCTCGGATTCTGTGCAGACATCTATGAAAAAACGTAAATATGATCCTAATTATTTGTTATATGGTTTTACTAGTATTGGTGACGAAGAAGCCCCAGATGCCCTTTGCTTACTTTGTAACAAAATATTAGCAAACAGTTCTTTAGCACCAGCAAAGTTACAGAGACATATGGAAACAAACCATCAGACTTTTAAAAATAAAGATATTTCTTTTTTTGAAAGAAAACTTGAAAGTCTGAATAGCTCTAGAAGTGTCTTAAAAAAAATGTAAAACAGACAATGAAAATGCAACAGAAGCGTCATATAAAGCATGTTACCGCATTGCTCTTGCTGGTGAGGCACATACTATTGGTGAATCACTTATAAAACCTTTATTAAAAGATATAATATCTTGCGTGTTTAATGAAGATTCTGTTCAGAAAGTTGAGGCTGTATCTCTTTCCAACAATACGGTGTCAAGACGTATTAATGATATTGCTAATGACATTCAAAATGAACTTATTTCACGATTGCGTGTATGTGATGCTTATGTATTACAAATAGATGAGTCCACAGACGTTGCTGGACTAGCAATTTTACTTGTGTTTGCTAGATATGACTTTAATAAGAAAATTGAAGAAGATTTGCTTTTTTGCAAAAGTTTAGAATTGCATACCACAGGAAATGATATATTTAATTGCATTGATAATTTTATGAAAACGCATGATATAGGCTTTGAAAAATGTATTTCAGTATGCAGCGATGGAGCAAAGGCAATGCCAGGAAAATTAGCTGGCGCTGTAACATGAATCAAGAATGTTGCAAAAAACTGCAACAGTAATCACTGCATTCTTCACAGATATGCATTAGTGACAAAAAGGATTTCAGCTTCATTAAAGATAGTTTTGGACGAAGCAGTGCAGATTATCAATTTTATTAAATCTCGGCCATTGCAATCATGAATTTTTAAGGCCTTGTGTGAAGATCTGGGTAGTCTTCATAACACTCTACTTTTACATACAGAAATTAGGTGGCTCTCACGAGGAAATGTTCTTGTGAGAATGTTTGAATTGAGGAGAGAATTGTTGTCTTATTTTATTGATCATAAATTTAGATTATCTGACAGATTAACAAATATGGCATGGCTAGCAAGGATTGCATATTTAGCAGATATTTTTTCAAAATTGAATGAAACATGTCTATCTCTGCAAGGGAAAGAAGTAAACATTTTTCAAGCGCAAGATAAAATGGTATCTTTACCATGTAAATTGCAGTACTGGATCTCAGATGTGGAACAAAATACTCTTGACTGTTTTCCGCTTCTTAGTGACTTTCTCCAAGAATCCGAAGTGGAATTAGATGTTGAAATCCTCAATGATATTAAAAATCATCTCAACAGCTTATCAGAATCTCTAATTGAGTATTTTCCAAATTTGAAGAACAAAGACCATTACTGGGTACAGAATCCATTCAAAGTTAAAGAAAAGCCAACAGGATTTCTAGCAGTGGATTATGAAAATTTAATAGAAATTACTTCAGATACTCAGTTAAAGGCCAAGTTTGAAGAAGTTCCGGTAGCTATTTTCTGGGGAAACTTAAGTGACGAATATCCGAAATTATCAAAACGAGCCATACGAGTGCTATTGCCATTTGCAACAACATATTTGTGTGAATCAGGATTTTCAAGATATGCGAGCACGAAAACAGAATATCGCAGCAGACTGGATGCTGCACCAGATATGAGAATTCAATTATCCAACATTAAACCAAATTTCCAGAGGATACTGGAGTCTAAGAAGCAGAAGCATTCTTCCCATTAGGTATTCATTTCATTTTTGTTAAACTAATTATGTACAAATTTACAAAAATTAAGGTGTTTTTTATTCGAATTTTTTTATTTATTTTTTAATATAAATAAGTTCTCTTTTTATCCCACAATTTGTGGTTTTTAATATTCTTGAATATATGTACAGTAGGTAGGGGTTCCACGCTTTTTTAAATAATATCAAAGGGTTCCGCGGCAAAAAAAGTTTGGGAACCACTGGTATAGAGTATAGTGCATCAGGGTAATTCTACAAGAAACAGACAAATGAAGTACACGGTAACGTCTTCAAAATTCATGAAACTTGGTGTGAGGGTTGGTTTAGGTCCAAACTACAAATTTCTGAATTTTTTTGAAAATTGGTCAAGTTGTCAAATGAAAAAACCAATAATTTTCAAACGTAAATATCTCAGCTCCTAATTGTGGTAGTGTAGTAAGTCTTAAATGATAAAATATGTAAAATTAACTGTAGTTTCTAAATATGTATCATTTTTTTAGGGTAACAAAAATAAAATTATGATTTTTTAGAAAACTTTTTTTTTTTTTTTTTTTTTTTGCGATTTGGCAGTGAAGATATCATTTTTCAAAAAAAAAGACCAGGAATAAAAAAATGTTTATTTGATGTATGTACACCATAATAAGTAATAAAAAGTCAGCTTATTGATGATTATTATGAAAAAAAAATGACAAAAAAAAAATCCTCCAAATTTTAACAATTTTTTGCTTTCTTTCCAGATTTTCAGTATATACCTAATTTTCTAGTATACGGAAATTTACCTAACCCTTAAAATGCCTCAAAACACAAAATTTTGTTGCGATCCTATGAAAAAACAAGAATAATTTTCTGTAACATCAAAAAAGTAAACTCTGCCATGGCAGCTGCAAGCTATGGAATTTTGGAAGAAAATCAATTACTATGCAGCAATTGCTATGTCACAATTAAAAAGAAGCCAATTGTATTAGAACATGTTCAATGTTCATCCAGAGAGCCGGAACCTGCACCAATACCTGAGCCAGACATACTTAACGAATGTATGGAGCGAAGCAGTAGCAATTCCACGAATCCACCACCATTGGAAGAATTTGTCGTTCAAGACAGGCAATTCAATAAAGATTTGCTCAGACAATATTTTACCTCTATTTGATGAAAGCCCAATTAAAACAGGTAATAAAACAATAGAGACTCCGTTCATGACATTTGTTTCTTAATGCCAAATTCATAGTTTTCTACTTTTAAATATTAGCATCAGCACTTGAATACATATATAAAAAATATTTGATATTTGATTATTTCACGCAACCTAAATTTATGAATTTGTTTTACAGCTGGATTGAAGCCAGGACAAAAACAGATAAAGGCTTCTACGAAATTCAGATCGACAATGGAAAAGGTTAAACAAAGTTTTGAAGCTGCTTATGGGGCTCCTATTGACTATTCTGAAGCTGGTCCGTCCAAAAAAAGTTGTTTGGAAGATGATTTAGAGAAGCAAGACTACTTTTCGGACAGAGTTATTGAAATTTGACATTTTAAATTAAGTTTAATACAGTCATCAAAGTATATACTAAATTAAGTTTTATCTGTTTACATTTTTATAATCGGACAATATAATACATATATTTTATGAAAAGTTTAATTAAAAATATACTAATTAAACTTAATGTCAAATACACTTTATTTCAGGTATCAAAAGGTTATGGAAGAATTAAAGGAGAAATTTCAAGCAAGTAACGATCGCAATCTTAGGTTACAAATACTATCACTGTATCCCTATCCCATTGAAAAAACTGCTGACTTCTTTGGAGCAACAAAGTATATGGTGCATAAGAGCCGCAATCTTCAAAAACAGTTTGGGATTCTTCCTAACGTTCCAAACATGACGAAAGGGAAGGTCATCACAGCTGAAATGAAAAAAAATCATTCAGGAGTTTTATGAAAATGACGAATATAGTAGGATGTGCCCGGGAATCAAAGATTATAAGTTTGCAATAAATGAAGAGGGTGAAAAGATAAAAAAACAAAAAAGACTGATATTGTGTAACTTGAAAGTTATATGCTGAATATGCAAAAAATGATGAAAATCCCAAAATAGGCTTTAGTACCCTTGCTCATCTTCGACCGTCATGGTGCATGCTTGTGGGACAAAGCGGAACTCACAGTGTCTGCGTATGTACGCATCACCAAAATCCTAAACTACAAATATCAGCGTTAGGCATTAAAGATTTAGACTACAAAAAATTAATGTCTTCATCTATCTGCGGCATGGACAATGAACCGATGCAAAAGATGCCCGCGAGAGGTCGGAATAAAAAATTACTTGGAAAGTTTGGACTTCATGTTGATGGAAGAGGTAAAATATAAACAATGGGTATCCGTCGATCACTGTATGTTAAAAGATACCACCGAAACTCCAGAGGAATATGTGGAATTGCTCACCAAAAAAATTGCACAACTGACAAGACACCACTTCACGAAATAAATGTCAGTCGAGTTACTTCAAAAATCTAAAAGAAACTCTGCCCAAAAATGAAGGTGTTTTGGTGGGCAATTTCGCAGAAAACTTCATTCATCGTACAAGATTGTGCCCAGGGGTTTCATTGGGAGAACTCGCAATGTACAGTGCACCCATTCGTTTATTATTCCAAAAACAATGCAGGAAAACTAATTTGCAAAAGTTATTGCTTCGTTTCAAACTGTCGCAGGCATGATACAATTCTGGTTCATAGTTTTCTCAAAAAATTAATCCTGTCCATCCAACAACAAAATTCAAACCTAACTAAAATTCATTATTTCACAGATTGATGCGCGGCTCAGTATAAGAATAAAACAAATTTTCTAAATTTATGCCATCATTTTGAAGACTTCAAAATTCATGCTGAGTGGAATTTTTTCGCGACATCCCACAGGAAGAATGCCTGCGACAGTATTGGCGGAACGGTAAAAAGAGCAGTCACCAGAGAAAGCTTACAACGGCCTCTCGACCATCAAATCTTAACAGCTGAGGACTTCTACAATTTCTGCTCTCAAGAATTCCTAACTGCTATTGACTTTTTTTATGTCTCTGAGGCAGAAGTTGTAGATGTAGAGCTTTCTTTGCAAAAACGTCTGAGTGAACCTATTACTTCTATCAAAGGTACTCAACAATTACATCGCTTTGTCCCAATTTCCAAGAATTTGTTGAAGGTTTATCCACTCTCTCAGAGTGCACAGTCAGTTGAAATAAGAGAGCTCATTAGAGTTTCTGCTTCGGATCAAGAACATAATATACTGTCTCTCAACACGAAATTGAAACAGGCTCTTTTTGTGGGTTGTATGTATGAAAATAAACTCTGGCTCGGATTAGTCCAGTCCTTTGACTGTGAATATGATTTTCTGATAAAATTTCTCCATCCTTCGGACGTATGTCCCTCATACATTTTTCCTGCGCAAGATGATGTTTGTCACGTTCCAACAGAAAATATATTTGGGAGTATTGAAGCAAGTTTACGAGGAGGAACAAGAATACAATGCATTTTTCCGCTTCAAGAATTAAATAACTTTTCAAAGATAAAATAAATTCTATCGAATGTATACTATTTAAGATTGTCAATATAATATTTCTAAAATTTTTATCTAAGATTTGTGTATCTACTTAATAGTTATAAAAATCTTTTCAAATTCTTTTTTCTTATTATTATATTATTAGTGTCTAAAATTTGGATTCACTGGATGAGAATACTGTTTCTTAATTCATTCTCAAAGACTTGTGTACGTGTAGTATTAGGAAGAGTATTTTATACTCTGATAAGCGTTTTATAAATTAAACATTATTATTGTCAGTTTTGAGCCTCATAATAAACTATAAGCTGACTTTTTATTACTTATTATGGTGTACATTAGGGTTATGACTTTTTAATTTTTTGTCATAAATATTGTTTCCTGTATCATCAATCGATGAACTTTTGCTTGAAAACAATAAAAAAGTGCCTAATTCCTCAGAATTAAAAAAAAATGTCACCCCGAAAGCAAATATAGTAAAGGGTGTCAGGAAATGATTGCCCCCCCCCTGTACAGAAGAAACTGAAAGGAATAGAAAAAAACAGACAAAACCACGCGAAAGAGCGTTTAATTTTGAATAAAAAACACGTTTTAATATCGGGTGTTGCCCCCATTTGCAGCTCTGACGGCCATTAATCGACGGGGGTATGATCCCAGAAGTGTCAAAGTTTCTCTGAATCGTTCAAAATAGATGATGCCATGGTTTCTGTGTGGAAAAAAATGGTAAGAATTAAAATCACAGGAATAGAATATAATGGTTTTTATTCAGATTTTAACGCTCTTTCAAGTGGTCTCACCGGCTTTTATCTATCTCTTCTAGTTTTTGCTCTACAGGGGGGGGGCAATCATTTCCTGACACCCTTACTATATTTGCTTTCGGGGTGACTTTTTTTAATTCTGAGGAATTAGGCACTTTTTTATTGTTTTCAAGCAAAAGTTCATCGATTGATGATACAGGAAACAATATTTATGACAAAAAATTAAAAAGTCATAACCCTAGTGTACATACATCAACTAAACATTTTTTATTCCTGGTCTTTTTTTAAAAAAAAATGATATCTTCGCTGCCAAATCACAAAAAAAAAAAAAAAAAAAAAAAAAAAAAAATTGACATTTTTCCCAAAAAATCATAATTTTATTTTTGTTACCCTAAAAAAATGATACATATTTAGAAACTACAGTTAATTTTACATATTTTATAATTTAAGACTTATTACGCTACCACAATTAGCAGCCGAGATATTTACATTTGAAAATTGTTGGTTTTTTCATGACCAAAATTTGGTCAAGCCATAAAATTTGACCAACTTGACCAATTTTCAAAAAAATTCAGATTTTGTAACTTGGACCAAAACCAACCCTCACACCAAGTTTCATGAATTTTGGAGATGGTGGAGTGTACATTTGCCACTTTCATTTGTCTATTTGTCCTGGAATTACCCATCAGTTTTCCAGTAGTCAGCAATTCATTTCAGTTTTATATTACCCATATGTAAATATAAGCCTATAAATGTTTTGAATTCACTTTCTGCAAGTTCCCGCCACTCAGATATCCTTGAATTACTAGTAGTCTCTTGTAAGAAAAACTTCCTCAGCATAGGCATTAGTGTGATCAATAATTGAATTGATGATGATGCTATCAAATAATGCATTGAAATAATCAATAGGATCATTCCTGATATTGTGTAGTAACAAGCCCTGATTACTTTGGAATGGAATCTGCTTTTTATGAGTATTTACATTAGTCCATCCTAGAGAACAAGAGGTTTGACCATTTTCTGAAACTGGGGTAATGGCGTCATTACAACTATCACTGCTGGTAGTAGAACTTTCAGACTCAGAATCAAAAGGGCTGTAATTACTGTCCAAATCCTCTACCAACCTTTTGATTCCTTCATCATAAATAGGTCTACATAATTGCTTTTGACATAGAGATGTAGAAGGGGTTTGGTCTTCCATTGAAGGGCTAAGCACAGTTCACATATATATAAAAAGCAGACAAAAAAATGTAGAATTTGGAGACCATAAACATATAAAGTGCTATTGTCCTTTGGTAAGAAGCCAACAATGACACAACCTTATTCCTCAAAATCCATAGTGGCACTGACACACAGAGTGAACTATGGTAAGAGGCCACCAATTGGCAGCATCAGCTTTCCAGGAAAAAATTAAGGCCACCAATTGGTGGCATCTGCAGTGAACATGTTAACTGATAAGTCACTTTGAACTCAAAAAAATGCTATGAACTAATAAGACCTGTGTAACACAATAAGAAATAAAAACAACCACATACAATATTCATAAATAAATGACATTTAGATACATAAATATAAATAATTACAGTATACTCACAACTTATGCAGTTTCAACTATACGCAGGTTATAATTTTACAATTTTGGTGCTTTCAGGCAGCGTACACACGTCTCACCTTCATCCACATTTGCAATGCCAAGGAGAACAGCACTAACAAGAGTGTTATGGCATGCTGGAAGGAATTCAACATTGCCAATTGCATCACTTTTGTGGTATAGGTATGTTATACGTATAACAGTTACAATAAAGAGTGATTTAAGGGCAATTTAAGGGATTTTTTTTGGTTTCTGACTTTACGTGGTTTTTGGCCTTACGTGGGTTCCCAGGAACGTAACCCCCACGTAAGTTGCGAGTCTACTGTACATGTAACTATCTATGTAACATCACACAAAAGAACGCCTAACATGCGCAATACTTGGAAGCGGCACTATGCACATACACAACCACTCGCCACCACTGCCCACACAATACAACACAAAACAACTGACCGCAACCTCATCCAAGGGCTGGTTCCAATAATATTCTGGTGGTGTCACCTTTACTTTAATGACTCAGAGTCCGCTAAAGTGAAGTTCAGTGATGCTAACAAACTTTTTTTTAGCAGAAATCTTCAATTTAACGACCAGACAGCAATTTAGTCCATCCAAGTGAAGTTTCCGCTAATGTGAAGGTCGTTAACATTGGGGATTTCTGTATGTGTATATATATATATATCAGTGGCGTGCATTTAGGGCATGCAGGTCATGCACTGCATGACCATTGATTTTTCGTAAATACAAAAATAAATTTTAAAAAGTAATTTATCTAACAACATTTAAAAGCAGTAAAAATTTACTTAATTGAATTAATTTGTTTGAGAACTAAAAGGAAAATATTTTTTTCTTAAGCCATAATAAAACATCGTTTTTCTTGCATCACAGATGCAACAAACGAATTGCATTAGTGCGGCCATTGAAAAATCCTCCGCGAGTCAGTAGTGACTCAAATTCTCTTTCGTTAAATATCGTCGACTCGCATGCAATTCCAAAAATGCATCCCGCATTTAGTGCTACCCGTGCCAGTGTTCAGTGAGGATGTGCGCGTTCTGTGTTTTAACTTTTATTGCCACTTAATTTATTCATTTCTTAAATATCTTTTAAAATATCAGCCCTAATGGGTGAAATGTGTGTTATAGAAGAACTTTTGAAGAATGGTTTTTCAAAGAGAGACTTTGAAGCGAGACAATTAATTATAAATCATGGAAGGCCTATGCCGAAATTACCTAATTTACGGAGTTCCAACAAGAAATGTGTGAGGCATTTTCAAACTAATTTATACAAAAGAAAAAACTGGTTAACAGGATGTGCTGAGTTAAATAAGTTATTTTGCTGGCCATGCTTGTTATTTAATTTAGAAAAAACTGTTTGGAATGAGAAGGGATACGATGATTTAAATAATCTACATATGGCTATGCTAAAACATGAACGTTCTCAAAGACACATAAAATCTCTGATCGATCTTAAAACATTCGGAAACGTTCGCATAGACTTACAATTAGATATTCATAAAAGACAAAGCATACAGCAGCATAATGAAAAGGTTAAACAAAACAGAGCTATTATGCGAAGATTGATTGATGCAGTTATTTTTTTAGGTCGACAAGAGTTATCATTTCATGGTAATTTTGAATCTGATGCATCCAATAATCGCGGGAATTATAAAGAACTTTTATATTTATTCAGTAAGTATGATGAAAAATTGGCAAACCATCTAGATACAGCTTCTATTTTCTCGGGTCTCTCAAACAGAATACAAAATGACTTGATCGATGCGGTTCAAAAGGCAATGTTGAATGAAATAGAAAATAAACTTAATCAGGCAAAATTTGTTGCTATTCTTCTAGATGAAACGTCCGATGTATCAAACTATTCACAACTTTCAACTGTTTTGTGATATGTTACAAAAGATTGTGTTGCTAAAGAACGATTTATCGGGTTTAACGATATGAGTGCAGACCGTTCAGCAAATGCTTTATCTGAACACATATTTAAATGCATTGAAACTTGGAAGTGTGAAAATAAATTAGTTGCACAAACCTACGATGGTGCTGCTACAATGGCAGGACAATTAAATGGGTTGCAGTCAAAGGTAAGGCAGAAATATGAATCTGCAATCTTTATTCATTGTTGTGCCCATGTGCTAAATTTAGTTCTTTCACAAGCATGCTCTGCTATGAAAGAATGCAAAATATTTTTTTCTACAATAAATGGACTGGGTATGTTTTTTACTAAATCACCCAAAAGAACCAATGCGTTGGATAATATTGTTAAAAAAAGATTTCCCAAAGCTGCAGCAACTAGGTGGAATTACTCCTCGCGTCTAGTTAATACCGCAAAAGAAAATCTAGATTTCTTAAACAGCCTTTTTGAAAACATCATTGAGAATCCTGAATCATGGGATGAAGTCACTATAAATTCTGCAATTGGATTCCGACACAATTTAAAAGATCCTGACTTCTTGTTTTTATTAGAAGTATTTAGTGATATATTTTCCTTCACTGATGTTTTATTTAACATCCTTCAGACCAAAAATCTTGACATTGTGTATTGCAAAGAGCATATAGATAAAACTAGAACAATGCTCGAAAATAAACTGGATGACTTTTTCATGTTTTATGAAACTTTGGAGGAAAAATATGGCATAGATGCAGGAATAAATCTGACCAATCTGTTGACCCACAACAGCATTACAGAATCCTCTATAACAAAATTATTGGCACAATAGTTGACCAATTAAAAGTAAGATATTCATCATTAGAAGAGCTTAAATTCCTGGAGCTTCTCAATTTTAGCAAAGCTGAAGAATATTGCAAAAAATTTCCAGTGGATGCTTTAAATTCGTTAAAGGCCACTTATGGTGATTTTTTTGATATAATTCATCTTCAGAGTGAACTGTGTGTTTTGTATTCAATGGAGGACTTTATAAAGCAAAGTGTATGCAATTTAATGCATTATATTTATACCAAGGATCTTATTGATGCTATGCCAGAACTCTTCAAGCTTTGCAATTTGGTTTTGACAATTCCTTCTATGACTGCCTCTGTAGAGCAATCCTTTTCTGCATTGAAGAGAATTAAAACTTACCAAAGAAATACAACAGGAGAGCAAAGGATTTCAGGGTTAGCCCTTATGTCTATTGAAAAGATTTGCTCCAACATTTAATTAAATCAGAAGATTTCTATGAAAAGATAATGAACATATTTGTCCTGAAGGATCGAAGAATTGAATTAATTTATAAATGAGGTAAGTAAATAATAATTCTTATTTTTTATAGGTCTTTTTTTAATTTAGATGTACTTATCAGTGATCCCATTACTATGTTACGAAACTAGATGGTTCCTCTTATTGAATTAATTTAAGAAATAATTCAGTAGAATGCATGAGTAACCATGGGCATCCGCAAGAGGGGGCAGTTGCCCCCCCTGGAAATTTATGTTCGCCCACGCAACGGCTTCTATAATTCTATTGCAGCTTAGTCAGTGTTTAGTTTCCAATTTAATGGCTGAAATAGTTAAAATTCGTTTGGCTTCCGGGTCCCCGACCCCGCTGGGGAAGCTTACAATGCTCCCCAGACCCCTAGCTGCATGCTCATTAGGGTGGATCGATTTTACATTTTTTTCGATTTCCATATTCTAATAGACAAAAACTTGCGCATGCATGAGAAAATAGCCTCTGCAAAATCTTAGCTTAATAGATAATCATCTTCTGCCCCCGGCAGAGCGATGAAAATCATATTTTAGTAATCAAAAATGTATTTTTCTTATAATTTTTAAAATATTTCAATATGCATCACAATAATTCCTAATAACTATAAAGTCGATGAAAAGACCTCATATGATCGTTTTCCAAGCGCGTTGTCCTACGTTAATATCTTTTGCCCCCGGCAACAACGTCAAATGTTGAAAAATAGGTAATTTATATACATATTTTCAGATCGGCTCTTTGTCTTAAATAATGCATTTATATTTCCCATAGCATTTATATCGTTGCTTAGGCATGAAATAACACACGCGCAAAATTTTATGACTCTAGGCTAGGGTTTAAAGGTCATCTCTGGTGAGTGCTGCCGGCAGCAGCTGCCACTGACGCGCCAGTCGAAAGGGCGGAGCCATTCGTATGATTGAAATGAAACTACAAAGGCCAGTTCAGTGGATCATATGCCTATTACACGGTAATGAATTATCACTGCGACACCTCATTCAAGACTTGGACGGCAAAACAACTGGGCCAATGGGCTTTACTGGACCAGTTGGAAAACAACTGAACGACTGCGAAAAACTTCCAATTAGAGAATTCGATGCCATTCCATCTCCCGACATTGACATAGACGATGCCGAGTTGAGCACTGACCAAAAATATTTGTTAGGCATCTATAGAGCAGTGTCGAGCGGTAGCTGCTCTTCAGCTCTCGCGGCTCGTAATCCAGGTAAGATGGCGCATTCCAGGTGGCTGACAACAGCAAATAGATTTCTGCGCCTCTATGTTTCAACCAGTGAACCCTCCAGCACCTTCAACGAAATTGTGCGATTCATTATGACAGTTTACGCACCAATTTGGTTTAAGATAAAGAAAAACTCGTTTCACTGAGGGCGCAAAACATTTTTTCGAAATGATGCGTCTCTCTCAGACCATGCCTCAAAGATCTAAGACAATCGCCAACAAAGTCCTCCGTAGAAATTCTTTCTTTGCTCACCCAGAAAATATTTTGATCTCCATGCCACATGCCGATGAGCAACACAAGAGAATTGGGATGGAGAAGAATATTAAAAGCACGATCAAAACAATCACCAGCGGGGGAAATTCGAGCCTTCGCCATGCCTGAGCTGCTCTACAATAGTCAAAACTATTACGAAATGATCAACTGGCAAACGGCTGAGGTGACCGAACCCCCCGTTACAAAAACAATACCTGATACCCGAATAAAAGAGTTTGTTGAGACGGGAGACCAGCCTGATGGACTGATCCCACTATTCCCTTGTCATACTCAAGCGGTCGAGAGACTCGTCAAATTAGTAACCGAAGCCTCTGCCAGTGTAAGTGGAATAGAAGAGAGGGACGGATTCATCCGCTCCCATCTTCACTCCCGAACAAAAATTCCACGATTTGATTCTAAGAAAGATTACTGTATGTAAATCGACATGCAGCCAAAGGAAGGGTGGTTGGGGCTGGATAGGGTGGAACTCGACGTACAGCCACCTCCTCGTGGTGAGTTCTGGGTTGCTAATTTTATAAAATTAGCAAGCGAGGAGCTGTACTTAGTACTTATCGTACTTATAACATCGCATTAACGTAATTATAATCCACATTTAGACTTTTCTCGGGGACAGAAGATATTACTCTAGAGTCATAAAATTTTGCGTGTGTGTTATTTCATGCCTAAGCAACGATACAAATGCTATGGGAAATATATAAATGCATTATTTAAGACAAAGAGCCGATCTGAAAATATGTTATAAATTACCTATTTTTTCAACATTTGACGTTGTTGCCGGGGGCAAAAGATATTAACGTAGGACAACGCGCTTGGAAAAATGATCATATGAGGTATTTTTCATCGACTTTATAGTTATTAGGAATAATTTTCATGCATATTGAAATATTTTAAAAATTATAAGAAAAATACGTTTTTGACTACTAAAATATGATTTTGATCGCTCTGCCAGGGGCAGAAGATGATTACCTATTAAGCTAAGATTTTGCAGAGGCTATTTTCTCATGCATGCGCAAGTTTTTGTCTCTATTAGAATATGGAAATTGAAAAAAATGTAAAATCGATCCACCCTAATGCTCATGCACTTCATCGAAACATGCTCTTGATAACCCATCGTCTGTGGTTGATGCAAATGCATCACAGAGATATTTTGACACCATTCTTTTCCATGAAAATGTATCATTAGTTAAAATTCGTTTGGCTTATGGGGCTCTGGCCCGGACCCCACTGGGGGAGCTTACAGCGCTCCCCCAGACCCCCTAGCTGCATGCTCAGTGCGAGCGAAGCGAGCACTTTGTGTTATCATTTTTGTAGCTGAGCCCCCTCTTGGAAAAATTCCTGCGGATGCCCCTGTGAGTAACTATTGCATGCCCAACCTCGAAGGTCACTGCACGCCACTGATATATATATATATATATACACAGGGTGGGACGTAAGTTTCCATACATAGGAAAATTTAAACGTTTGTTTTTATGTTTCAGATACCCTAAGAATATGCATTTGACGAAAGAGCAACGAATTGAAATCATACTGATGGCTGGGTCGGGAAGCAGTCGCATGGTTGCAATGAACTTTAACAGACAATATGGAATGAACATCACACACGACACTGTGGCAAAACTTATTAAAAAGTTTCAGAAAACTGGAAATGTTGCAGATCAACCGCGAAGTGGTCCAAGACATACAGCCACCGATGAAGACACAACAGCTACGATACTTACAGCGCTTACACGGAGTCCCAGAAAAAGTACACGATGGTTGTCTGCAGAAAGTGGTGTCAGCAGATCGAGTATCAGGCGCATTTTGAAAGCAAACAAATGGCATCCATACAAATTGCATATGGCACAGCATTTGAGTGAAGACGACCCGGATAGATGGATGGAATTCTGTGAATGGGCATTAACCAAAGTGAATGAGGATGCAAACTTTTCATATAAGATCTTGGGATCAAATGTAGAATTCGGACCCCAGCCTTCTTTAGTTAGCTTTATAAGGCTAACTAACGAAAATATCACAACCTAACCTAACCTAACCAATCATTAGGTTAACTGTACTCCCTTGATGATTGGTTAGGTTAGGTCATGATATTTTCGTTAGTTAGTCTTATAAAGCTAACTAAAGAAGGCTGGGGTCCAAATTCTACATTTGATCCAGATCTTGTTTAGTGATGAAGCAAATTTTTACGTCAATGGAGAGGTTAATCGGCAAAACATACGTTATTGGAGTAATGCTAACCCTAACTGGCTGAGTCCGACGAAGATGCAAGGTGCCGGTAAAGTGATGGTGTGGGCCGGGATATGGGGTGACAGAATTATTGGACCAATATTTGTCAGTGGAAATCTTAATGCCGAAAGGTATCTTAACATGTTGCAAGAAGAGATTTTCCCATCCCTGCTAAACGAGGAAGGTAACTTCCCAGTTTACTTCCAGCAACATGGAGCTCCACCTCATTATGGTCTTCACGTGCGTCGGTATTTGGATCAGCAGTTTCCGGATGCTTGGATTGGTCGGCGTGGTCCGGCCTCCCAGATCCCCAGATCTCACCCCCCTTGATTTCTATCTTTGGGGGCACTTGAAGGCCATGGTGTATCAGGAAAAGATACGAGACATAAATCATCTAAAGGAACGTATCACCAACGCCATTACAAGCATAACGTCAACTGTGCTAATGCGTGTTCATCAACAGTGGGGAACACGTATTGAAATGTGTTTTCAAAACAATGGCAACCATGTAGAGCATATTATATAAATAAAAATGGTTGTCCATAAAAAAATGTTTATTTTTCCTATGTATGGAAACTTACGGCCCACCCTATATATATATAATAATTCTGTTTTTCTGTCATGCTTTCTGACTTAACTACTAGTCAGATTTCCATGAAATTTTCAAATTTTATTACCCTTGTAGGATTGTAGTGAATATGTTCAAATGGGCTTATTCAAACAAATTTTGACCATAGGTCAGTACATCATCTCTGAAAATCTTGTCTGTGGGAGCGAAAGTAATAAAAGTAAAAATATCCTACTATAAACATATATGCTAATAATATTATCGGTATTAGTGATAATTTCTAAAATTGTGATTTTTCAACCTATCATGAAATTTGGCACGAATATAGATAAAGGAATATTTTGATTCATCATCATTTTGGAAAAATTCCTTCATATACCTACTCAGGGCACCCCATCAAAGTGTGAAAAACGTCACCAAAGACTGTACAATAAAAAGGTCTCAATGTTTTCAGAAGTGAAATATTCTCCTATAACGTAAGTTAGGAATTTAAAAAATTGGAGATTGGGGGCAGATGGAAATTCTTTCACATTTTCATTGCTTGTAACAAAAATAATTAAAATATTTTAAAAGGTTTCTATTTGGAGAAAACTGCACATTAGTTAAGAACTCAGTGGTGTAACATTAAAGACAACAGGAATTGAGGTTGGGGATGGAAATTCTTTCACATTTTCACTGCTTGCAGCCAAAATAATTTAAAGCTTGCCCATCTAGTTATTATTTTTGTTTTCCACTCCTCATTCTCAAATGACTTTTCACATCATGTCTTGAAATTAGAGCCTCTCACATTTAGTGAGACCATTTATAGGGACAATTGACTGGAAATCAATTCTTATTGTGAAGATTAGATTTAAGGTGACCCTTTATTGGTTTTTGTAGTTAAATCTTCTTGTTATAAAAACACCATTAGAAAAGCTAACATTAAAATCCACATTCCTTAATAAAAATTTTACTAATATAAATACAAAGTAATTTCCCCAACATCTTAAAAGTGTATATATACAGTAACAGTAGCCCTGTTCAAAAATCAACTTTTTCTTATTTTCATAGGTTTCTGTACTTTTTCCCATGCTTTTTGACCTGAAAAGGCCGAAAATCACAACCATTTTGACCTAGGTTGTTGGGAAGCATTGCCGCATGGAGCTTTAAGTTTTCTGCCTTGAAATCGGCCAAAAGCACCAGTTCTGGGGTCCCTTGAATCATGTTTTGCACTATAACTTTTTATCTAAACAAGATAGAGCAACAAAATAGGCACCAAATTAAAGTGTTTTTAATCCTCTTTCTAACTTATACAATTATGATATTCTTGGAACAAGAAATGGCACATTGGTACATACAAAGATTTCAGAAATATCACAAAATTCGTTTTCTCACACTCAAGGCAGACAAGGCGCCTTATTCATGACACAAATTTGAGATTAACATTTTGTCACAAGTCTAATCGATCAAGAAGTGAAAGCATTACATGATGATTAATTTCATAATGACATTTACACAGTCAGTTGTTGAGAGTTTGTTTCTTGAAGCTGTCAAAGCGGCATCTGTTGAACTCCACAGCTTGAAGGAGATAGTCCCTTTGCTTGGCATCTGTTGTTATGACATTTGCAAAGTCGCTCATCATCTTGACACCACGTTCAGCAATGTCATTCACCGCTTTCAGATTCTTAACATAGTCCAACGCTTTTCTGTAGTCCTCATTCTGTGGCCAAGACGTGACAGGTTCCAGAAGCCACTCGGATCCAATGTTCAGTGTCCAGCAGGAAATGTGATTCTGGGCCAATGAGATCAACCAGGGTGTCTTAGCTGTGACTCTCTGGAATAGAGGCTTTCCTGTTCTGAAGCTGTCTGGCTTCTCAGTGGCATGTAACTGGGCAGCAATGTCGTGCTTCAATGTGTCACTCAATCTACTGCTGAACAGGGCAAATGGCACAACTTCCTGCGTCAGGTACCATTTGTGGTTTTCCATCTTATTAAGTACTGCATCAGCAAGCTCTGGGTCAGTTTTCTTGTACTTCAACATGTCCTGGATTAGACTTAGATCATTCACGGGAGCATCTGCAGCAGACATTGACATCATCCATACAGGAGTGTAGAACAGCGCAAGGAAGGTGTTGAGTCTTTCCAGCTTTGATACAGTGTCTTCGTCGTACTCAAGTTGATCTGCAAACATCAGCATTTTCATGGAGTACAGGTTTCTGGCCATCCATCTGGCCTGATGAATGGCGCCTGGTCGACTCCAGTGAATACCTCGAGGAGGCATTCCTCCAAGAACAATGACTGTCAGTTCAGCCATTTCCCTGTAGTCGGCTCTTGGAAGCCTTTCTGCTGTTAGAATGTCTTGGAGTATTTCTTCACTGTTCTTCTTCTTTTCCTTCAGCCATTTGCTGTTAATAGCCAGCATCTTTGGGTTTTCCTTGGACAAGTCCGACCAAACATCCTTCAGATGCTCAAACCAGGGATTATCTGGCCCCTTCACCTTCCCAAACAGCTTCTCCCAAACTGCTCCTACTAGGATTTCCAGGATGTGATGTTGACAGGCCAGATAAAACACCTTTTTGTTCAGCATTTTCTCTAGCAGTTTGGCAGCTCCTCTGTGAACTCCACTGTTACTGGATGTAGTGTCAAAAACAAGGGCAGTAACATTATCCGTAAGTTCCCATGTCTCCAGTAAATCCATTGAAGCCTCAGCCTGAGCTGTGCCAGAAGAATTGTCGATGACAGGTACTCCCAAAAACTTTCCTTCAGTGTATGAAGGTGGACCAGACACTAGCACAGCTAAAGTCTCTGAGGTACTTCCAGGTTCACTGCCCAAGACATCTTTGAGCAACTTTCCATCCCAGTGTAAGGCAGCGTACTGTGGGGGGGTTTCACAAAACTTGGACATGTGACTCTGGCTGATATTATACCTGGACAGCATTCTGTTGCGACGTGTTGTTGAGGTTGAGATGACGAAGTTATCCAGATCAGCCCCTCCAGCTTTCAAGGTGGCAGAAACCATGGCATTAACTTGATTGTCTGATAAACCAAGACGATCAGCTGTATTGCAGATGACATCACATTCCATGACCTTCCTTGGAAACGTCAAAGTCACACTAGTCACAGTGTCTTGATGGTGAGAACATCCAGGACGAGGCTGATGGTAATCCATGTCCTCTGTGTTAGCATCGTTGTCAGTTGAGTCACCCCAGGTAATGTCATCCACATGAACAACTGCCTCTTGTTCTGCTGCAGCTGTAAAATAGTACAACATGTTAAGACAGTAATTGTTAAGTACATGCTAAATATCGCAATGGAGTAAAACTTAAAACTTTTTGTAACGTTCAAAGTAATTAGTTTTACCTTGTTCTTGTCTATGCTGCAGTCTTTCATTCCTCACTGCTTGCTGCAGGGATCTTGTCTCAAAAATCTTGTCATGACCAGACATATGACCTTTCCTCTCAGTCTTTTGGTCTTCGTAGAACCTGATATCCTCATCTTTCTTCTCTCTGGATAACAGTCTGTTGTTCTGTATTTCCTGGATTGCATCTGGAGCTCCTATATCGAACAGGCTGTCTAATTCCAGCACAAATGCTCCTCTTTTTCCTCCAGGGTTACTTGCTCTTCCTTTGCTTTTCACCAGAGCACGATGTTTCTCATGTAGTTTCATGAAGAGCTTCATTGCGTTGTACTTGGTCATTGTCTTGATCCTAGCCATCTGCCTGAATGGGATGATAGATTCAACTGTTTCATATGCAAGGTCTTGAACCATGGGCCTCCCTGCATTTTCCGGTAAATTCTGAAGATTAAGGAAATACTGGAACGCCTGTCTGTTGGTGGGAAGCTGGGAACCACTGATAAAAGCTGAAGGGTATCCAACCAGGAAAGTTTCAGTGAGAGATCTGGTAGATGGCCCAGTTGACACCTGCCTGTGGACAGTACGTGGAGGTTCTGAGATATCAACTGTGCGCCCACGGAGCTCCCTCAGCTCCTTGCTTAATGCCATTGTGAAGTTGTAACTTGTAGATGGTTTTCTAGATTCTGATTGAGTTTCTGTTGTTTCCTGAAAAATGATAGATAATTATTATTATTATTAATTATTATTTATTTATTATTATTTATTATTATTTATTAATTTTATGCTCTTTCATTTGATACCTAATTTGTTGCTCTATCTTGTTTAGATCAAAAGTTAAAGTGCAAAACATAATTCAAGGGACCCCGGAATTGGCGCTTTGGCCGATTTCAAGGCAGAAAATTTAAAGCTCCATGCGGCAATGCTTCCCAACATCCTAGGTCAAAATAGTTGTGATTTTCGGCTTTTTCAGGTCAAAAAGCATGGGAAAATGTACAGAAACCTATGAAAATAAGAAAAAGTTGATTTTTGAACAGGCCTACAGTAACAGTGTACAGTACTCACTCACTTTTGAACAAAGGTTGTATTCCTCAGAAAGGTTATTCAGAGTGAATGTTCAGAGAAGCCTAGTTTACACCATAGTAAATGGGGGATTAGGTTCCAAACCCTGTTCCCAGACTCAGCATCCTCAGTAAATAATAAATCAGACACAAATAAGACATTAAATACAGTACAGGTATGCTATAATTATGCAACAAAACTATACATGGGAATCAGATTCATCTGGGAACCTGAAGTGGCATCACTTTCAGCACTGGCAGCCTCTCCTCTAAGTTTGATGTTATATAGATTCTTTCTTGCTGTAGGTGCTCATACAGCCTTACATGGATGATGCTAGAGTTGATTGCTACCCTCTTCTGATTCTGGTCTTTCACCCATATTCCCAACATTTTCTCAATCTCCTCAATTAATGGATTTCTCACTCTGGATTCTTTAATCTTTGCTGTATTCTTCCTAATTATTAACTCACTTAATGGGTCATTCCAGGAAAAATCAGGCATTGCCTGAAACTACACCCACTTAGATTTTGCTTAAAATTGCTATACAGGGTTGTTTATGCTGAAAAATACAAAATTGAGTTTCAGAGCAATCAGAGTAATGGTTCAAAAGTTATGGGCCCCCCAATTTTGGTGGTGGGGACTGGCCCCTTAATTTTTAAAAGTCCATAACTCAGTCCCTAATTGAGCTAGAAAACAATTTAAAAACCATTTGAAAGTTCAAATCCTAAAGAATAATTGACTAAGTAATAAAATGCATTTAATCAAATAGTTAAAAAGTTATATACATACATATCAGTTTGAATATTTTTGGGGGGCCTCACCCCTTATGATACAGATATTCAAGATTTTTTTTTCGTCATTTTGTACCTCAATTACTCTTCTATATGACTTAGTCAATAACATTGTATATTTTCACCCTTCATTAGATGGTGGTGGAGGTTAAACACACATTCTATTTGCTGGACTTTGAACTTACACCATTATGCATTTTACTTATCAAGCTCTCTTATAAGATGTTTTCCTTGACTTACAAGTGGATTAAGTATAGCTATAAGATAAACTTAATGTTTTCCTAAAACTCAATAATAATAATCATAATAATAATCATAATAATAATCATAATAATAATCATAATAATAATCATAATAATAATCATAATAACTCTCTCTCAACTTTGTCAATCTTCAAAGGCAAGAGAAAATACTGCTAGTATAGTTGTTTTATTGAACAAATTAAGACATTACTTGAATAAAAATAATTGCTATACAATACATTAAATCTGAAACATTTTTGGTACCTTGCCTAATTCTCAGTATCATGTATTTCAAAGTTTTTTTTTTTTTTTTTTTTGAAAGTATGACCGCTCATGGCCACCAAAAGAAAGGTGGATAGCAGAGCGAACACAGGATGAAGACTGAAACAGCGAACGGAAGTGAACAATAGACGGGGAGGAGGAGGAAAAAAATAAATAAATAAAAAAAATAAATTATCAGTCACAACCGGTAAAGAAGTCGGGAGCGAAGGAGGAAGGAGAACAACCCGGTTACCGAAAAGTAGGAACCTTCCGAAAGAATAGCGCCAAGCCTATCACAAGGCCCGACGCTCTCCAAAAAGGGAAAATACTCTGCACGCCAGGGTTGTGGAGTCGGAGTCGGAGTCATGGAGTCGGAGTCGGAGAGTCGGAGAGTCGCACGTTTCAGGGCGGAGTCGGAGTCGGTAAAAAACTTCCAACTCCGACTCCAATTTCTGTCCTGTGTCACCCTTAATTTCTAAATCCTAAATACTAACATTTAGGTTATTTAGTTTTTTTGGTCAATAAACCTTATTCATTGATAGCCAGCCCCTAGATTAAGTTTTTTTAATATTTTTTTTTTACATTTTCAGAATATACAATTAATATTTATTTAAATATAAAATTTCACACTTAGTGTGGTGGTGATGAAATGTCTTATTATTATGATAATTATAGAGTGAAACACTAGAGGAGTCGGAGTCGTATATTTAAAATGTGAGGAGTCGGAGTCGGATTTTTAGATTTTTTACAATGTGTGGAGTCGGAGTCGGAGTCGAATTTTTGACAATGTGTGGAGTCGGAGTCGGAAAATTTTGGACCGACTCCACAACCCTGCTGCACGCAGCGCAGAGTAAAGCGGACACTCCACCAGCAGGTGGGCAATTGTGAGTAAGATGTTACAATCGGGACATCGGAGCACCCGATCCCCGGCCATCAAATAGCCATGGGTCAGGTGGGTGTGGCCAATATGGAGGCGGGCCAAAGCCACCTCCTTATGGCGCAACCGATGGAAGGAAGAGGCCCATCATCCCAATTTGGGTTTAATCTTGCAGAGTTTGTTATTTGAAGCGCCATCCCAGCGACTCTGCCACCGGGAGCGCAAAACCTACGGAAGCCAGGGATATAATCGGAAAAGGGGAGGGACACAGGTGAAACCTGTAGTCAGCACGCGGAACGGGCAGCTCGATCGGCAGCCTCATTTCCAGCCACGTTAACATGTGCAGGAACCCAGCAAAATACCACCTCCTTGCCACTAGAAGTGACAAGGATATGGCACAGTAGCTGAATTCGTCGGAGCAGTGGGTGGACAGGGTCAAAACACTCCAGGCCATCCAGGGCACTGCGGGAATCCGAATAGATGACAAACGACCCATCCGGATGCTCCCGCACCACCTCCAGAGCGCTCAGAATGGCATAGAGCTCCGCCGTGAAAACGGAAGCCTCATCAGGGAGCAAGGGCAAACGACTGGGGAACAGCTGCGGCCCCAACGCCCCCTGACGACCTCGAGCCATCTGTGAAGACCGCAACACATGCAGTGACACGCTGCATGATGAAGGAAGAGACCGAAGTAAGGCAGAGTCAGAATCGGCCCTGCGAACAGGGCACAACGCCCTACAGCACGCAACAGGGGTGCTCTCCCAAGGTGCAACACCCTTGAAAGAGACCGGTATAACGGATGGAGAAGTGCCCATACTATCAAGGAGGGAGGTCACCGTGTTGGTGAAATACCAACCCCCATCCCGGCAGAACGCCCTCTCAACCACCTGGAACAGAGGAGAGGTGGGAAGACGGAGGATCCGGAGATAGTGCTTAGCAATGAGGAACGACCTCCGATCCTCCAAGGGAGGGATGTCGCACTCAACCTGCAGACTATCAACCAGAGAGGAGCGCAAGGCGCCAGATGACATGCGCAGTTCTCTAGAGAGGACCAGATCCAGTATCCGAAGGGCCGTGCGGGAGGCGGAGCCATACACCACACTCCCATAGTCTAATTTGGACTGTACCAGGGACACGTACAAACGGAGGAGTGTCTGCCTATCCGCGCCCCATGTAGTATGCGACAGATGTCCCAGCAAATCCAGGGTACGTCTCGCAGACTCTCCAGCCGGCGAAGGTGGGGAACCCAGCTCAAACGGCTGTCGAAAACCATACCCAAGAAGCGTACTGATGGAACGACGGCCAGAGGCTGACCCCCGAGCGTAAGGCCACCGACGACGCCCAGCGTTCAACCCGATTGACCGCGAGTTGGACTTGCCTCTCCACGAGGGGGGGACTCGTCCCCGCGGCATAGACAGCCAGATCATCTGCGTAGATGGAACAGCGCACCGAGGGCGGAAGAGCTCCCGGTAGCGCAGACATAACCAGATTGAAGCAGGAGACGCTTAAAACACACCCCTGGGGCACCCCCTCCTCCTGAACATACAGGTCAGATAGGGCCGCCCCATTACGGACGCGGAAAGTGCGACGGCAGAGGAAGTTGCGAAGAAACGTGGGCAAAAAGCCCACAAAACCAAGAGACTTCAAACGGTCCATGACAACTCCCCGACGGGTTGTGTCATAGGCCTTTTGGACGTCGAAAAAGACGGCCAGAACAAGATTCCGGCGGGAAAATGCCTCCCATACATCATGGCCAAGGAGGAGAAGGGGGTCCAAAGTACCCCGAAATCGACGAAAGCCATACTGGGTCGGGAGGTATAACACAAGTGACTCCAGTGTAAAGGAAAGTCGGACGGCCACCATCCTTTCCAGGAGCTTGCATAAGCAGCTCGTCAAAGCAATAGGCCGATAGCTCGCCACCTCCGCCGGATCCTTCCCCGGCTTAGGTATTGGGACCACAATCGCCTCCCTCCAACAGGAAGGGAACGACCCCTCAACCCACACCTGGTTGAAAAGATCCAGCAAGAAGTGCAGGGCCATCGGGTGCAGATTCCAAATAAAGTCACACGGAATGTCATCAGGGCCAGGGGCGGAAGAACGACGGGTTGCCAAGGCAGCCCGAAGTTCCCGCATCGTAAAGAGACGGTTATAGGGCTCGTTCCCAGGGGGCGGGAACGCGACCTCCGATAAAGGGCGATCCGCGGCTGAAGGTGAACGGGAAACCGCAGCAAAAGCACCGGCCAGCCGATCAGCCACAGCAGCAGGATCCGAAAGGAAGCCGTCCCCGTCCCGAAGGACAGGGCGACTAGCAGGGACTGGCTTCCCCTCGATACTACGTACCTTCCACCACACAGCAGCAGAAGGGGTAGATGAGGAGATGCTGGACACAAAAGCACGCCAAGAGGCCCGATGGGCCAACTTGAGAGTCCGGCGGGCGAAAGCCTTCGCCCGCCGCATCTCAATCAAGTGGTCCACGCGCCGGGTGCGGTGGAAGCAGCGCGTTGCCCTCTTCCTCTCGCACACCGCCTGGTGACATGCTGGAGTCCACCACGGGACGCTACGAGTCCGCGGGTTACCGGAAGATCGAGGAATACAGTCCTCCACGACGCCCATCACCACCCGCTCGAAGAACTCCAAGCTCTCATCCACAGAGCCAAAGCTCAATACCGAACGGACAATGATGGAACGAGCTCTGAAAGATGGCCAGTCAGCCCACGCAAGGCACCACCTCGGTCGAGACGAGACGCCCGGCTGCGGTCCGACCGGCTCAAGACAGACTGGGTAATGATCACTGCCATAAGAGTCCCCCAACACCTTCCACGAAAAATCGAGTAAGGCATCGAGGGACACCAAGGAGAGATCAATACAGGTAAATGAACCCGTGGGTTCGTGGAAGTAAGTAGGTTCACCGGAATTGAGGCACGCAAAGGAAAGTTCCTCCATTAAGGAGAGTGACATACCAGCAACATTAGTCGACCGAACATCTCCCCAAGCCGGGTCGCGACTGTTAAAGTCCCTGAGGAGGAGAAACGGTCGAGGCAGTTGCAGCACCAACTCGCGAACCACGTCGCGAGAAGGAGGGTCATGAGGAATATAAATCGAACAGGCAGTGTACTGGCGATCTAAAAAGAGCCGCATAGCCACAGCCTGCAAGGAAGTGCGAAGAGGCACACTCACGATGGTAACGAATGATGCACGTAAATCGCCGCACCCCGCCGGCGTGTGTGCTCATCCAGGGTGCAAGGGAAACCAACATAGCCAGAGAGACGAGGGAGTCCCCGCGCAGCCAGGATAGTATCCTGGAGACAAACACAGGAAGGCAAGGTTCTCCCAGTTAGCTAAAAGCCCCCTACAGTTCCAATGCAAAATGGAACTGTAAGGGGAAGCGGCATTAGAAGAGGCAGAGAAAACAGCGAAATAGCCACGGACCAAGCTGAGCAGCAAACTCAACGGTCCGTAACCAGGGACGGAATCAGCTTCCCCAACTCATCCCGAACTGGGGGGTAGGGGCCACCGACCCCGCAGTAGAACGAGAAGTGGAGAGTAGAACAGGGAGGTCAGAGGGGGGCTCCCCTGGTGGGGGGAGATGACGAGACGGGCCCAGCCAAAACCCCCAACTCCCCACCAGAGGGGGACTGGGGGGAACCAGTTGTTCGAGGACTCGTCAAACCAGACAAGCACTGATGGGGGGGGAGGAAAGGTCGACCACAGGTGGGAGAGGTAGATCCAGGAGAGAGACCCGACCACTCTCAGCAGGAGCCGAAGGGAGAGACTCCATGAAGAAGGGCCAGGCTCCTCTCGACCGGGTCTATCATGGGAACAGTCAGGAATCGAGGGTGTCATGGGGCGGTGCACCTCGACCGACACCCGACACTGGTCGGGGCACCAGGAGGTGACGCCTCACCAGCCCTCCGTATAGTGGGGGGAGTCCCGAGCGGATCAGGAGCGCGCGCCGCTTCCCCTCCAGTGAAGAAGGGGAAGCAGGGCGAGCAGCGGTCACGATCGGGTCCGGAGGACTCCGACTCCGACCACGGCGACGCTTCCTCCTCCCCTTCGGGGCATCACCCTCCCCACCCGAGAGACGAGTAGGCAAGGATCCAGACCCCAAGGCCGAAGAGGGAGAAGGGGCACTTGTAGGCAGGGAATCAGATGGGATGTCTGAAAGTGAGGCAGAGGAACAAGAAGGACCCGCGGCACCGGGAGGACCACCAACCCCCGGAACTTCCAGGGGGAGCACCACTCCGGTAGACGCCGGGGTAGCACGGGAGGGGCCCAAGGACCCACCAGGGCCAAGAGCCGCAGCCTAGGACAACCCCTGCTGCGGCTCCCGGTCACGGACCCTATCGCGCGCCTCCCGCGCACTAAGGAATTCGGTAGTCCTTAAGGACCGCACCTCGAATTCAAACTTGAAAACGGGGCAGTCCCGAGAGGAGGAAGGGTGGGCCCCCGAGCAGTTCGAGCACGGGGTAGGGTGCGCAGGCCCACCGCAGCGGACACATAGCTTACCTTCACGGCGGCACGCAGAGCTAACATGGCCGAACCGGTTGCAGCCAAAGCAGCGAACCGGGTCAGGCACATATGGTCGCACCGAAAACTCACACGACCGGCGATCACCCATGCCCCAGAACACCTGGGCCGGAGGCACAAGGGAGTCAAAGGTCAGGAGCAGACGAGCGGACGGGTAAGAGCACCATCCCGGCACGACAAAAAGTGGAAGACCCTCATTACCCCCTGGGGGGCAAGATCCTCCTGCAACTCGCCAACCGGGATTGACAGCAGACGGGAACAAAAATGGTGCCCTGACAGCTATTCAACTGCAGATGGGGAGTCACAGAAACTCTGCAACCCAAGACATCCTGCAACTGTAGAAAGGACCCAGTCACCCCCGAAGAACGGGACTTCAAAAGAAGAGACCCATCCTTCAGAGGCAGATATCATAACGACAGGGAACCCCTATCATCTTAAGGCGCTGAAACACCCATTCCGAGTCGCCCGGAAGGGAGCCAGCGGAAGGGTGGAGAACAAGGAACCTGTCCACCGGACAGAAATTGACAGCAGAGACGGGTCCATGTGTAACGGTAACCGAGAGTGGGCGAGAGAACAAGGGCCACGAAGACCCCGCCCTATGGCCACCACGAGTCCGGCCACGAGAGCCAGACGGCGCAGAGGACGAGAGGGGGCCATACGGCTTGAAGGTCAATCCAGCGGAGGCAGAGGCCGCTGAACGACCAGAAGTAGTAGTCTTATCCAAATCCAAGGGCAGGCCAGTCATCAACAGATTGGCACTACAGAGATTTGTCCATGAAGGGCCAAGCAGACCCAATCCAGACGCAGCAGCGGTCCAGGCGCCCGTACCATCCCCGGAGCATGGCTCAGCCACGGAGCGATGCCCCCCGGCGGGTGCACCCGATGACCCCAAGACTGCAAATACAAACAGAGGGGGGGGGATACTACGATTGACAGAGGCACAGGACCGAGTCAAGACAAAAGAAATTCCGGGAGAGACGGAAAAAAAGGGGGAGCAAAAAGAAAGGGGGGGGGGAAGAAAAGAAAGGGGGGGGGAACGCAACTAGGTAACTCTTCGCCCACACCCTGCGAGGAGTTGAGGAAACCTCAACAACCCACAAGGTGTACAAGCCCCCTCGGCCCGGCAAGCAGTAGTACCTAATCGAGGGGGTATTTCAAAGATATACACAACTCTGGTGCCAGATTGAATATTAGGTGGTGACATTTCATGAAGGATGTTTTTGGCTTCTACCCAACAATCATCATCTTTATTAGTTGGAAAATAGTATCTATTGTTTTTGTTGGAAATAGGAGTTAGAAACTTGATTTTATAATCTTGGAATTCTTCCGAATAATCTAAAATGATTCCTAGATATTTTCTACCATCATAAATACATGCAACATACTTTCCCACAGAAAATTTTTGCTCATTTGATAAATTTGGACTCGTACACCAAGAGTCTTTAATTGTGACCATGAGTTGCTAATTTAGTTGAATTTGAGCAATCCTTACCTTTCCAGTTCTTTTTCCATGCATAATCTCTTGGATGTAGATGCTCCCTCATCCACAAATGCTGAGAAAGACTATTCAAAATTCTTTTTCAAAGTAGATACACACTTGTTGCATTTGTCTGATGCTTTTTTAGATATCCTGTGAGTGTTCATACCATCTGAAATTAGGCATCATCCAAAATTTAGAATTACTGTAAGTTACAGCAACACATTTTCATAATTTAATAACTAATCAGAATTCATTTATTGTACATAACTATTTTCTTGCAATTCCTTAAATTGTTAAAGAATGTTATGTTTACAAGTTTGATAAAATTGCATTATTTTGATAACCTATGAAACAATGTATACACAAAGATAGAGTTTAGATGATTTTTAAAAATCATATAATGCATTTTCTGATAACCATACTTTTCAAAAATGTCCCCAAATTATAATTCATACACTACTTACGGAATTTTATTGGTGAAATCTCCATTTTTTCAAGAATGTTCTTGGTTTGTTCTCTATAGATTTCAATATCACTTGTCTCACCAGGATTGTCAGTTTGCAAATGTGTACTTCCTGGACTGCTTTGAAATGAAGAGGTACTTGTAGATGACTCAGTTTCAAAAACCATTAAATAATTTATCAGGTTCTTCAAGTTCATTTAATCTTACAGAACAGTTTGTACAAACTTTCCAATTAAGGAGTGCAGGATTTTTTTGTTACATTTAGTGGTAAATTTCTTAAACCCTTTAAGATTCTTTTCTTGTGTTTCTTAAAGGGGTCGCAACACTGTTTATGATAATTTAAATGGTAAGACATGTTTAAAATTTATATATTAGCTTCAGTTCTTGTAATAAGTAGAAAG
Organism: Bathynomus jamesi; assembly: GCA_023014485.1. Lineage (NCBI taxonomy): Eukaryota > Metazoa > Arthropoda > Malacostraca > Isopoda > Cirolanidae > Bathynomus > Bathynomus jamesi. The sequence continues at coordinate 316,497 of JAJOZX010004532.1, read as the reverse complement.
AATATTAAATGTTAATGATTTTTAATGATAACAGGCAAACACAAGCACAGCCAATATAACCAAGGCACTAAAATAATATGGCAAGCAGATACCATGAGCAGTGTTTATCATGCGGTCACAAAAAGCAAACTGAACCCTTAATAACCAAAGCTCATGCTAATGGAAGGAGCCCTCAGACAATCTCATTTTGATGTGACAAGTTGTAGCATGACTACGCAAGTGTGATACCACTGACCTTACAAATAGGCAGTACAAATTATCTCTCTTATTTTAATAATGTGTGTGTGTGTGTGTATGCAATATATATAATTAGGATAAAACTATTATAGAGTCAGTATAGCCCAATTCCTGAACTTGGGCTAATATGTCATCTTTTCGCTAGCAAGTGCCTTATAATAAAGTATATAAAAAAAAACACAACTTAAAGGTAAAAATACACAATGTCATTGACTAAGTCATATAGAAGAGTAATTGAGGTACAAAATGCTGGAAAAAAATTTTGAATATCTGTAACATAGGGGGTTGGGCCCCCCCCCCCCAAAATAATGAAACTGATATAACTTTTTAACTATTTGATTAAATGCATTTTATTACTTAGAATCAATTATTCTGTAGGATTTGAGCTTTCAAATGGTTTTTAAATTGTTTTCCTAGCTCAATTAGGAACTGAGTTATGGACTTTTAAAAAATAAAGGGCCAGCCACCACCCCCAAAATTGGGAGGACCATAACTTTTGAACCATTACTCTGATTGCGCTAAAACTTGAGATTTCATGTTTTGCACAAAAACCTTATATACCAAATTTGAGAAAAATCCAAGTCGGAGTGGTTACAAATTTCATTTTTCTTGCATGATTTATCCTGGAAGACCCTTAAATGTTAAGCAAACAACCAACCATTGTGGGACCACTGCCATTCTCAAGTCATCAAATGACCTCTAACTTTGTTTGAAGCATTATTGTCTTTTTATGTTTCTTCATGGGGAGCTCTTGCAATGTTGAAGCACTTGCAGAATGTTTAGGGGGTTCCATGATCCAAAATATCACTGCCAAAGAGAATGAGTAGGGACTGCATGCGAGTCAACATGCCACAGTAAGCACCATGTATGTACTGGAGTCAGCACAGCATTTGAGGCAGTATGAAGTAGGACTTCCCATGACTTACAAGACCCACAATCCTACACATCTCAGGCATGCTGAAGTGGGGTCAGAGAACTGCATTTCTCTACAATATTATTTAGTTTTTAAGTTGTCTGTAGGCCTCTCAAATATATTGGTTGTGACCCTGCATATTATTATGTATAAAAAGTTAAGTGCTGATAAGAATTAAGGAGTCTTTATTCACAAGTTTATTGTCTTTCCAGTGCTTTATTTTGACTAATTTAATAGTAAAAAGCTTACAAAGGTAAAATTTGTGAACCACCACTTGTACAGTTCCCATCACCCCCAAAGTCTCTGACCTATTTCTTGTGGCAAGTATAAGAATGTGCTTTTAATTATATTAATGTTTAACTGTTACTACCATTGAGAAAATAAATGGGATACAAATTATTTCATAATTGTCATTTGACTAATTTTTACAACCCTGACTAGGAATCTTTATAGGGATCTGCCTATTGTGGGGTTTGGCCAGTAAGAGAATTACCTCATTACATTTTTTTTGTTGGTATTAGTTTGTTTCTAGAACAAATTTGCAGTTTTGCATAATTACCATTTGTAGAATACTTGCATCCAGTCCATACATCTATTTTCAGAGTGTAACAACTGACTGGTGAGTTGTGCTTGTGTCCTGTTCCTACAATATTGGCCATAAAGCTATAGGATAATTCCAGAACAGATCATGCAGTGCTTAACACACCACACACCTTCCAATTTTCCTAAAATTTGTTACATAGCACTGTCTATACCAAAAAACCTGAAATTTCAAGTTTCAGATTGATCGGACGTACAATTTAAAAGTTATGGCCCTTCCAACTTTGGGGGGGGGTTCTCAGGGACTCCCAAATTTCAAATTACCATATCTTAGCCCCTAATTGATATAGAAGGATTCAAATTGCATTTGAAAGGTAATTTGTCAAATATTAAATGATTATAGACATTAATAGCAGCTTAGTTGAGGAGTAAAACAGTTGTGACAATTTGTATTATTAAAGGGGTTTCACTACCCACCCCCCTCAACAGATTTTTTTAAATTTTCATATCAGATTAAGCTCAAACTCGATCTGTACAAGTGGCATTTAAGAAATTGCTATGTATTTAGGTGTAAACTGTGTGTTTTGAGATTTGAATAGTGATAACTTTACTGAAAAATCAAATTTTTTGCAAATTGTCCAATATAAAATTATTTTACCCTTTTCTTATTCAACTATGCAGCAATGTATTTTATGCATGTCTATGCAAGTATATAAAGGATACAAATATATAAATAAGTAGATATAGTCTATTCAAAACTAGTGTTAAATACTATTGAGCAATCAAAGGAAGTGTGCTTAGTTAGCAAAGTGTTCTGTTCTCTTGTTTATTGTGTACATGTGTGAAATAATTAGCTTATAGAGGCATATAGTGAGAAAATATTTTTCTTTGTAGAAATTCACAGTACGTAGGTACATATGGTACTTAATAGAAAATGGCACTTTTTAGAAATAATTCTGACATCTTATCTTGCAGTTTGTCCCTTTAAAATCTGATTCCAAGCATTCTAGTCCATGGATGAGGAAAATTCCTAAACATCTAATCAGACATCATTCCCAAACTTGGACATAATAATTATAAAGCTTATCATTGTCTCTACGGATGCAACTCTTTCTAAGCATTACAGCTATTATCTAGGTTTCATAGTATAAATAACAACCTAAAAACTATGACTTTTACACTTCAGTCAGAGTATAACAATGACATTGTCAAGAATCATTAAAAAAAACCAGTTGTTTTATGCTTACATCAGGAGCAAAAAAGTAACTACACCAAAAACTCTCTCTCCTTTGGTGTCAGGCTCCCTGACTGATACTGATTGCCCTCTTAAAATGGCAAAGTCAGACCTGCCAACCCTATTTTAGGAAAAATCTGGAATAAGGCTTCAAAAAAGCTGGAATTTAAAAAAAAAAAAAAAAAAAAAATGGAATTTCTGTGCAAACTAAATACTAACTTTTAAATACTTTTGTCGAGCTTAAGTTGTTGATCTTTGGATTCTACTGCTTTTGCAAAAAAAGTTTTTCAGGCTTCCTGACTGTTCTGCTGCTGATGCATTATGTTTTGGACAACCTATGTGATTAACATTGTCATTTCTTCCACTGGCTGAAACATTTAAATTGCAATGGCAAATGGAGCACCATGCAAACATGGCTCCAATATTGAATTTCTTCATGAAAGGAAACTCCTTTTGATGAGCATCGTTGAATTTTGTGTCCTGTTTCTGAGGTGTAGTTTTCTTTTGTCTTTTAGCAGGTGGTGGTGTTGCAATGTTTTAAAACTCCAGGATTAATAATAAATCTAGGTGTAAATCTAGAGAATTCATCATTCCTTTTTGTGCAAATAAAATGAAAGCCCTGTAAATTATAATAAAAACGTTTAGTATAATATTTAGAAATATCTAAGTTAGTAAATTTGACAGTAAGTAATAAACTCAAAATAATGCGGTTAGGTTCCTGAATCCTTCATGATGATAAATCTATCATTTTAACATCTTGAAAATTACCAAATTTTTCCATTACAATAAGCCTGTAGAAATGTAGAATCCCTCTTGTAACTACAGTACTAAAAGTATTTATAGAAATTAATTCCCAACCCTGTATAAACTACATGAAAATTTATTTAAAGTTTATTGGAGTTTTTGGTGTAGGTTAACTGAACAACATTTTCCCCATAAATTCAAGTATTTGCCTATTGCAAGGTTTTTCAAAAATGTAACCCTCATGATAGGTGAGGGATTGCTGTATAAAAACAATCAATTGAGTTCACACACATAGTGCGAAAAAAAGTGCTCAATTTTATGCACAATGCCAAAATTTTCCCTTCCCATTCCCAGTCTTGAAAGTATGTGCACCTAAGTTAGCATATCCCATGTTCATCATCTTTAGTGCATCTATAACTACAGGTAGAGGCGGATTAAAACACCTCATGGCCCTTGAGCAATGAAGAATATGGGGCTAATTTTATTTTAGGGGCCATTTTCTATATCTTTTTATTAACAATACATAGTACATTTACACAAATTATATGTACAGTGCTCAGGCTAATTGAGAAACAAACTTAAAAGAACCTTAACACTGTGTATTTTACCATTTGCCCAGGGCTGTGGAGTCAGCACATAAAAAACTGACTCCGACTCCTCAATTTTTTGTCTATCCGACTCCGAAGGTATATTAATTCTAAATCTGCTATGATGATAATTACACAAGAGGCATTTCATCACCACCACATGAAGCATCATCATCTGTGGTCATTGTTATGGTAACTTTGTCTGTAGTAAAGAATCTTGTAAGTGGTGCTTGTCGTTCAGTAGATTTCTGATCTTTTGTTAACTTTGAAGTAGTTGGAAGGTTTTTATTACTATCTTTCTCAATGACAACTTCTAAAATTTTGGGATGGAAACACTGCAAATGTCTTTTCAAATTTGATGCTCTGGTTGGTGCATTTTTATCAGAGCCAGTAAAACCACTGATTTTTGCTTCACATAATTTTTCATCATCATCATCTTCTATCATACACTGACACACGAAATGTTTCCCATCTGTGGTTATTGTAAAATATTAAAAAACTGCAGACTTTGTTGGAAGTCTTTGCCATTGTGAAAGGGGTTTTAGACTTGAAAGTTAAAAACTTATGAAATTTAGAAAGAACCGAAATTAAATAAGCATTAAAAATAAAAAATATTATCTGAAAAGAAAAAATGAATTAATGGCATTAGTGTCTGAAATGGAAAACATTGTGTTTATTATTTAAGTGGTTTAACCACCATAGCTGCCAGTGATATCACACACAAAAACATATTTTATTAAAATTTATATTGAGTGGAGTCTGTACATTTTTACCAACTCCGACTCCACAGCCCTGCATTTGCCAAAACCAAACAGTATTAAACAAACTTTACTTTAAGGCTTCTAAAACATAAAATTTGTCAGTTTGTGTACTCTGTCATATTTAATCAAAGAAGTTTGTGAAATCTCTAATTATATCATTGAAACTCAGTTGATTGGGGACCCTCTCAAGCATGTGATCCTGAGGCTTCAGCCTTAATAGCCTCAGTGATAATCTGCCACTGACTACAGGCACAATACCCAGGATCTGAAATGTTCTCATGTATGTCCAATTTTTAAAAAGGGATCCAGGTCTGATCCTTTAAATTATTGATCTATAAGCCTTACCCCAATTGCATTAAGACCATGGAACATATTATCTCCAACCAGTTATTGTTCTACCTTGACTGCTATAAGCTATTAGATATTCACTAATTTGGCTTTAGACCTTCCAGATTAGTTACTGACCAACTCTTTTTAACGTATAATTATATTTCTTATTTTGTTTGACTTTGCAAAGGCTTTTAACCATGCCCACCATCAGTTATTAGTTTATTAGTGGGAAGTTTTCTTTGTGGTTGCAAAATGAGTTGTTGTTCAGGACCAGTTGAGCTCCCAAAAGAATGTTCTGAGTGGTGTGCCCCAGGGCTCAGTACTGGGACCCCTGTTATTTCTCATCTTTATTAATTTTATTGGATCCCAGCTCTCCTGTAAGTATATGATTTTTGCTGATGATTTGAAACTTTACATTCACTTCCCTAAGCAGTCAGGTCAGGTGTCAGTGCCCTCCAGAGTGATATAGATACCATTTAGAACTGCTATTTCCTGGGGACTGAATTTTTCTACTGGTAAATGTGTGCATCTTCGTTTCGCGTGGTCAAATAGGCAGCAGGAAGGCGACAGAACCTATTTATTGGATGGTACTCCTATAACTCACTTGGCCAGCCACAAGGACCTAAGAGTTGTCATTGAGGACAATTTAAAATTTCATAACCAAGTTCGATCAGCAGTAGCTAGTGCTGGAGGAGTTGCCCCGAGAATGGATAGAGGTCATGAATTCAAAATTCAGACACAGCACTCCTATCCCGAAGTACATCACCATTTCTTCTTTCTTAGTGTTGCTAGATATTGGAATATACTGCCGGATGAGCTGGTGGATGCTCCCAGTTTGAATGCTTTTAAGGCTGCCTTACCTGATACTCTGGGAGCTGAATTGTATTCCTATGTTGATTAGTCACTAACTTGTGCTCATTGCATTTTCCTGGTCCTTTTATGTAACTGCAGACTTTAATAGCAAATAGATACACAAATCCAATCCATAGCTAACCTCCCTATCAACTTCTAGTTGTCTAACTGGAGTATCTGTGTTTGTGGGTCCTCATTCTCTGTCATGCTGGTGCACCACCCATGACAGGATTGGCACGGGCCCCAACATGGTGTCAGAGTAAATTTTTGGAATGACTTGCTGTATGATGTGGTAAACAGTAGCTCATTAGTTAATTTTAAGAAAAATTTAAGACACTTTCACGAGTGATATATATAGTTTGCAGACTGTACATTAGGGTGCATTAAACGCCCCATGATTTTCAAATAGTTGTTGGATTTTAATGTCTATTCCCTCAAATGTTACACTTGTTGGTAGAAGTATGTATGCAAAAAATAAATCAAATCGGAGGTGGTCCTGGGTGGCCACCGGCCACTTTTATATATTTAGTAGTGATGCACCGAATATTCGGCAAATATTCGGTATTACTTATAATACTAATATACAAATATTCGGTATTACTATACTTACATTGATTGAAAGTTGAAAATGTATAAAACACAACGTCAATGTCACTACTCCAACTTTGCTCGTTTCCGCAAATTTGGCCTCGCTTTGCGGTCACATTCAACCACTTGAAGAAGATTTTGGAAGTGGTCTTCTCCTCTTGCAGCTGAGACAAAATCAGTTGTGAGCTTTACTGCTCTCTCCGCAGGGTCATTCACAACATTTAACCCATCCACAATGGACTTGGCTGCCTTGAAGTGGTCATTGTTCTGCCAATTGTCAACATCCTCTGTTAGGAAGGTCATATCCAGGTGAAGAAGGTTCACTGTAAACCACGAGTCCTCGTTCACAAGATCAGCCAGGGTTGTCGCTTCTGTAATTTTTGGAAATGACAGTTTGCCATATCCAGAACCGTAGCGGTGTTTTGGAGTGCTTGGCATTTCATCTGGTTGTATGGCCAGTAACACATCTGCAAGGGCACGATGCTCCTTTTGAGGTACTGCATTGCTGAACAGTGCCAAAACAACCAGTTCTGGGGTTAAATACCACAAATGTCTATCAAAGGCTTTCACAGCACTGACTGAAATGATTGAGTTGACAGCTTTATAGTTGAGCAGAGTCTTGTATAAGCACAAATCAAACCATGGGGCATTTGAAGCAGACTGACATATGAGCCACCAATCACAATAAATATAAACAACAAAAACAACAAACTCCTTCAGTTTTTCCTGTTGATGTTGTGTTGTTACAGTTCCTCGAGGTAGTACAGAAATTTGCTCTTCAAGTAGGCATATTTTGATGGAATAAAGAATCTTTGACATCCACCTTGCTTTATGCATGGCCCCAGGTCTGTGGAGTGTTCCTTGTTTTGTGACATCATCATCGAGGACTACCTGGCAGAGTTGTGCCATTTCCTTGTAGTCTTCCCTACAGTATGAAGCGCTTGTGCGGATTGTGCTTAAAACCTTGTTTTTGCAGGATAAAAGCAGTTGTTGTGCATCGTCATTGTACATTGAAATGTCAATTTTGGTTAAACTTTCATCCTTTGCATGCGATATGCATTCCCAATTCTTCTGGAATCTTTGGAACAAAGATGCTTCTGGAGACTTTGATGTCTCAATTTTGAGAGCGTCAAACACATGATCCAGGATTACCTCTCCAACATGATGGCGACATGCACACCACAGAAGAGCACGGTCCAGTTTTGATTGAATGGTAACACAGGCAGCTGTAACGTGTCCAGTGTTTGATGCTGTTGTGTCAAAACATAAGTTGACAACTGACTGTTTGCACTTCCATGAATGTAGAAACGTGTAAGTGTGCTCGGCAATGATGTCACCTGATGACATATCACTTCCACGAGGATATCTAGCCACTCCCAGTAGCTTTACATCAGTGGCATTCCCAACCAACACTGGCAATCTTTTCCTTGCCATTCTTGTTTGTGAGCGTATGCATCTGCTTGCCATCCCAGTGAAGTGTTGCAGCTGTTGGGTCGATCCAATTTTCTCGAATATCTTTGGCGGTAGCACTTGTTATTGATCGTCGAGCCTTATCAGCAGTTGAATACGACTTGGCCACAAGACGTGGATCACCTCCTGCCTCTTGAATTACAGCTTCGGTGAGCACAGCCTGTTGAACAGGAGTTATGTTTAGTCGAGTAGCAACAGACACGACTGAAGGCCTTTTCAGAATATCATGAGGAATAAAGGCAGACGTACCTGCATATGTTGATCTGTGGTGACTACGCTTCCTTTGAAGCTCTGGAATCGCCTCTTCTTCAGTTTCTTCCAAGCTATCTGCAGAGGCACTATCATCAGAGCATACAGAACTTTTCATCTCTTGTACACTGGATGATTCATGACATTCTCGTCTTGAAGCTTCCGCTAAGATGCGTTTTTCTTTTCTACGATCTTTATCAGCTTTCTTCTTGTCAACACTACCAAATGAGGCTACTCTGTCAGATTTCATTGACTCTAAAAATGCTCTATCTTCCTCATTCTTAATGTTTGTCATTGCATCTTTTGTCCATACACCAAAGGTCTTATCAAGATGTTCATTCATGGATTGCAACTTAGCCAAAGTGTTTGGAGATTCTCTGCGAGAAACAGGTATTTGACGCAATTTGTTATTGTCATTAAGAAGGTCAAGTATTAGTTTGCAGCATTGATGGTCTGAAAGCATAGGAATATTTGCTTTAGTGTAGAATGTTTTCAGCTGGATAAGGACTATGCTGGCAGATTTCCATTTGAGTGGCTGTGTTTGTTTGCCTTCACATATTTCTTTCTGGATGTGCCACATCACGCATCGAAGAACCTGCCGGCAAGTTGGGAGGCGGACTCCTGTCAATGTACCATCTCCTTCTGTAAGAGCATTGCCAAGACCAAAAATGGCACTTGCTAATCTGGTCTTCTTAGCTTCCATTGTTACAGCTTCCATTGTTTCTGAAAGACAATAAAGGATATTATTAGACTATAAGTGAAGTTTCGTTTATGGTACATGTTTTATGTAAATCACCCCTTTAGGGTGCATCAAACGCCCTTAGGTTCTTGGATTTTAATGTCTATTCTCTCAAATGTTATGTAAATCACCCCTTAGCAACTCTATATTAAAAGAAACAATGTAAGTAGTCAACTGGTTGGTAAATAAAAAAAAAGAGATATTTTTACATAGCGCGGCCCCCGAAAATTGCCGCGAAAATATAAAAGTGACCGGTGGCCACCCAGGACCACCTCCGATTTAATTAATTTTTGGCATACACACTTCTAGCAACAAGTGTAACATTTGAGAGAATAGACATTAAAATCCAAGAACCTAAGGGCGTTTGATGCACCCTACTGTACATATATAATGTAATTCTTAGGGCCTAAGTAGAGAATCTGTGGTTAAATTATTATTCAGGACAACGGCATAGTTATATTTATTTAAAACATGCAAAGTATAAAATGCAAGTCTGACAAGTTTTTAAATGTGATATTTCTGTAGAATAAGATCCAAAAAATTGTTAAAATAGCTTTTGCCACTTTTCTTCATTATGTGGCACCACAAGAATTCATGAAGGTACTACTAGTGCACAGTCTCTTAACCCCTTAACCGGCAACGACGTGTATACTCGTTTTTCCAGCTTGGTCCATTTTCGGACTCGGACGAGTATACACGTCCAAATGTTTGTTTACAAAATTGCACTTAAGACGAGTTTATTCGTCGATATCGGAGGTCTGTGAGCTTTTTTATGCTCAAGATGAGTCCACCATTTCCATTCACAGAAGACCCGGGAATAAATATCGATGGTGATGTATCTGAAATGAAACCTCTAGATTTTTTCTCTCTTTATTTTGACGATGAACTGATTGATCTTGTTTGTAGGGAAACAAATCTATTTGCTGAACAAACGGGACAGAATGATAGGAAGTGGTGACCAACATCACCAGCAGAAATGCGTGTATTTTTTGCATTGAATATGTTAGGAGGTATTGTGAAAATGCCAGGAGGAAGAAATGAACTGGTCAAAAGATGAATTGTTAGAGCAGCCAATCTTTAGTAAAATAATGCCTTTGAAACGGTATAAGATCAAACAATATCTACATTTTGCAGATAATAACACTTTCGATGCAGAAAATCACCCAAATCCAAAACTGTACAAAATTTATGTGTAGTATGTAAATTTAGTGAAAAAATTTCAGAAGTTTTACATCTCGAGAAAAGATATAGCTATAGATGAAAGTCTTATGTTATTCAAGGGCAGACTAGGGTGGATACAATCAATGTTCCCGCTAAGGTGTGCGCGTGTGCACGCGCACACGCGTTGTGAAACCCGCGCACACAGCAAAATAAAATGCGCACAGGCTCAAGCGTATCATGAGTCACGACAGTAAATGAAGTAATTTCAAAAATATACCGTCACACAAGGTCTGACCATTTGCATCAACATTCTCTATAGTCGCTCTTTTAAGGATTAACCCCTTCCGCCCGACTTCGCCGACGTCCGCGCAATTAAGTAATACGGATTTTTTTTACTCTATGTATTTGCATTTTTTTTCTTTTATACATTAAGGCATTGAATATAAACCTTCTCTTTCTTATTTTTGCATAAAAACGAATAGTAATTATCTCATAATTCATAAAAAATAATTTTTTTTTTATTTTATTCCTATTTTGTGAATGGATAAAATCATGTATTAATCTTGATAGTCTATTTTAAATTGCTAAATGCTAAAAATTGTTTTGAAAAATGATGACTAAAAATTGTCATTTTCAATTAATGTTATTTTTATTTTATTTCTTTATTTTGTTGAATTTTATTTTACTATTTTTTATTTTATTCATATTTTTAGAATGGATAAAATGTTTTCTTTTTTAAGAATATATAATATTGTAAACAGTTTTTTAATATCCATTTAATAGTACCGTAATGATCGAGCTATCACTTTATGGAAATAGTATTTATTAAGTATTTAATATTTATATATATATATATTTCATTTTGAAGATAATAGCGCTCAGAAAAGTTTGCACAATTTTTCACCATGAATCTAAATGTATGCATAACGAAAATTTCTTGCGCACACGGACTAAAAAAAATTAGAGGGAACATTGGATACAATATATTCCATTGAAGAGGAATAGGTTTGGAATCAAATACTTTCTTTTGTGTGAATCACAGAATGGTTATGTATGGAAATTCATCATTTACGTTGGGAAAGGAACACAGCTCGACAAAACATATCAGGATCTCCCAATGACATCATGTGTTGTGATGTCACTAATCAAGCCATTGCTAGGAAAGGGGTACCGCCTGACTGTCGACAACTACTATACCAGTCCACAGCTTGCAGATATCCTCATTACGAAGTTTACAGATATTTATGGAACTGTTAGGCTAAATAGGAAGGATTTGCCTGAACAATTCAAGAAGGAAACGTTGAAGAAAGGAGAGGTACATGCCTATCAGAGAGGTAAGGTAATGGTTCTTCGGTGGAAAGATAAGGACGTAGCCATGCTTTCTACTACCCATAATCCTGCTATGCAAGATGTTACTACATCACGAGGAGAAGTGAAGAAGCCAGTAGTTGTGTGTGTGACAACAATTACACAATGGGTGGTGTTGATAAAGTCGACCAACGACTGGTTGATTATCCAATACCAAGGAAACGAGGGAAAAAATATTACAGGAAGGTGTTTTTCCACATGATGGACCTCGCTGTATGGAATTCCTATGTTCTATACAATGAATCATTCAAAGAAAAGGAAGAGGCAACATCAAAACCTCTTACACACCTAAAATTTCGGCTAGATATCATTCGGTCAATAATAGAAAAATACCACCAAGAAATTCCATATCCAAGAGCAGGAAGGCCTTCAACTTCGCCAAGTACGACTCGATTTTCTCATGGACACTTTCCCATGGAAATTCCTGCCATGGAAAAGAAGAAGAAACCCACAAGGAAATGTATCAATTGTGCAAAAAAACGCGATCACAACGGAAAGCCAATCAGAAAGGAATCACGCTACATGTGCAAAATATGTAAAATACCTTTATGCATAGTTCCTTGTTTCGAAGTATATCATTGCAAATAGATAAAATAAATTAGTTTTGGAAATGTTTATTATTTCTAAATGAACAGAGTTTGTTCATTGTGTTTCTGTTATCCCTTTCTTTCCTTTCAACTTACTCCATAGTGAAAATAAATGGTATTTTATAATGATTTTTAAGCAGACGATTAAACTCGTCCTTGCCGACAAAGGAAAACTAATCCTAATATTTTATATATAAAATATCAACATATTTTAAAATAAATAATTTCCTGGTAAACAGCATAAAAAGTACTACAAAATAAGGAAATAAAAAAAGTGCTCTCTTTTTGAAACGTTTTGGAAAAAAAATGGGACGGTGAAGGGGTTAAAAACAAGAAATATGAATTATTTAGTTACAGGATTATTGAAAATATGGATATTTAAACAAACAAAATATCTTTATTGCGAATCATTCACAATCCATAGCCATTAATGAAAAAAATCAGAAATTATAAAAATAAAAAAGGTTAATAAAAATGGCAATGAATTATCGGAAGTTGAGTCTGGATATGATTTTGTGGAAACTATATTTTAAATTATTAATTATACAACAAACAAAACATATTTGTTGCGGATCATTCACAATCCATAGCCACTTAACCTAACATACAAGTACAATCTTGCGTATTATACACTGAACATAATACAAAATTAAGGCCAGCATAGCCATTTAACCCATAATACAACTAAATATGCATATATAATCTTTGCTATATTCAGTGGCAGTCCTGGGCATAGGCAATATAGGCAGCCACCTAGGGCACCAATTGGTGGCAGGGTGACATAGCATACCCATTTTTTGTTTTTTCTCAAACAGGCTCCAGTTAAGGGCTTGAGAAATTTACCAACTCACAGTCTCACCAACCCCAGTTGGAGATAGATATTTATCCTTGGTGATAGGTATTGACTTTGCTTGTAAAAATCAATTTATAAAACTAAATTAAAAGTTATTTCATTAAAATAAACAAGCAATGAAATATGTATATTAAAACTGTTTATAATTATTAAAATCTAGAGGACCTAAACATTCCCTTTGACGACCGCAGAGGACAGTCGTATGACAATGGAGCCAACATGAGGGGCAAAAACAAGGGAGTCCAAGCCAGGCTGCTGGAAAAGAATCCACGGGCTCTATTTGTGCCATGTGGGGTTCATACATTAAATCTGGTGGTAGCTGATGCTGCTAAAAGCTCCACAGATGCCACTGGCTATTTTGGCATCTTGCAGAAGCTCTACACCCTGTTCTCAGCTTCTGCACAAAGATGGGCTATCCTGAAGAACCATGTTAACTTTACTTTAAAATCATGGTCAGAGACAAGGTGGGAAAGCAGGGTGAAGAGTATTGAGCCAGTAAGGTACCAAGCAGCATCAGTGAGACACACTCATTGAGGTGAGTGGTCAAACCACTGACCCTACGGTAAAGATTGAGGCCCAGTCTTTGGCAGAGGAGATAGGGTCATACCAGTTTTCAATCTGCACTATGGTGTGGTATGACATCCTAACACATACAGCAAGTCAGCAAACTAATCTAGTCTCCATCAATGCAGTTGGATGTGGCTGTCAATCTGCTAAGGAAGACAAACAACTCTCAGCACTTACAGAATAGGCTTTGTGGCTGCACAAACCTCAGCCATGGACATGTGCGAAGACATGAATGTGGAGGTTGTTCTCCGGCAAAAGAGGCTGAGGTCTGCAAAGTGGCACTTCTCCTATGAATCCCCTGATGAGCCCATCAATGACACACTTACAAATTTGGAGGTGACCTTTTTTCAATGTGGTGGTGGATGTTGCTATCTCATCACTTCAGGAAAGATTGCAGACCTTGGGAGAAGTGAAGAGCCAAGTTTGGAGTGCTCTCAAACTTCCAAAACTTGTCAAATGAGATGACAGAGTAATCAGAAACCCTCAGCAACACTAAGCTGTCAAGGACATTCTGATTTAGATGGTAGGGAGTTGGCACAGGAATTAAAGAATTTGCCTGAACTGCCATCTACAAGCATGATAGCACTTCAGCTGCTGACATTTATCCATGAAAAGCAGCTCACAGAGATCTATCCCAACCTCTGGGTCACCCTCAGGGTTGCTGTCACCCTTCCAATGACAGTGGCTGGAGCGGAGAGGAGCTTTTCCAAGCTGAAGCTCATCAAGACTTACCAGAGATCCACCATGATGTAAGACTGCCTCAGTGGTCTTGCTGTCATCAGCATTAACCATGCAGTTTCTGAGCAGATTTCCTATGATGACATCATTGCTGAATTTGCATCAAGGAAAGCCAGGAGGATCAGGTTTTAAGAGGAAAACAACTAGACCTAAAACTTCCAAACCAAATTTAAAATTCAGTTATTTGCTAGCTGGCAATCTTATTCCTTTATTAAGAATGTGTGATTTATTAGTGTTTCTTATCTATTTTGTGTGCAATATACTGTACATTGGAATATTTATTTTGTTTGCAATATATTTGGGAATCTTTATTGAGTGTTCAATTATATTCATACAAGATCTCTCTCTAGTTTTTGTTTCAAGACAACTTGTTCTTACTTGAAACTAAGAACAATAAATGAAGGAGGTGCTTTGTGTTTTAAAGAATGTGTTCAGTATGTTTTATTGCTTGCAGCAGAGGTTATGTACCAGAGGGGGGGGGGGGGGGGGGGGTGCTTGCTGTTCACAGAGGAAGGGCACCTTTGCATGATCTCCCCTAGGGTGCTAAAAATGCCAGGATGCCACCACCAATGCCACCACTGGCTACATTACAAAAATAAGGTACAGTATTGTAAACCAGCAGTTGTCTGAATCAAGACTGCCATATTAGGGTGTGTCAATTTTGTCAACTTTTTTCAAATCAATTTTGGTAGTGAAAATATAGTGTCTTTTCATGTCAAAACTTGAAATTGGCCAACCAAAATGAAATAAAATAACCCTTACCTACATCAATTTTACCTTAAAGTTTCAGAAATTGACTCTTTTTACTAAATAATAGGACATAAATTGATTAACTATTCATCTGTCACAGAATTATTCCACTGATCGCATATGGAGTATTTTCAAGGTCATATAGTTGTTGTACAATGTACAAGTCACAACATGAATAGAACTGTCCCTTACTCTCAGTCCTCAGTTGCCTCTTAGATGTCATAGATGGTGGTTTGCTGTTATTGCTCTTGTACCTACTTCATAGTTATTCTACTAGACGAATACTACAGTTTAACTATAAGTATGGATTATTGATTATTACAATTATTTATTATTATCATATTCTTCTGTCTAATTATGTTGTAATCCCATGAAATATTTTTTTATTGAATTTTAGAACATCAAATGACTAAACTTTGAAACATCATAATTGATATAAAATACTTAAATGTTTTTCTTTCTTTTCAGATATTCCTAAGATGCCAAAACTGAAGACGAGGTCAGTCATCATGCCACTTGAGCCTGTTAGTCAGTACAGGCAAGGAGCTTCCCGTATCAGAACTACCAACAGTGCGAGACATGCTGAGACTAGGGTTACTCCTTCGTGAACAAAATACAAAGGATAGAAGGAACTACACAGAGAAAGAGCTCATAAGGGACATGATTCCCCTCATCTGCATCAGTGGAAAAGAGCTATTAATGTGTTATTCAAACCACCTGTACTCAATCAGTATAGAACTATTGAGCTAAAATTAACAAAGCTGTGGCACAAATAGTGATGTTAAAAAATGGTTTTTTTTATGTCCATGTTGTTTTTTTTGTCGTTTTATTTTATTTTATTTTTTTTTTTTTTAATAATTAATATAGATATTGCCAATTTAATTATAAGGTATTTTTTTTTTTTTTTTTTTAAGTTCGGGAAGAACCGATTCGCCTCTATTTAAAAGGGCATATCTCGGCGGAAAAACAAAGAAAAAGTGAGAGGAAAGACAGAGGAAAAAGAAAGGGTGGAGGGGACAGTCGAAGTGGAAAAAGACCAAGGATGACAATGACTGCAGGGTCGAGCCCCATCATCCTTGGGTGCTAGGGCCGGGAGGGCGCACGTGAAACCTCCAGGAACAAGCACGTACAAACGAGCACAAATTATAAGGTATACTTTTGCAATGATATATATTATAAAAATAAATAAATAAATAATAAAATAGGCCATATGGTACCAGTATAGAATGTCCTTTTCAGCCTATTTACAGAAAAAACTGGCCTCTTTCTTGCACTGAAAGTCTTGTATCTTAGATCCGTTAAACTTGAGAACACTGGCTGGGAGCTGACTGCCCATTGTCCAACCTTTCCAGGACTCTCCCATCCATGCCTCGGATTTTGAATCTCCCACTTAACTATCCTTTAGACCCGCGATGACATATTTTCCCCCCGAGACCATCCATATATATACAATTATACATACACATACACCCATATACCAATATATACATAAATACTTATATACACATTTATATCTATTATATACCCCATACACACGCATACATCCAGAATTCCAGATACATACGCACGCATACTCACATATATACCTACACAAACTCATACACCTCTATTTCGCCCTTTCATTACCTCCGAAATCATTTAGCACATACAGTAATATCCATACAGCCAAAAGAAACCGATTAAGCACAGACAGAGCAGCAAAGCTAGTATTTATATCCCAAAATGCAAAATTCCAAGAAAGTGAAGTAAAACATGGTGCTACATTGGCTTCGTCAACATCCAAATCTGCAATAAGTACCAGTACCTGTGATATTGAAACTATATGCTCTAATCAATCTAGTGATAATGATTCTTCAATGGAAATAGAATCAGATAATGAAAGTTAAACAGCATTAAGTTAACACAAAGGTTAAAAAAAAGAGATGAATATTTTTATTTTTTTTATTTTTCTATTTGGAATATATATATATATATATATATATCAAAGCTATTGACTTCTCCTTAGGGAACCGGAGCTTACAGATGAAAAGAAGGATCAACACAACGGCAAACATTTTCATTTATTTGTACATCAGACGTTTCGACAAATCTTTTGTCATCATCAGTGAGTTAAGTCTTAAAACCTTAAAACAAAATTGAAAAGTGAAAGTTACATCAATACAATATTAAGACCATTAAAATTAAAACCTTAAAGCAAAATGAAAATTGCATCAATACAAAATTAAAAACATTTAAATTTCATCACTATAAAAACTAAAATTAAATTAAATTTCATCACTATAAAAACTAAAATTAAATTACCTCAATAGGTAAATACACAATGTTTACATCCACCTCCATACTTGGCAAAGTCTAAGTGAACACTAGGTGGTCAGAGGATTAGGAAGGGTATATCTGTGAAACACGGTTGGTTGTCAAAAGAGTCGTAATTTGTAGGATGAGCTATTATTATTAAGGGAGGGTTTGTTTCTATAGATGTACAAAGATTCTAAAATTCGGAGTTCTGTAAGGTTATTGGATCTAGTTAAAATTTCAAACTGAGTTTTGTGAAGGGGATGGTCATTTTCATCACTGTGGTTTCTAATTGCGGATTGTGGAGGGCTACTGAGGGGACGGTTGGTACGGACTGACAAGCCCAAATGTTGAGAAAGGCGCACCTCCAGTACCTGTGATATTGAAACTAGCATATATGCTCTACCCAATCTAGTAATGATTCTTCCATGGAAATGAAGGTTAAACAACATTAGGTTAACAAAAAGGTTCAAAAAAGGTGAATATTTTTTTTTCTATCTGGAATATATATACTGGTACTCTTGCCAATCACAATTATGTATATTGTTTGAAACAAGGAAGAATGTTTTATGTTCTAGTTAAAAAATATATATACATATAAAAAATGAGGGTTTGTTTTTCCTTTCTATTATATACTTTTTACGTGATTCAGTTTTTCTAAAAGATGACTATATATACTAGGTATAACTGTATAAGCATGGTAGTATAGTAAATTATAGGTAATACTAATATACTTATTAGATTAAAGGAAGAAAAATATGGAATAAGTTTAAAACAATAAAAAACAAAAAAAAACAGACTATCTTCGTTTTAAACAAAAAAAATGACAAAAAAAACAAAAAAATGACAATAAAAAACGACTCACATCACTAGGCACAAAGCAGTTGAGACATCACTTGGTAAAGGAAAACTAGCAAAGAAAAATAAATTTCTGCACACACTTTATACTCTGCAAAGAAAAATAAATTTCTGCACACACTTTATACTCTTCTTGACATTTTTAACTGCCAGTGTCCCATAGAGTTGTGTTCTGAAGTCAATTGTTCTCCCTCATGCAGAAGAGAACCTCACCCTCACATTGATTTTCACTGTCCTTGTGAGAAGATCCCTGTTTTGGAGCTAGCTTTCATAAAGGTGCAGAGAACAAAGGCAGGAGGCCAAGGAAGTATGCAGATTGGTTTGGCAGATTATTCAGAAACCAAAAAACAGATTGTTATTGCTAAGAAAAAAAGAGAAAATCCAAGAGAGGGAAGAAAGGAAGAAAAAGAAGAGTGAAGAAGCCACCCAAAGAGATGAAGAGCTCTATCAAGAGGTTTCTCACTTCTTTGAAAGCTCTTCAGATGAACAGAAAGAAGCAACATCAGATGATAGCTCCAAAATGCCATCTGAACCTTCACTGAAGAGAATGAAATACAACATTAAAGACATCTCAAACATTGCCCTTGCCAGTATTAGCCACCATACGGGGCTATGAGAGACTGCAGAGATTACCACTGCCACTTGGATAGATGCAGGCCTCATCAGCCGAGAGGATACATCCTTAGTGATAGATCATAAGATAAGAAGAGCACAAGAAAAAATAATGAAGGAAATATCTGATCAGCATGAAAAAGATTTGAAGGAGGAAGGTCTCTCTTACCTTTTGTTTGATGGAAGAAGAGATGACACAAAAGTTCTCCTAGAGGTAGAGGGAATGGACAAAGTTTCCCCAGTCTCATCAAAGAAGAACACTACTCTGTGTGTTCCGAACCTGGTGGCTGCTATTTGTTTCACTTTGTTCCTGAAGCAGAAGTAGAAGGCAAGAAACATGCAGAGGTAATTGCTGATCAAATAATATGTTGGCTTCAAGAAGACTTGACAGTTCACTGCAGGCTGTTGGTGGAGACTCAACTGCAGTGAACACTGGATGGCAGGGCGGTGTTATGACGAATTTAGAGAAAAAACTTGGAAGAAGGCTTGTTTGGATTGTATGTGATTTGCACACAGGGAAACTACCTCTTCTTCGTCTCATCCAGGAACTTGATGGTCCTACAAAGAGCAACAAGTGGTCAGGCCCCCTTGGCAACATGCTAGATTGAGCAACGGAATTAGAAATAAATACAAAATTTCCAAAGGTTGAAGTAGGCCCTCCCCTTCCAGTATTGTCTGAAGAAGTTATCAAAGACCTCAGCACGGATCAATCTTACGCTTATCGTATTGTTCAAGCAATCAGATCAGGAGAGTTGCCTCAAAATCTGGCTCTCTTGGAGATTGGACCCGTAAGTCACAGTCGTTGGTTAACTACAGCGATTTGTTTCTGCAGGATTTGGGTTTCCAAATATGCACTGAAGGACAAAATGCTACAAAATTTGATGTTGATTGTTGAATTTATTATTGGGGTTTATCTTCCTCACTGGTTCAATGTAAAACTTAATCCAATGTGGATGGAGGGGCCCAACCACATCTTGTTTCAATTACAGCTACTGAGAACCCAAAGGAAAGTAGTGGTGGACACCTTGTTACCTGTGGTGAGAAGGTCCGCTTGGTATGCTAGGCAAGAGGCAGTTTTGCAAGCAATACTCTGCAGCCAATGTACCAAAGAGCAAACTGAGGCTGTGGAAATCATTCTAAAGCTTAGAGGAACATCACTAGATGATGACAAGCTGGGAGACTGCTCTGTTCAGACAAGGAAGGTACCTCCGATAAACATCAATGCCACGAAATTGTCAGAATTAGTTAACTTGAGTTCGGAAGTTTTGGAACCATGACATTAGTCCTGTTCAAAAATCAACTTTTTCTTATTTTCATAGGTTTCTGTACTTTTTCCCATGCTTTTTGACCTGAAAAGGCCGAAAATCACAACCATTTTGACCTAGGTTGTTGGGAAGCATTGCCGCATGGAGCTTTAATTTTCTGCCTTGAAATCGGCCAAATGCACCAGTTCCGGGGGTCCCTTGAATCATGTTTTGCACTATAACGTTTTATCTAAACAAGATAGAGCAACAAAATAGGCACAAAATTAAAGTGTTTTTAATCCTCTTTCTAACTTATACAATTATGATAGTCTTGGAACAAGAAATGGCACATTGGTACATACAAAGATTTCAGAAATATCACAAAATTCGTTTTCTCACACTCAAGGCAGACAAGGCGCCTTATTCATGACACAAATTTGAGATTAACATTTTGTCACAAGTCTAATCGATCAAGAAGTGAAAGCATTACATGATGATTAATTTCATAATGACATTTACACAGTCAGTTGTTGAGATTTGTTTCTTGAAGCTGTCAAAGCGGCGTCTGTTGAACTCCACAGCTTGAAGGAGATAGTCCCTTTGCTTGGCATCTGTTGTTATGACATTTGCAAAGTCGCTCATCATCTTGACACCACGTTCAGCAATGTCATTCACCGCTTTCAGATTCTTAACATAGTCCAACGCTTTTCTGTAGTCCTCATTCTGTGGCCAAGACGTGACAGGTTCCAGAAGCCACTCGGATCCAATGTTCAGTGTGTCCAGCAGGAAATGTGATTCTGGGCCAATGAGATCAACCAGGGTGGTCTTAGCTGTGACACACTGGAATAGAGGCTTTCCTGTTCTGAAGCTGTCTGGCTTCTCAGTGGCATGTAACTGGGCAGCAATGTCGTGCTTCAATGTGTCACTCAATCTACTGCTGAACAGGGCAAATGGCACGACTTCCTGCATCAGGTACCATTTGTGGTTCTCCATCTTATTAAGTACTGCATCAGCAAGCTCTGGGTCAGTTTTCTTGTACTTCAACATGTCCTGGATTAGACTTAGATCATTCACGGGAGCATCTGCAGCAGACATTGACATCATCCATACAGGAGTGTAGAACAGCGCAAGGAAGGTGTTGAGTCTTTCCAGCTTTGATACAGTGTCTTCGTCGTACTCAAGTTGATCTGCAAACATCAGCATTTTCATGGAGTACAGGTTTCTGGCCATCCATCTGGCCTGATGAATGGCGCCTGGTCGACTCCAGTGAATACCTCGAGGAGGCGTTCCTCCAAGAACAATGACTGTCAGTTCAGCCATTTCCCTGTAGTCGGCTCTTGGAAGCCTTTCTGCTATTAGAATGTCTTGGAGTATTTCTTCACTGTTCTTCTTCTTTTCCTTCAGCCATTTGCTGTTGATAGCCAGCATCTTTGGGTTTTCCTTGGACAAGTCCGTCCAAACATCCTTCAGATGCTCAAACCAGGGATTATCTGGCCCCTTCACCTTCCCAAACAGCTTCTCCCAAACTGCTCCTACTAGGATTTCCAGGATGTGATGTCGACAGGCCAGATAAAACACCTTTTTGTTCAGGATTTTCTCTAGCAGTTTGGCAGCTCCTCTGTGAACTCCACTGTTACTGGATGTAGTGTCAAAAACAAGGGCAGTAACATTATCCGTAAGTTCCCATGTCTCCAGTAAATCCATTGAAGCCTCAGCCTGAGCTGTGCCAGAAGAATTGTCGATGACAGGTACTCCCAATAACTTTCCTTCAGTGTATGAAGGTGGACCAGACACTAGCACAGCTAAAGTCTCTGAGGTACTTCCAGGTTCACTGCCCAAGACATCTTTGAGCAACTTTCCATCCCAGTGTAAGGCAGCGTACTGTGGGGTTTTTTCACAAAACTTGGACATGTGACTCTGGCTGATATTATACCTGGACAGCATTCTGTTGCGACGTGTTGTTGAGGTTGAGATGACGAAGTTATCCAGATCAGCCCCTCCAGCTTTCAAGGTGGCAGAAACCATGGCAGTAACTTGATTGTCTGATAAACCAAGACGATCAGCTGTATTGCAGATGACATCACATTCCATGACCTTCCTTGGAAATGTCAAAGTCACACTAGTCACAGTGTCTTGATGGTGAGAACATCCAGGACGAGGCTGATGGTAATCCATGTCCTCTGTGTTAGCGTCGTTGTCAGTTGAGTCACCCCAGGTAATGTCATCCACATGAACAACTGCCTCTTGTTCTGCTGCAGCTGTAAAATAGTACAACATGTTAAGACAGTAATTGTTAAGTACATGCTAAATATCGCAATGGAGTAAAACTTAAAACTTTTTGTAACGTTCAAAGTAATTAGTTTTACCTTGTTCTTGTCTATGCTGCAGTCTTTCATTCCTCGCTGCTTGCTGCAGGGATCTTGTCTCAAAAATCTTGTCATGACCAGACATATGACCTTTCCTCTCAGTCTTTTGGTCTTCGTAGAACCTGATATCCTCATCTTTCTTCTCTCTGGATAACAGTCTGTTGTTCTGTATTTCCTGGATTGCATCTGGAGCTCCTATATCGAACAGGCTGTCTAATTCCAGCACAAATGCTCCTCTTTTTCCTCCAGGGTTACTTGCTCTTCCTTTGCTTTTCACCAGAGCACGATGTTTCTCATGTAGTTTCATGAAGAGCTTCATTGCGTTGTACTTGGTCATTGTCTTGATCCTAGCCATCAGCCAGAATGGGATGATAGATTCAACTGTTTCATATGCAAGGTCTTGAACCATGGGCCTCCCTGCATTTTCCGGTAAATTCTGAAGATTAAGGAAATACTGGAACGCCTGTCTGTTGGTGGGAAGCTGGGAACCACTGATAAAAGCTGAAGGGTATCCAACCAGGAAAGTTTCAGTGAGAGATCTGGTAGATGGCCCAGTTGACACCTGCCTGTGGACAGTACGTGGAGGTTCTGAGATATCAACTGTGCGCCCACGGAGCTCCCTCAGCTCCTTGCTTAATGCCATTGTGAAGTTGTAACTTGTAGATGGTTTCTAGATTCTGATTGAGTTTCTGTTGTTTCCTGAAAAATGATAGATAATTATTATTATTATTATTATATTATTAATTATTATTTATTTATTATTATTATTATTATTATTTATTAATTTTATGCTCTTTCATTTGATACCTAATTTGTTAATTTGTTGCTCTATCTTGTTTAGATCAAAAGTTAAAGTGCAAAACATAATTCAAGGGACCCCGGAATTGGCGCTTTGGCCGATTTCAAGGCAGAAAATTTAAAGCTCCATGCGGCAATGCTTCCCAACATCCTAGGTCAAAATAGTTGTGATTTTCGGCTTTTTCAGGTCAAAAAGCATGGGAAAATGTACAGAAACCTATGAAAATAAGAAAAAGTTGATTTTTGAACAGGCCTACCATGACATGTATAACAAACAAAGATTTAACACAACTTAAAGAGGCCCCAATGCAAGTGCCAAAGTGCCCTTCTCACACTCAGTGTGTGGAGAGATGTGTGAAAATGGTCACAGAAGCAGCTAGTCAAGTTTAGTCAAGAGAGGCGAGAAGGCTACATCAAAGCGCAAGTAGCAAGCCGAATGCTGATGTCAAGGAAACGCAGCAAAAAGGACATGACTGCATTGGTTACTTTCAAATAAAGACTGAATGATACCTTATTGCCACTTTAAATGTTGATAGGATGTTTGCACACATTTGTTATTTTGTTACGAATTTACGGAAAAATTGAATTTTTGAATTAAAATTGATGTAGGTAGGAGTTATTTTTTATTGTTTTTGAAGCAAGGATATTATTTTGTATGCCAAATGATTACATTAAATTACTACCAAATCACATGATTTTCAATTTAGTCATTTCACCCCCAAAATTGACACACCCTACTGCCATATAGGTGAGAGGTACACAGTAGGCTATCTGAAGACAAGACATTGCACAACAACACATTAGAGTAGTTTTGGACCCTAGTAATAAAATTATATATATTCTTCCGAATTAACATTTGGCTGGTAGGTAGGTTACATGTAATAAACATAAAACTGGCACTGGACCATTTTGGTTCCCTACATAGCATACAAAAAATATTATTATAAGCAACAGAGTTTATTCATAGCAGTTTTTATATAGCTCCACCACAGATCGGATGCATACAGTGCAGTATAGTAAGTTCTAAAAAGATAAGTTTTAACTGATTCTAAACACACACCAAATTTCCTTAAAAGCATGTTACCCTGTACATACAGCTTTTTACGTTGCCTCTCAATATCAAGTTCATCTCGCAGCTCATGAGTAATTACATGACCTAAGTATTTACATGTGTCTTTAACAGGTATTGTCTGACTATTCATTTCAAAAGACCCACATGATACATGTTGCAATAGATTACACTTAAAAATCAAAATACAACTCTTTGTCCCATTATAGGTGATGTCATTTTTGATACTATATTGTTCACATATCTCTAATAGTACTCTCAGCCCATGGGGAGAGGGTGACAGAAGAACAAGGTCATCAGCATACATTAAATGATTAATTTTTTCCTTTCCAATGACACAGCCAGTATCTGGGTATACGTATACTTTAGCGTCGGGAATTATTCATAAGTTTAATATCAACAAAAAATATATAAGCCTGAATATAACTTTAAAAGTATTAAAACAATATTACAACTGATAAATGTGCCATATTGACAATGTAGCTATTACTTTTCCCGGTTAGGTCAACTGTATACCCTTGACGATTGGTAAGGTTAAGTTATGATATTTTTGTTAGTTTAAACGAAAATATCATGACTTGACCTAACCAATCAAGAGTGTACAATTGACCAAACCAGGCATTCAATTAATCTCCTACTTATTCTAGTTGGGCTAATTGAATGCCCAATTAGGTCAACTGTACACCTTGATCATTGGTATTCAGAACTATTGTTAACAGAGTTTTTTTTTTTTTTTTAAATTTACACTTTCTGAATTTGACCATGGACTATATACCAGCACAGCATAAGAAATAATTTAACTGCAGATTCTATTCTTATACCATTCTTAACTTGTTATGTAGGTTACTTTGGTAGTAGTAAATAGTTGTATATTAATTAGCTGACTTGAAATTGACATTTTGCATGATTTTATTATTATTAAAAAATGTAGCTCATGACTTGGATTTCCTTGATAGGCCCCAGTGGCTTAATATTTTCCAAATGAAATGTAATGTAATATTTCACTAACACAAATTACATCATGTTTTCCAAATGAAATGTAATATTTCTTATTAGTTTCTTTGAATTTTACACATTCTAGGTTTTGAGAGATCATTAAGGTCGGCTTTACCAACCCTATGTATTTTATCAATATCATCATAAGTTACTTTTAAATCGTCAGTGATGCCAACAAGTAGGTCACTTACTTGCTGGATATCAAAATTAACTCTGTCCTGCGGGTTAGTTGTTCGGGATCCAGCCGAATTCGAACTCCTTTCGACAACGGACTTAGCTCACAAAAGGTCTAAGTCGAGTACCCTTTTATACGAGTGATCCATACCGAAAGATGAAAGACTGTAATCACATTGAGAAAGGAAATATCTTAGACCATTTCAGGCTCACCTTCACCACACGAAATAAACCCACTTCAGGCTGCAGTGTAGGTATATATGCAGTGATGGGCTTCTGGCATTTTCAGTCTGCGCGGGAATCTGACTAAATCAGCGAGCAGCTGTTGACCCCAAGTGACTCTCTCAACTGATCCTCTAAACAGAGTCACATGAGTTATGTCCCATTTTCTTTTTACGTCATTGCTGACGTCATTACTCCAATGGAAGTTTCTGCATTGTTACAGAAAACCACGGCACACTTTAAAGGCATTTTGCATTTAATTATATCATAAAACTTTAATTAACTTTGAATATGAGCCGTCATTAGTTTTTTATTTACAGTTGAGTCATTACGTCATCAACCTCCAGCATCTTCGATTGGCCGCAAAAATATCCTCCGTTCCAGTTGTATGATTATAATAATGCAATTTTTAAGAATATTAATTAATTAAGAGATTATAAATTAAATATATAATTTTATAAAAATAAATTTTGTACATTGAAATTACTTCATAAAATTGTCTGATTCACACTCATGTTGAAAACGTATATACCTATTTGGTTACTCACTAGAGGTTAGAGGCGCACGCAATTTTACAAGAGTAATCCCCAAGACTATGTATATATATCGACTATATAGTCGATAGAATATATATATATAATATATATATATATATATAGTCCGGGGATTAATCTTCTAACACCTATTAACTTTACTATTCATACTTATCCCTCCACAACGAAATAGAATTAATTCATAATTTCAGCATTAACAACTCCTTCCCAAAACATCTACAATTTTTAACTAAAAATTTCCTTAATAATATTTATCACCCCCCTCCCACCTTAAAGTCCCCACCGTTACAAAAGACATACAATATTTTTCTTTTCCCTATTACGACCATATCAGCCACAAAATACTTTCAGAACTTCGCCTCCTACTCACCCTTCTCTATTCCTAAATTAACTTTCATTTCGTATTCACCAACAATAATAGCATCAAATCATTCTTCATCCACAAAGAAAAAGCACCCCAGCCCTTTGTCTCGTCCACTATCTACGTTTTCAACTGTGTTCGTTGCAAAACGAACTATATTGGCAGCACCATTCGCCAATATCAAACAAGAGTGAACGAGCATCGCGGTATTTCTACCAGAACATCGCAACCTTTAAATAAACCTTCCAAATCAGCAATAAGGGATCACTGCCACCTTCACAACCGCCCACAACTTCTATCCAACGTCAAAAAATTATCAACTTAACAAACAACTAACTGGCCTCCACATTTTCGAATCCCATATCCTCAGTATTAAACGAACCTCAACGACTGTAGTTCTGTCTTTAACTTGAACATAGCCAGATAAATTCTCATACCTTACCACTGGAAAAGAAATCTACCATCACTCCGTTTGGCTCTCCAACATTTCTAATATGGATTTTTCCGACATCCAATCATTCCCATTCTTCGGTTCAATTAGTTCATCACCCGGTAATAACCTGGTAGGCACTGCTGCTCTCAATTTTGTTCACCTTTTAACCTTTTTACATTTTAACTATTGCTTCACCCTTCTATATATATATATATAATATATATATATATATATATATATATATATATATATATATAGCTGGGCAATAAATACATTGAATGTATTTAAATACTAAATACATTTTACGAATGTATTTAGATACTAAATACAAAATACATCAATTGTATTTAAATACATTTGTAAATACATTTTAAATACATACAAATTTTAACATATGCATTCACTAATTCATGTTTTGATAAATTTCTACTTTAGGGGACACGGTGAATTTCGAAATAAATACACCACTCGATAGATCAGACGATTTTAAAAGCTTTTTCATCAATGAATTTTCCATCGCAAATTGGATTGATTGCAACGAGTTAGTTACACAGGCCCACTTAAGGCAGAGCCGTTTTGTACGATTATTCGGTCAATTTCAAGATATTTTTTGATGTCTAAAAAAACACTTACCTTCAGATGAGTGTACAGATTCGTTGTAGCATTGCTTGCAGCAGAGACTTCGTGTTTACACAGCAAGCAGGTGCACTTTACCTTATTACCGTCTTTAGATTTAATTTTAAAGTATTTTCCATCAAACAGAGGGTACACTAAATTGTTATCTGCAGATATATCACTGTTTGATTCACCGGATTTGCTTGTTGAAGCTATGACACGCACACGATAAAGAAATCAACCGCTTTCGACTAAGAGTGGCACACAACTGATTGAACTGACACGTTGAAACATGAACCATGCTGTACTACACTGTCGACGCGTCGTACTGTGCTAGTACAGAACGTGTATTAAATCAGTAAAAGTATTTACATTTTTATATTTTGAGTATTTAAATACATTGTATTTAAATCTCATTAAAGTATTTAAGTACTATATTTAAATACATGAAAAACAATGTATTTATAAATACAGTTCTAAATACACAAATGTATTTAAATACTGCCCAGCTCTGTGTGTATATATATATATATATATTATATATATATATATATATATATATAATATATTATATATATATAATCTTTTTATCTTTAGCTCAAAAAAATTGATGTTTGAGTTATGTGCTAATAATGATACGGCAGGAACGGAGCAAGAGTGTCACGGGCCCCGGGGGGAAAAACTTATTTACGGGCCCCCTAACAAAATTTTTATTATACATTTATATTGCTTTTCTTTGCATTATTTATTTAGCATATATTGAAGAATTATGATACTACTTGTACGCATGGAGGCATAGGAGGCAAAACATTATGCAAAATATTGAGCTTTAAAACGGATACGTGAAATAAAAGTTACTTACGAGTTACGACAACATCAGAACTTGACTTTTCTTACCTTTCTTTCAGCAAATTCATTAATTAAATCCTCCAAGTTAATATTTCTAGTTTTCTTGTTTTCAATTGATATACAGTATTTGAGAGTCTACTTAATCTTTTTTCATTCATAGAATTTCGAAGATAGTTCTTCATTAGTTTAAGTTTTCAAAACGATCTCTCTGCACTTGAAACTGTCACAGGAATTGTGAGGAACAATGTTATGGCAGTCACAACTTCGGGAAAACTTGAGCACAAAGTACTGTTGTCCTTAATTAAAAATTAATAAAGCTCATGGATTGTCGTAATTTTTTCAATGTCTGTTTTTAAGCACATTCGAAAAGAAAGTAATTGACTTGGAAATCCAGAGGAAATATCATTTTTATATTATTTTCTAGCTTTGTTGCTCTCTCAAATAACTTCTCATCACTTGTTGAAACGACCCGGGCCCTCCCCAAAGGCCCTGGCCCGGGGCACTGCCCCGCCTGCCCCTAGCTAGCTCCGCCCGTGTGATACGGGTAGGTTAATTGAAAGGCAGGGCCCAAAAAAGAGTGCTCAAAATATTGAAGACATTTTTAGAATGTTTCAGCAGAAGGGTACCGATACCCAAGTGTTTGTAGCCCAAGATTTGGCTAATCTGCCTCAAGTGTCAATGGAAAATATGGATGTTTGTTCGCTTCTTGCATCTATCCGGAAGGTGCAAGAGGGGTTGGTCCTCCTGAGAGGGGCGATGGATAATCAAGCTACAACCTGCAGTGGTTTGGTAGAAGTATGTACTGACACTGCTTCCTGGGTGGAAGCACCAGAAAGGTGGAGGGTACAGTCTTTCCCACCAACATTGCCAAGCCCCACCTCTGTGAGGGTCCCATCAGAGTATGACGGGGCAAGAGTACAGGGGCTCTCTCAGCCTCCTTCGCCAGTACCTAGACATGATGGCGTTTAATAGAACGACCATCTTCTCGTTGGCACTTGAAGGAAACAGGGCCCGTTCTCTCCTGCACCGTTGCAGGAACCCATTTTGGTCCAGCCCCATAGTTGCGAATCCTAACTGGATCATTAGGTTGCACTTCTATAACTCTCCTTATTTTAGTGTCGTGGTACAACTTCTGTTTTTCCTGATGGCGTAAAATTCGTTGTTGTAACGTTTCGTTTGGACGTAAACAGATCGAAAACTGGACGAATTCCCGGCCAATCATGAGTTTAGAAGGAGACACCCCCGTCGTTGTGAAGTGTTAGTCGATATTTAAACAAAAATTTATCCAACACCATTTGCATTTCCCCGCCATGAGAATGACGCAAGGCCGACTTGAAAGTACGAACCATGTTTTCCGCTAGACCGGACATGTCTAATACCATTTAGGTGAACAAATGAACTACATTCTTCACTGGTAAAACAAGTACCATTGTCGGAAACCAGAACTACGGGTAAACCCCATCGAGCGAAACACGAACGGAGTAAGCGAATAGTAGCACCCGAAGTCGTGGAAGCGGTTGGAAAAATTTCCACCCAGTTAGAGTAAGCGGCCACAATGACTAGGAAATAAATGTTATTTATAGGACCTGCATAGTCAACATGGATCCTATGCCAAGGTATAGTAGGCAATTCCTATGGATAAAGTGGACTTTTCCTTGGGATATCTCTGTTATTTAGGCAATTTTGACAAGAACGAACCAATGATTCGAGTTCTCCATCTAAACGGGGCCACCAGAAATAAGCTCTAGCCAGCTCTTTCATTTTTGTTGCACCCATGTGTTCAGCGTGAAGTTCCTTCACTAAATTCGACCTGTCTTCATTCGGAATTATCACTCTGTTTCCCCATAAAAGACAGCCATTTTGGATTGAGAGTCCAGACTGACGTTGCTAAAAAGGCTGTAATTCACTCTCAACTTTAGTAGGAAAACCAAATGAGCAGTAAAGGATGACCCTAGACAGAATAGGGTCTGAGTTTGTCCACTGCTCTATCTGTACTGCAGTCACTGAAGGGGATTCCAAAAACTCCACAAAGTGAACCCATTTCTGTATGTATAGGTACACATTCATTTGGATTTCCTAAAGGCAACCTACTTAGAGCATCAGCCGTACCTAGAAGTTTGCCCGACTGATGTGCTAAGTCAAATTTATAAGCTTGTAGACTCAGTGCCCATCGTTGAATCCTACCTGAGGGAGGCCATAACTGGAATATTTTTAGAGGTGAAAATAAACCTAAAAGAGGCTTATGATCAGTAATTAGTTTGAATTCATGACCCCATAGATAGAAATGAATTGTTTTTACTGCAAATACTAAGGCTAAGGCTTCACGTTCAAGTTGTGCATATCGCCTTTCAGTCTCAGTTAGTGTTCTAGAAGCAAAACAGATAAGCCTATCTACACCATCAATGTGGTGAGATAACACTGCCCCAATTCCATAAGAACTGCTATCTGCTGAAACTACGTGAGGAAGTTTAGGATCATAATGCACTAGGAGAGTGGACTTTAGTAGTACGTCCTTGGAAGCCTCAAATGCTTCCTTTAGGGTTTTCTCCCATCTCCACTGTTCCCCAGATCGTAATAACTTATTTAGGGGTTCAAGGAAAGTCGATGCATTAGGCAAAAATTTCCTATAAAAGTTTAAGAGACCTAAATAAGCTTGTAACTGTGTGATGTTTTGTGGAGGTGGTGCATTTTTTATTGCTTCTAGTTTATCCACCGTTGGATGAATGCCTGAGACATCTGTGCGGAACTCTAAATATGAAACCTCATTAGTGACCCAAGAACACTTTTCTTTCTTTCGCTTAAGTCCAGTATCCCGAAGCCTTTTTAGAACTGTGGTTAATCTAGTTAGGTGTTCTGTTTTGGATAAACCTGAAATGAGCACATCATCTAGAAAACAAAGTACACCCGGAATGTGACCTAGGACTTGGTCCATTGTTCTTTGAAAAATACCCGGAGCCGATGCTATTCCATAGCATAGCCTATTGTACCTATATAGGCCTCGGTGCGTATTTATGATAGTTAGTTCTTTAGACTTTCCATCTGAACTTAGTTGAGCATAAGCTTGGGACATATCTAGTTTTGTGAAATATTTACCCCCAGCAAGAGAGCTAAATAATCATGCTTTGGTATCGGGTAGCAATCTAGAAGAACTGCTCTATTTCTGTTAAACGATAATCCCACGTAACCGCACTGACTTGTCAGGTTTTAGTACAGCAACTACCGGGGCAGCCCACTTAGCGTGTGTGACTGGTTCGATAATTTTATCTTTGAACAGCCTGTCAATTTCTAAATCTACCTTCTCCCGCAGTGCATGTGCAATTGAACTACCCTTACAAAATTTTGGAGTTACATTAGGGTCTACCTCTATACAGACTTGATGACCTTTTAGTTTGCCTACTTCAGGCCCAAAAAGAGAAGAAAACTCCATTAACAACGAGTCTATGTCAGATAGATATGCGAGTGTATGCACAGCTGCCTGACCTTTGGCAAAATTTTGTGAATAGGCATTTTCAAAGCATCAATCTAATCACGGCCTAGTAGAGTAGGCCCTTGCTCATCCACCACTAAAAGAGTTGAAGGATGAGACAAAGTTTTCTTGTTGAGTGTAACTGTGATGGATGCTTCTCCACAAATAGGTATTTGTATGTCCCCATATTTTGTTAGTATTGTTTAAGATGCAAGTAGTTTAGGTGCATTTTTGAAAGTTTTGTCAAAAACTGTTTTGGACATGACAGTTCGGGCAGCACCTGTATCTAGTTAGTTCTAGAGGAACTGTAATTCCATTTAAGCCTACCTCTACAATATATGGACCTGTATTATTACCACTTTGCTGCTCATAAAATAGGTACTCCACTCCAATGTTCGAAGTATTTCCATTTTGAGGATTAACACTAGAAATGTTATAATTAGAATTTCCACCCCTTGTTTTCTTTGAAAAACAAACTTTAGCTATGTACCCTATTTTATTACAGTTTCGGCAAACTGCTTCTTTAAAAGGACAGTCCTTCTTCCAATGGTGTTTTCCACACGCAGTACATGGCTTGGAAGGCTTTTCCTCCTGTTTAGCGTTCGAATTAGTAGGCTTAGTCGTATTTGCCGCATACCTTTTATTTGTTTGTCTAGTAGGCTTATTAGGTCCGCCAGGCCTAGAAGATTTAAAGCTATTTACATGTTGGGCTTTACTACTGTGACTGCCAAAAGCTCTAACATCTTTAGTAGCTGCCTCCCTAGCCGCAGCTATTTCTACAGCCTGACTAAAAGTTAGGTCCTGTATAGTTAATAGGGCTCTCTGGGTAGACTCCTCTTTGAGACCTATTACAAACCTATCTCTTAGTATTTCGTCTAATTTGTCCCCAAATTTACAAGTACGGCTATAGGCTTTTATACCTGCAACAAACTCTGCAATGCTTTCATTCGCAGTCTGATGCCTCGAATAAAATTTAAAACGTTCATAGATGAGAACTACTCGGGGTTTGTAATGATTGGTTAGAGCCTGTACCAATTCACTATAGGTGCAAGTTTCCGATGCTTTAGGAGCAACTAGGTCCATAACTAAGCCAAACGTTTTAGTGCCTATTATAGTCAAGAAGGTAGGTACTTTCTTAGGATCACGAATGGAATTTGCCTAGAGAAACAACCTCACCCTAGTGGCATAAGCTTCAAAGTCCTCCCCAGAGTTTTCGTAGGGGCTTATATGGCCAATCACCGACATGCTAGAACAAAACCGATTTAGGCCAAATGACGTGAAGTAGATTAGATAGGGTTTAATTTGGTGTAGTTACTCTCCAGTGAGGGCTGAAGAGTAAATTGTATGAGTTAGAGCTGAGTAGAAAATAGTATTAGAGTTAGGGCTGAGTAGGCATTAGTATTAGAGTTAGGGCTAAGTAGGAATTAGTATTAGAGTTAGGCCGGCGAGACCTAAGCTATAGTATGGTAGCTTACCAACACAAGCCAACCAATTCGAACGACCCACAATAGGCTAGGCTACATCCAATTTTCCAAACAACCATATTGAATCGATTAAGCCAAATTGAATTCCATCCTCGTCGCCAAATGTAATAACTTCGGGTCAGTGACCCTGCTAAGTTACTAGGTTTCTAAACAACAACAAAGCACTTATCGGTGCTTTGATTTAGATCTTCTTTAGGGCCTACCATAGATTTCCAGCGTCCCACATAGCTGCCTGCCTAACTCTCTAGCTTTACTAATTTAGAAGCTATAGACATGACCCCTACACTTATATACTGTTAGACAACTTCCTGCTTACATTATAACACTTTAGCAACATCACCAAATTAAACTTAGCACCAACGATTGTCAGATATGAATAACCATTCTGTTAGTCCAGTCCAAACAAACGAACAGACCGCGTTCCGTTGTTTTTTCTTTTGTGTTGCCATTCAGCTTTCTTTTAGTTACTTTTCCCTTTAGTGACTTTTAGACAATATACATGTATACACACACACACACACATGTCACCTCATTTCACAAAACTAGATATGTTCCAAGCCTATGCTCAACCAAGTTTAGATGAAAATTCTAAAGAGCTATCATAAATACGCACCGAGGCCTATATAGGTACAATAGGCTATGTTATGGAATAGCATCGGCTCCGGGTATTTTTCAAAGGACAATGGACCAAGTTCTAGTCAAATTCCGGGTGTACTTTGTTTTCTAGATGATGTGCTCATTTCAGGTTTATCCAAAAAAGAACACCTAACTAGATTAACCACAGTTCTAAAAAGGCTTCGGGATACTGGACTTAAGCGAAAGAAAGAAAAGTGTTCTTGGGTCACTAATTAGAGGACAATGATTATGTTTATGTTTATGTTTTATTCAAGTGATTACTTATTATGCTTATTCCTTTTTCAGAAGACCGTTGTCATTGTTTGACTTTATATAAATAAATAAATGATCACAAAGAGTTGGTTCTCATTTATGACAACGGTCTTAGGTACAAATGACTGATTAATTAAATAAATAATAAAATAAGTCTACATACGTGGTAAATTCAAGCAACTGTCAACCACCCCAACCTAATTAAGCAACTTCAACAAACGCTATCCACAATGCCTGCCGTAGAATGTCCTATCACAGGTTGTACCTATGTCACAGCAGACCTGGACCCAGCCATTGTAGCCGCACTTATAACAGCCCACTGCACGACCCATGTCCCAAGCCCGACAGTCTCTGCAAAGGTTGAGAAAGTAAGACGGCCAACCATTTCGGCTGCAGGTACCAGTGAAGACTGGGCATATTTTACGTCGCGTTGGACAGATTATGCGGAAGCTACAAAAATCACTGGTAGGGACAAAGTGGTACAACTACTTGAATGCTGCGACGATTCACTCCGCAAAGATTTGACAAGATCCGCAGGTGGAAGCCTAACAAACAAAACCGAAGATGAAGTCCTTGCTGCAATCAAGAAACTAGCTGTCCGAGAGGAGAACACCATGGTAGCCAGGGTTACCCTACACAATATGCGACAAGACCGCGACGAAACTGTGCGCAGTTTTGGAGCCCGTCTTCGTGGTCAGGCCGGAGTCTGCAAATTTCTTGTTGAATGCCCAAGCTGCAACAACAACGTAAATTACACTGACCCCATCCTTCGCGACGTCCTTACCCGCGGAATTGCTGACCCGGAAATACAACTGGAACTCCTCGGCAACAGTAACCAGGAGATGACCCTGGAAGACGTCTTTCAGTTTGTCGAGGCGAAGGAAGCAGGCAAGCGCTCAGCATCACGACTGCTGGACTCCCATGCCGTGGAGGCCGCAGGCAGCACATACAGGAGAAGTAAGCAAATACCCCCACAAGACAAAAATGCCCCCTGTTCATATTGTGGTAAAAAAGGACACGGCAGAAGAGCCCCAGTCCACATACGCAAGAAGGATTGCCCTGCGTACAACCACAAATGCAAAATTTGCAAGCGCGACAGCCATTGGGAATCCGTATGCAGGAGCAAAGACAAGGACAAGAGCCTTTCAGCCACTCCTAATAAAGCTGATGAGTGCGAAGGTGCGGTATTTGATCTTCTCTGCGCCACAAGCAACACTTCCGAGCCACATAAGAAAAGAGCAATCGCCCTCGACCATCACATTTACAATGAACTATCGGACATGTGGATCAAGGAGAACTCACAACCACAGCCACACATCAACCTGACAGTCAGGACTCTCCCCGAAGACTACGAGGCGCTTGGGGCAACCCTCAATGCCCACCCAAAAACCGTGGTACTGCCTGCCATGGCAGACACAGGCTGTCAGAGCTGCCTCACCGGTATCAAGGTTATCCACCGCCTCGGGCTTCTCCAGTCTGACCTCATCCCTGTGACCATGAAGATGCACGCCGCCAACAACAAGGGCATCAAAATCCTTGGCGCAGCCATACTTCGCCTCACTGGCAAGGATGAACAGGGCCAACAAGTAGAAACGAGACAGGTAACATATGTGACAGATTCTTCTGACAAGTTCTTCATCAGCAGAGAGGCATGCGTTTCACTCGGCATTATCTCGGGAAGATTTCCTACAGTGGGGGAAGTCCAACTGGATCCAGCACAATACTGTAACAACAGTGCCAGCACGCCACACAGTGACAGCGGACTTGTAACTAACTGTGACTGTCCAAGACGCCAACATCCTCCATCACCTCCAATCGAGCTACCGCTACCCGCTGTTGCGGCGAACCAGCAAAAGCTCAACTATTACAAAGCAAGCACCTTCAACACTTGTGACCACCAAGCGCCGCCCATGATGGACGGCCCCCCAATGAAATTGATGGTGGACCCCAATGCCAAACCAGTCGCACATCACACCCCCGTCCCAGTACCAATCCACTGGCAGGAGGACGTGAAGGCTGGCCTCGACCAAGATGTCAGACTGGGTGTCCTTGAACCAGTACCCGTTGGTGAGCCCGTAACCTGGTGTCACAGAATGGTGGTGTGCGCCAAAAAGAACGGAAAACCAAGGCGTACCGTTGACTTTCAACCCCTCAACGCTCACGCCACCCGCGAAACACACCACACTCAATCGCCATTCCACCAGGCCAGATCAGTACCGCAAGGCAAAAAGAAAACAGTGTTTGATGCATGGAATGGATATCACAGCGTACCAATCTGTGAAGAAGACCGCCACTTGACCACCTTCATAACGCCCTGGGGTCGCTACCGTTACAAAACCGCTCCCCAGGGTTACATTGCATCTGGTGACGGTTACACAAGAAGGTACGACGAAATTGTATCGAGCATCCCTAACAATACAAAGTGCATTGACGACGTCTTGCTCTGGTCAGACACAGTGGAGGAGAGCTTCTTCCAGGCCACCCAGTGGCTTGACACCTGCGGCAGACACGGAATCACACTGAACCCCGACAAGTTTGTGTTCTGTCAGGACAAGGTTGAATTTGCAGGCTTCGAGATCACATCTGACAGTGTCCGACCCTGTAAAAAATACCTCAAAGCAATCCTAGAGTTTCCATCTCCAAAGAACATCACCGACGTTCGATCATGGTTCGGGCTCATCAACCAGGTGTCGTATGCCTTCAGCATGGCCAAGAGGATGCAGCCGTTCCGCCTACTTCTGAAGCCAGGAACACCTTTCAAGTGGGATGACGAATTGGAAACCATCTTCGAAGAATCAAAGGATGTCATCATCACAGAAATAGAGGAGGGTGTTAAAATTTTTGACAAAACCAAGCCCACATGCCTCGCCACAGACTGGTCGAAAACAGGCATCGGCTACTGGCTACTTCAGAAACACTGCACCTGTACACGAGTCGAACCCTTCTGCTGCCATACTGGATGGCGTGTCACATTGGTCGGCAGTAGATTCACTACCTCAGCTGAGTCCCGCTATGCACCAGTAGAAGGAGAAGCACTTGCTGTCGCCGATGCCCTTGACAAGGCGAGGTACTTCGTGCTGGGATGCGAAGACCTAATAATTGCAGTGGACCACAAACCTCTCCTCAAAGTGTTTGGTGACAGATCCCTAGAGGACATATCTAATACACGCCTCAGAAACTTGAAGGAAAAAACCCTCAGGTACCGCTTCCGGATGATCCACGTACCAGGCGCGAAACACAAAGCTGCTGACGGGGTGTCACGATACCCCACTGGCGACCCCATACCACTGACACTCCCCGATGACGTAGCAGCCATCCATCAACCATGCGAGGGAACGGCGTTCTTTCCCCCCCCCCCCTTCCTAGCCGGCATACGGACATCACTGACAGATGGTAATGGCATGGAAGCCTGCGTCATTTCTGCAGCCGCATCAACACTCAACTCGCTGAGCCTGGCATCAGTGACATGGGATCGAGTACGCACCGCCACGACCAGCGATGAAGTCATGAATAGTTTAGCCAATGTCATAGAGTCCGGCATGCCTGAATCCCGCCATGCACTCCCTGCACAGCTGCGGGAATATCACCAGTTTCGCGACGACCTCCGCACTGTTGACGGCGTGGTAATGTACAGGAACCGCACGGTTATCCCGCCGGCCCTCAGGCAAGAAGTACTGGCTTCACTCCACTCAGCTCATCAAGGTACTTCATCCATGATCTCCAGAGCAGAAGACTCCATTTTCTGGCCTGGCATCACACCAGCCATCACAGCACTACGGGCTAGCTGCAACCACTGCAACCGCATGGCACCAACCCAGCCCAGCGCTCCACCCACTCCACCAACATCACCAGAATACCCCTTCCAGTGCGTCTGCGCGGACTACTTCCACTACAAAGGAGTAAACTACCTGGTCGTGGTGGACAGATACTCTAACTGGCCAATAGTAGAGAGGTCATCAGATGGTGCTGCTGGACTCATCGCCTGCCTCCGACGGACCTTCGTCACCTTCGGCATCCCCGACGAACTGGCTTCCGATGGGGGCCCTGAATTTACCGCAGCAGCCACACGGCAGTTCCTCAAAAACTGGGGCGTACACCACCGACTCTCATCAGTGGCTTTCCCTCACAGCAAATGTCGGGCAGAAGTTGGTGTCAAGACAACGAAACGCCTAATAACCGACAACACTGGACCAAACGGCGACCTCAACACCGAAAACTTTCAACGGGCCATGCTTCAATACAGAAACACGCCGGATAGAGATACAAAACACTCCCCAGCAATGTGTGTATTCGGCCGCCCTATCCGGGACTTCATTCCAATCCTTCCCGGCCGATATAAACCACACGACACGTGGCGTGAAAACTTGGCCACCCGAGAAGAAGCTCTGAGGAACCGCCACATGAGGGGAGCAGAACGCTGGTCAGAGCACATCAAGAGACTCCCACCACTAGCAGTCGGAGACCTTACACGCATCCAGAACCAGGTCGGTCCACACGCCCGTAAATGGGACAAGACAGGTGTGGTCATCGAAGTCAGGCAGTTTGACCAGTACGTGGTTAGGGTCGATGGATCTGGGAGGGTAATTGTAAGGAACAGGAAATTCCTTAAAAAATATGAACTCTTCAGCACACCTGCTCCAAAGATGACCATAGACCAACATTTGAAGAACTTCCTAGCGGTGCCCACCAACAGCCCACCTGCTGCACCACCTACACCTGCCAGGTCAGCACCAGGACCAAAGACACCCGCTTCACCCCGTAGTCCGACACGGTCCAGCCCACACGTTGAACGCAGGCGCCCGACCCCTGAAGAGACCACACACCCCACCCAAGAAGACATGTCAACGCCGCCCATCGACATACTACTACCTGCACCCCCTAGGCCAATGGGTACGGCACCCCAAACTGCAACTCCACTAAGGCGTTCGAACCGTACCAGACGCCCCACTACCTGGCATGAAGACTACCATATGAATCAAGAAGAGTAACCAATCAAGTATGCTTTAAATTAAGGGCACTAACAAAATAAGGTTGTCTTTATCCGTAAACATACAAATTTATTTTTTTTGCCATATTATCCTTAATAATCTTCTTTATAAAACTACTGGCTCAAAGACTTGGGGGAGAGATAGAGTACAGCACACTTTACACTTTACTTACTAAGAACTTTATATTGTGTTCCCAATACAGCTGTAACCTCATTACTGTACTATTACTTTTGTCAGGAATACCGTTGTACAACCCTTATTTTAATACATGATTCAATCTCTCGCTGAACTCTCTAATTGTATTGTAATATGTTTGATTGGATATAATGTACTGTATAATTCCATAAGTATTTATATTTTAGTTTCTACAGTATCGTATTCATCATTATGTAATAGCAAAGCCTTATGTTCTCATATTACTCTTAAATAAACTAGTATCTATGTTTTCCTATTAAAGTACTATACTTGTTATTTTATTTATTTGTCGGGTTCGAAATCCCAGCTGAGCCGTGAACGGCCAAATTCTAAAGGGCAAGTTCTACCTAAAGCCCAAGTTAAGCTAAATTAAAACTTACGGATTTGAGATCTATTAGGTCCTACCTCAGGGTAACCTCAGGGTTGCTGACTCGATGCGGGCCTACCTTAGACCTTAAATTACATGAACTTAAAGTAAACAAAAGGGTACTATTTGTGGTCTTCTTTCTGAACCTTGCAACAACACGCAACCTGGACTATTGCACGATGCAACAATCTGTATCTAAACAACCAAACTGAATTGCAAGAGAGCTCTCTATCAACCACACCTGTACGTACGACCTTCCACAAACGAGTAGAAAGACGCGCAGCGCCCAAAATGATGCCAACAGTGTGACCAAACAATGATGCCACAAGAGCTCAAAAATGCTAGCTCTAAATTAAGTTAATTTTTCACTAACCTTACAATTATGAGATGGATATATACACACCTTAACTTAATATATACAAGCAATGCTGCATCAATCAGCTTAGTCATCGTATCGCCTTGGGACAACAATGGTTCTTCCTCTTCTAGATTTTCTAACACTCCCCACCGAAGAGGCATTGTTGTCATTACCTTCTGCAAGGTTAGCCAAGCCTTCTTCATGAGGCTGTAACTCAAATGTTTCATCTTGACTATCTGTGTTTTTGCTGATTTCTAAAGCATAGAGTTTTTGTATAGGTCTCTTTAACTTTCCTCCTGAAGTCTTTACCAGTGCAGACCTAACTAAATTGTCTTTGCCAACAAACAACTCTTCAATTATGCCAAGCTTCCAGCATTGCCTTGGTCTTTCATCCCCAATCATTACCACTTCTCCCACCTTGATACAATTTGCATTGGAGCCCTTTACCTTGCCTGATGGGTAATAATTGAGTTCTGGCAAGTATTCCATCTGCCACCTCTTCCATAACTGATCTTGTAGCTCTTCAAGGTACCTGAACCGTCTGGTTAACTCTCCTTGAGTGCTCTGGATGGGCTGCAAGTCTTCTGGCACACTGGGGTTTGATGTTAATCGTTTACCACAAAGAAAATGATTTGGTGTCAATGGCTCTGCATCCTGCCTACTGTTGTAAACAAAAGTGATAGGCCTACTGTTCACCATTGCTTCTACTTCACATAAAACAGTAGAGAATTCTTCTTTGCTCAAATGAGCATTAGCTAAAAGTTTCTTTAATGGACACTTTACACTTCTCACTAGCCTTTCCCAAAATCCTCCCCACCATGGTGCTCTCTCAACAATAAACTCCCATGTACCCTTGGTGTGAAAAGTAGGATTGGAATCCTTCCTCTTTTAGCAAGGACCAAATTTCTTGGAGTTCCTTTGCAGCCTTTTTGAAGGTTTTTGCATTATCCGATATGATTTTATTTGGGAAACCCCTTCTGTTCACAAACCTTTTAAAGGCCAAAAGAAATACATCACTACTTAAGTTGCTTACCAACTCCAAGTGGATTGCTCTGGTGGTAGCACAGGTGAAAAGACATATATAACCTTTGTTAGACTCCCCTCGCTCATACACATAGACTGGCCCTGCAAAGTCTACTCCCACTACATCAAATGGGGCAGTATAGACACACCGTTCTCTTGGAAGTGGAGCCACCTTTTCATAATAAGGCTTTGCACTCCAACGCTTGCAAACCACACATTTATGCAAGACCTTTTTTACTACTTGTCTAATTTTGGGAATCCAAAATTGTTGTCTAATCTCTATTATCACTTCTCTAACTCCAGCATGTAACAGCTTATGATGAGTATCCAGGATCAAAAGGTCCACAAGGTGCCCCCCAGAAGGTAGCAAAATTGGATGTCTTTTCTCCTCTGGAAGCCCAGAAAACTGTAGTCTACCTCCTACTCTCAATAAATCCTGATCCAAAAACCCTTGAGCGCAGAATGTGTTGGTAGAACCTGTAATGGA
This sequence comes from Bathynomus jamesi, assembly GCA_023014485.1. NCBI lineage: Eukaryota > Metazoa > Arthropoda > Malacostraca > Isopoda > Cirolanidae > Bathynomus > Bathynomus jamesi. The sequence goes on along the minus strand of JAJOZX010004532.1, from coordinate 274,530 downwards.
TGGCTGGTGAGCAATTCTCTCTCTTCACCAAATTTTTCTTCTGCATATATACCACCCAGTATTTCCTGGCTTGCTGAATCTCATTACTGTTCAGAATTCCTTCCCTTCTTGTTTCTCCCTTAATGTTGTTGGTAAATCTATATACCCATGCTGTCACTCTTAACAATCTTTTCAGACTGCTAATGTCCTCAAGCCTCAATATGGGGTCCTGCTGCATAACTTGACAACTGTTCACAGCGCATTTTCTCACCTCACTCACCCATGCTTCTTCAGCCTGGCATTCTCCTACAATAGGCTGATTAGAAGGCCAGTTTTCACTTCCAAGTTTTAGCCACTCTGGCCCATTCCACCACAAACTTGATTGAAAGATCTTTCACCGAAATTCCTCGTGTTGGTAAATCAGCGGGGTTTTGGATGCCTGGACAATGCTTCCATTGCTTGGGATCTGTGTGCGCTTGAATTTCCTCCACCCTATTGGCAACAAATGGTTTCCATTTCCTTGCCTGACTTCTTAACCAGTGCCAAACTATAGTGGAGTCTGTCCAATAATAGCTTGGAATTTCATAGAGGGCCAAAGACTTTCGCACTGTAATTGCAAGCCGACTAGCAATAACGGCACCCATCAATTCCAACCTTGGAACAGAAAGGCTTTTCAAAGGTGCTACTCTACTCTTTGCAGCAACCAACCTGCAACTTACTTACTCTTGCAATGCGCCTCTTATATAAATACAAGTTGCATAGGCTTCCTCACTTGCATCACAAAAGATTTGCAGCTCCAAATTGTCTGGACTATTGTTCAACTCTCCAACAAACAAAATTTTTGACTTTATCACAAATGGAGCCAGGAATCCAAGAGGATCAAAGACCTTTGAAGCCAAACTAAGAGCTGTACGTTTTGTCCACCTTGTCTCATTCTCATCCAGCTCTACTAAAGATTTCCCATTGAAGGTAAACAAATCATCATCTTGCTGCGAAACAATGCCTAGCACCTTTGCATCTATTGCCCACAACTCCTTAATACGAGAATCCTCAATACTTTCTGCTACATCAGGTACTACAGAGGAATGACTCATAAACTCTTGTAATTGCGAATGATTGGTCTGCCATTTTCTGAGCTCCATGCCAGCCTCCCTCATTATAGCTCTAGCCTCCATGAATATCTGTTTAGCCATTTCTGTATTATCCACGGAACATAGCAAATCATCAACATAAAAATTTTTCCTTATGTGTTCAATAGTGTTAGGATAGACTTCAGAATATTTCTTAAAATGGTACTGCATAGTAGCTGCCAACAGAAATGGACTAGAGCTGAGGCCAAACAACACTGACTTCATTCTATATGCTTGAACCTTAGGTTCATTTTCCAACAAGTCTTTCGTATCCACCCACAGATACCTTACTGCATCTCTGTCCTCTGGTTTTAACTTTATCCGCAAAAAGGCTTGCTTCACATCTGCAGTCAATGCTACTCTACCAAACCTGAATCTCAGTAACAAGGAAAATAAATCTGCATTTAAATTTGGCCCAGCATCCAAACAGTCATTCAAGGACACACCACCTTTGTCCTTGGCTGAGCCATCAAAAACTACCCTCAGTTTGGTGGTAGTTTTGTCTCGCCGTACCACTGCATGGTGTGGCAGATAATGTGCCTCCTGGCTCACCAGCTCACCTTGCACCCTTTCAGCATAGCCCTCCCTTACATAACTTAGGATGGCCTCATCGTATTCAATTAACAACTCCTCATTTTTTCTTAGCCTGTACAATGAAGTCTCCAACCTCCGATTAGCTAGCTGAAGGTTTGAACCGGGTTTGCAAGAATCCTTCCATGGTAGGCCAACTTCATAGCAACCATCTCTAAACCCAATCCCTTTTTCAAATTGCTCTAAAACATCATTGTTCACTGTACTTGCCTGGTTGTCCTTTATACCAATAGATTCAAGTTCCCAAAACACTTTCAAATGCCTTTCCAGACCATGGCTGTTCTCCTCAATCTTAACAAAGAGAGCCTTAACTTCCATTTCATTGCAATAACTACCATGTAGCATCCAGCCTAGCTTACTTTCAATAGCTACTGGGCCTTGAGATGTACGGACAATATTAGCAGTGATGAAGTCCCAATAATAGTCAGCTCCAATCAAAAGACTAATATCTTCTGTTCCCTCAAACTTATTATTGCCCAAATTAATTCCTTTAACTTGCAATTCTTGGACACATGCCATATCTAAACAAGTAGTGACTGGAGCACAAAGTTCCTCAATCTCTACAGCTTGGACCTTGATAATGGGACTTTGCGGTAACAACCCTTTAACCAGAACTTCTACCTTCTTAAATTTGGTTCGGTTTTGAACGGAACCCCCAAACCCAGAAATTCTTAAATTTTCCCTCTTAAGTTCTTTAAACTTCAATTTTCTGTAAATTCTGGTCTTAATAAAACTACACTGGCTACCACTATCAAACAACACTCTTACAGTAGCTTCTCCCTCATTCCCAATTAATAAGGCTGCAGTTGTTTGCAATAATCCCCCTTTACTTTTACTCCCTTGCATAGCAGTGGCATGTGCCACTGATGTTCTACTTCTGGGGTAGGCCTACTAAGAGTGTTTTCACACAATAATGGCTGATGCCTACCATGACATTTTTTGCACAAAATTTTAAACTTACAAAACCTTGCTCTATGACCTTTCAAAAAACATTTAAAACATGCTGTGGACTTAGTTACCCTGTCCTTTCTCTCCTCAAAGGGTAAGGCCTCAGCCACTTCACATTTATATGACTTGTGGTTGCCTTCGCAAAATATGCATTCCTTGATTCCCTTTAATTTATTCTCAGAGGAGGCATGTAGAGCTGACACTGTACCTGGGCTATTCCTTTTTGTGGAAACTTTTGTGCTGTGCCTGCCTTTGTCCCCTTGTTTACCATCCCACTGTGCAAACTCAACTCCCTCTCGTCTTGCTAATTCTGTGCCTAAAAGACTTAACATCTGCTGAAGGGGGATGTACACATGTTCTGCAGAGTGTCCCCTACTTAATTCAAGCAAAATTGAGCTAGGCAATTTAGACTCCAGTGTAGGAACCAACATTATACCATACTTTTCCATTCCTACACCCAAGTTGTCCAGGGACCTAGTTCTAATTTCAAATTCATCATATAACTGCCGTAACTCCTTGACACTATTAGGATTATTAACAGGAGGTATAGCTAAAAGTGCACGGAGGTGGCTTTTAATTAAGATCTCTGGCTTACCAAACCGTTTCTTTAATATATCCCAAGCCACATTATAATTAGCCTCTGTTAATGCTAATCCTGCTATAGTCTTTGCTGCCTCCCCTTCCAAGAGGGACCGCAAATAATTAAACTTCTCCACGGCACTTAACACTTGACTAGAATGAACTGCTGATTGAAAACTGTCTGCCCATCCTTGCCATTCCTGAATACTCCCAGAAAATGTTTTGAGTACAAGCCTCGGTAATTGAACTACAGATCTGTTAACCTTAACTTCACAAGCATCATTTGTTGAGTGTTGTGTTTCATTATTAGACCTGGTCTCTAACTGTACTGAGCTGCTAAACTCTTTTGCTCGGAGGCCTACGTTAATCATATCATCAATAATCTCTTCAAAGTAAATTATGTTATTTTCTATTTCATCCTCTTCTATAAGAGCCTCAATTTTAACATTTACCTCACTTAGAGCAACCTTTTTAGTTTCTAATATGGCAAGCTGCGCAGTCACTAAGCGTAAATCCTCTTGCTCTATGGCAGAATCTATAGTGGCAATGACCTTTGTAATTAGACCTTTGTAGGCACTTCTCCTTTTTATAAATTTGTTCAATTCAGATGCACTCATCTTCAATGTAAACAACCCTTAGGCTCAATACCAAATGAGCTGAATTGGCAGAAATACTTAACCAAACTGATCAAACGCAAATTTTACTTTCAAATAAACTGAATTGCTGGGTGGGGTACTAACCAAACACCAGTATGGAATACCAAATTTTCCACCCCAGGACCTTAATTCAATAATGACCCAAAATTAACCAAACCGGAAAAAATGTAGGCCAAAAACGACAGACGACTGACCAAGTTTCGCAATTGGGCGACCAAACTTTACCCTGGGACCTTAATTCAATAATAACCCAAAATTAACCAAACCGGAAAAAATGTAGGCCAAAAATGACAGACGACTGGCCAAGTTTCGCAATTGGGCGACCAAACTTTACCCTGGGACCTTAATTCAATAATAACCCAAAATTAACCAAACCAGAAAAAAGTAGGCCAAAAACAACAGACGACTGGCCAAGTTTCGCAATTGGGCGACCAAACTTTCAATAATAACCCAAAATTAACCAAACCGGAAAAAATGTAGGCCAAAAACGACAGACGACTGGCCAAGTTTCGCAATTGGGCGACCAAACTTTTTACCCTGGGACCTTAACTCAATAATACTCAACCCGTCTAGGCCTAACTTGGGATACAATTTGCACAATCAGAACTTTGCCGAAAAATGGTCACTGACTCAGTCTTGGGGTAGAAATCCGGTTCTGAAGGACCATGTTATTTTATTTATTTGTCGGGTTCGAAATCCCAGCTGAGCCGTGAACGGCCAAATTCTAAAGGGCAAGTTCTACCTAAAGCCCAAGTTAAGCTAAATTAAAACTTACGGATTTGAGATCCTATTAGGTCCTACCTCAGGGTAACCTCAGGGTTGCTGACTCGATGCGGGCCTACCTTAGACCTTAAATTACATGAACTTAAAGTAAACAAAAGGGTACTATTTGTGGTCTTCTTTCTGAACCTTGCAACAACCACGCAACCTGGACTATTGCACGATGCAACAATCATGTATCTAAACAACCAAACTGAATTGCAAGAGAGCTCTCTATCAAACCACACCTTTACGTACGACCTTCCACAAACGAGTAGAAAAGACGCGCAGCGTCCCAAAATGATGCCAACAGTGTGACCAAACAATGATGCCACAAGAGCTAAAAAATGCTAGCTCTAAATTAAGTTAATTTTTCACTAACCTTACAATTATGAGATGGATATATATATACACACCTTAACTTAATATATATACAAGCAATGCTGCATCAATCAGCTTAGTCATCGTATCGCCTTGGGACAACAATGGTTCTTCCTCTTCTAGATTTTCTAACAATACTGTATTCACTTTATAAAACAATATAAGTCTTCGCACTACTGTACTGCAATTACCTCATATCACATCTAGTATCAAAGACTTGGGAGGAGATAGAGGACAATGATTATGTTTATGTTTATGTTTTATTCAAGTGATTACTTATTATGCTTATTCCTTTTTTCAGAAGACCGTTGTCATTGTTTGACTTTATATAAATAAATAAATGATTACAAAGAGTTGGTTCTCATTTACTAATGAGGTTTCATATTTAGAGTTCCGCATAGATGCCTCAGGCATTCATCTAACGGTGGATAAACTAGAAGCAATAAAAAATGCACCACCTCCACAAAACATCACACAGTTACAAGCTTATTATGTCTCCTAAACTTTTATAAGAATTTTTGCCTAATGCATCGACTTTCCTTGAACCCCCTAAATAAGTTATTACGATCTGGGAACAGTGGAGATGGGAGAAAACCCAAAAGGAAGCATTTGAGGCTTCCAAGGACGTACTACTAAAGTCCACTCTCCTAGTGCATTATGATCCTAACTTCCTCACGTAGTTTCAGCAGATAGCAGTTCTTATGGAATTGGGCAGTGTTATCTCACCACATTGATGGTGTAGATAGGCTTATCTGTTTTGCTTCTAGAACACTAACTGAGACTGAAAGGCGATATGCACAACTTGAACGTGAAGCCTTAGCCTTAGTATTTGCAGTAAAAAATTTCATTTCTATCTATGGGGTCATGAATTCAAACTAATTACTGACCATAAGCCTCTTTTAGGTTTATTTTCACCTCTAAAAATATTCCAGTTATGGCCTCAGGTAGGATTCAACGATGGGCACTGAGTCTACAAGCTTATAAATTTGACTTAGTACATCGGTCGGGCAAACTTCTAGGTACGGCTGATGCTCTAAGTAGGTTGCCTTTAGAAAATCCAAATGAATGCGTACCTATACATACAGAATGGGTTCACTTTGTGGAGTTTTTTGGAATCCCTTTCAGTAACTGCAATACAGATAGAGCAGTGGACAAAATCAGGCCCTATTCTGTCTAGGTCATCTATTACTGCTCATTTGGTTGGCCTACTAAGGTTGAGAGTGAATTACAGCCTTTTTATCAACGTCAGCCTGGACTCTCAGTCCAAAATGGCTGTCTCTTATGGGGCAACAGAGTGATCATTCCGAATGAAAGCAGGTCGAATTTAATGAAGGAACTTCACGCTGAACACATGGGTGCAACAAAAATGAAAGAGTTGGCTAGAGCTTATTTCTGGTGGCCCCGTTTAGATGGAGAACTCGGATCATTGGTTCGTTCCTGTCAAAACTGCCTAAAGAACAGAGATATCCCAAGGAAAAGTCCACTTCATCCATAGGAATGGCCTACTATACCTTGGCATAGGATCCATGTTGACTATGCAGGTCCTATAAATAACATATTTCCTAGTCATTGTGGACGCCTACTCTAAGTGGGTGGAAATTTTTCCAACCACTTCCACGACTTCAGGTGCTACTATTCGCTTACTCCGTTCGTGTTTCGCTCGATGGGGTTTACCCGTAGTTCTGGTTTCCGACAATGGTACTTGTTTTACCAGTGAAGAATTTCATTCATTTATCCACCTAAATGGCATTAGACATGTCCGGTCTAGTGTTTTTCACCCGTCTACTAACGGTCTCGCGGAAAACATGGTCCGTACTTTCAAGTCGGCCTTGCGTCATTCTCATGGGAGGAAATGCAAGTGGTGTTGGATAAATTTTTGTTTAATATCGACTAACACTTCACACAACGACGGGGTGTCTCCTTCTAAACTTATGATTGGCCGGGGAATTCGTTCAGTTTTCGATCTGTTACGTCCAAACGAAACGTTACAACAACGAATTTTACGCCATCAGGAAAAACAGAAGTTGTACCACGACACTAAAATAAGGAGAGTTATAGAAGTGCAACCTAATGATCCAGTTAGGATTCGCAACTATGGGGCTGGACCAAAATGGGTTCCTGCAACGGTGCAGGAGAGAACGGGCCCTGTTTCCTTCAAGTGCTAACGAGAAGATGGTCGTTCAATTAAATGTCAACAGGACCAGATATGGGGACGTGAATTGCTGGATGACCAGAGTTTTCCGGAAGAGAGAACCGATCCTCTGGAAAATGGTTCAATTCGCCCGCCTATGCAGGTTGCACCTATTCCTACTACATCAATCCCGCTCAGCAGGTCGTTTAGAGTCTCTCACTCCCCTGACAGACTAAACTTGTAGGGGAGGAGTGAGGTGACGTGTGTGTGTGTGTGTGTGTGTGTAGTGTAAAAGTTACTAAAGGAACAATCACTAACTCGGAACGCGCTCTGTTCGTTTGTTTGGGTTGAACTAACAGCATGATTACTTACATCTGACTAAATTGTTGATGCTAAGTTTTATTTGGTGATGTTTCTAAAGTGACAAAATGGAGTAGAAAGTTGTCTAATAATTATATCAGTTAGGGGTAATGTCTATAGCTTCTAAATTAGTAAAGTTAGAGAGTTTAAGTAGCCGCTATGTGGAACGCTGGAAATCTATGTAGGCCTTAAAGAAAATCTAAATCAAAGCACCGGTAAGTGCCTTTGTTGTTGTTTAGAAACCTAGTAACTTAGCGGGGTCACTAACCCAAGTTATTACAATTTGTAAGTTGAATAATGGCAGACTCAAGAATATTTCTATTAACAATGTTGTTTGAGTGAAACAAAATTGAAATATTGTTCCAATCAATACAGTGGGATAACTCTGACAATGGACGAAAATAGATGCCTCAAAAGCATTTGATCATGTTAATCATGACAAATTACACCAGTACACATTTGAAAACTTGTCGATCGATTTTCACAAACTAGTTGGTGATTCTATATAATTTGAGTGCGCTGATCTCAAAAATATAGTTAGTTTTTCCCTATCACGTATGGTTTCTTACTACAGGGTGTCATAAATCCCCCATTTATCCCTAAATGTGAACCATCTTATCGAGACCAATATTGGATTGCACATGCTAAACCATAAATTTTGTTGTTATAGACTACAGTAACGCTTACATAATAATGTAGGGTAAATATATATAACAACCAGTCCCGTTCCCAGCAAAATACTCTCTCCACTCCCATCAATGGGTGGTTAACATTTGGGGACAGATGAGGTATTACAACACCCCTTGTAGCACGAAATCTTTAGGTGATAGAGTAAAACCTAATTAAAGCAGAATTAAATAGCTCCTAGCTCTTGGACAAGCATATTGCTTGTTTATGAAAGAAAAAAAATAACTGAAACAAAATATATTTACCTTCTTTACTTGCAAACATTTCAGGACTTATTCCAAAGACTTAAGACTACGAAGGTAGATCTGACTAATGACGACTAAACTGGTGCTTCTTTGATGTTTTCTTATGCTGTGCGTTAGGCTGATCTCGTTGCAGACACCAGCAGTAATCCGCCATCATATTTGTATGCCATCTTCCTTGATATCTTCTTTCCATGGTTTTGATGTCCTGGTGAAATCGTTCCCCTTGCTCCTCACTGACATCTCCGAGATTTTCGGGAAAACGGTCAAGATGCGAAAATAAGAAGTGAACTTTCAGGCTCATGTTGCAGCCTAAGGCGCAAAACTCTTTCAGCATATTTTCCACCAGTCTTTCATAATTTTGGCTTTTGTAGTTTCCCCAAGAAGTTTTCAACATCATCTTTGAAACCAAGCCATGCTTCTTTTTCTTTATTGGTCATTGTGTTCAGGAAATGATCATCTGTCAATAACTTTCTAATCTGAGGACCTATAAAAACACCTCCCTTTATTTTCTCGTAGCTAATCTTTGGATATTTTGAACAAATGTACTTGAAACACTCACCTTCTCTATTCAATGCTTTGACATACTGCTTCATCAAGCCTAACTTAATGTGCAAGGATGGTAGGAGGATTTTATTTGGTTCAACTAGATGTTCATGTAAAATGTTCTTTAATCCTGGGGTAAGATTCTCTCCAGGAGGCCAAGTTTTCCCCTTCCAGTGCTGGTCACGTGCTCGACTATCCCATTCGCAGATGAAACATGGCATCTTAGTGTATCCTGATTGCTGCCCAAGTAACATGCAAAGGACTTTGAGATCCCCACAATATCCATCTGTGATTTTGATACTGAATTTTTTCCAGAAGCAGTTTCATGTTATCATAGGTCTCTTTTAAATGAGTAGAATGGGCCACTGGGATTGATGCATATTTGTTACCGTTGTGCAGTAACACTCCTTTTAGACTGGTTTTAGAGGAATCTATAAACAACCTCCAGTCACTGGTTTGGTATTCGATGCCTAGCTTGCACACTAATCCTGTGATGTCCTTGCAAAATACCAAGGGGACCATCTTCTTCGAAAAAAGTCACGAAGTCTTTCTCACGATTTCTGTACCAAGCGAAGTATGTGTCGGATGCCAATAAATTGTTCTCCTGCAATCTAGACCCCAAAAGTTCTGCAAAGTCCTTAGGCAGATTCATATCCCTAAGTCATTTAGTTCGGCTTGGGTTAATGGTTTAGGAGGATCTCAGTCAGCTGTTGGCTATTCATAAACATCATCATTGTCTGGATTTGGAGCTGAATCAGAATCTGAATTGTATTGATCCAGACTCTCGGGTGGGTGGGGAATAGGAACTTCTGGACCATGGGGTACTGGCCTTATTGCAGATGGAAGACTTGGGTATTGAAGGCTCTCTTTATTCTTTGCATTATAACCTTTAACATTGCAAGAACAGAAGTAGCAGTCGTCGGTATGGTTTCTAGGCTCGCGCCATACCATAGGGATTCCAAATAGCAAACTTTTCTTTTTACCTTTGCTCCAATTCCTTAGTGCCGCAACACACGTACGACAAACCTTGTGTGGAGCCCAACTTTTGTCTTGATCTCCTAATTTAATTCCAAAATAAGCATAAGCAGCTCTCTTAATGAAGGTCGTTACATTTGTCCTTTGGTTTACAACATACCGACCACAAATATAACAAAATATGTCTGGACTATGGGTACATCCTCTAGAAGCCATTATTAAAATTTTAAAGACGTAATGTTAGAATTATCTATCTGAAAAATATGAAAAAACGAAATTAATTAAAGATAAAAAAGGTAAAAAATTACAAAACGCCCCAAAATTGTTTTGCTAATAACTTTAAAACTGTGGGTGATAGAAAAAACTGGTAGCATTTTTTAATTCAGCGCAGCGAACTGCTTCAGAATCACAACTCAAAATAAAGAAATCGATTTTCATGCAGACCGGTGTTATTTGATTTATCTTGCAGTTCATTACCTTCATTCTTAAGAATATTGTACATTTTTATGGAATTTATATCCTGCCAATAAAAATACCGTCCTTTTAAATTTTTATATTTGATAATATATACAGTACATACATATACATAAAAAGTCAGTTTCTTAATAAATTCAAAACCTAAAATTACTTAAGAGAAAATGAGTCAAAATACTAGATATATAATTCTAAAATTTTCCGACAGGTAACTGAAGCATTATCAAAATTTTTAGGTCAGTTCAACCCAATAATTTTTCAGTCCTCTCTTTAGTCTTACAATAAATTTTATATTCCTTTTTTAAATTATGAACTGGGTACTTTCAAGTAATTGCCAATCAGTTTCAGATCGTCGAATTAAGTCATTACACTGTGACGTCACAAATTGAGGATTGATAATTACTATATAATAAACAATAACTAGGTTCATACATACTTAGGTTGCATGAGAAATATTTTAAGTTTTCTAGGATGGACTTAATATTTGTACATAGCAGAAATTAATATACACAACTTTCTTACGCGTCCCTTTTTAAGTGACTTGCATTACCATATTGGGTTGGTTCTCCGTAGTACACCTTTAAGTACACTTAAATTCACTGCGCGCGCACGCACACATTTTATATATATATATATATATATATATATACACACACACACAATCATTTAGAATACGTTAATTTTTAGATCCGGGAGAATAAAGTGGTAGTTCTCCCGCTTAGTTCGCCTAACACTGACGACTTGCAGTGCTGTAATGGTAACTTTTTCTTGCCCATACATTGCGATGTTGAAATTTTGACCCGAGGTCAAGATATTTGACCTATGTTTCGAAAGTCGTTTGCATTACTAAGCATATGACGCTGAATCAAATAGTATGTTTTATGAGGATTCGACAATGAGAAGTGGGTTTAAAATCGTTGCAGTGGCGTATAGTCAGGGTTCTACTCTTAGGTATATGGCATACTTAAAACTTTAAGGTGGGGACACGCCATATGGCCACGTATTCACCAAATTACAGCACTGCTGAGTTGTTTTTTTTTTTTTTTTTTTAATGAAAATATACATAAGTGCATATGACGGGTACTCGTAATAAAAAGTAAAAAGAAAAAATTGATTAAAAATAAAACAAACTAATAAGACTGAAAATAAAAAGAAAAATACCAATGGCGAGGTTAAATGTATCTACAGACAAACGTTCTCACACCATAAAGTCCATAGTTTAGAAAACAAATGGCAGAAGTGACGAACAGCTTGGATAATTGGGTTGGCTGAATTTTTTAAAATTCTTTGTATTGACTGTACATACATAAAACTGAAGAGTATATACATTATAACAGCGAAATTTATTCGACTCAGTAGCTGCTGTACATTAAATTACTAATGCCATCCCTAGTTTGAACTTCGATCTATACTAGTGATACTGTCGCATCTGCTCTCAGGAGTCAATTTAACCTGTTATCTCGCATAGTGGATAGGGATATCGCACCTCCTTCAAGAATTCTTCAAATAAATCCTCCTCCTGGAACCTAGCCCGCCACATGTACGCTGCTAGATATCCGGCAAAGTGTTTTTTACTTGGGCCAGCAGAAGGCAGTATCCTTTTGATTGCATACCATTGTCCTTCAGTAAAATTGGTGTGAACACTGGTGACAGGGTCTTCAAAAGTAATGGAATGATTCACAGCAAGGAGTTCAAATCCTTCCTTATCTAAATCCCGGTAGGATTTCCAACAGTCCAAAATGATTGTTGTACCAGGGTGGACCTTTTCCTTAATAATAGCAATAAGGGTTTCAGAATCACGTTTCACCACTGGTACGAGAAAACACTTGCCACACTCGCCTCGCTCTACCCCTCCAAAAACCCATGTTCCTTCGACACATGCCCAACGATATTCCTTTCTTCCAAATTTGCCCTCGTCTATTTCAACCACTTTACCTCTACCCCCTACCTTATCCGTCATTCCCAAACAAACGCTTATGCACACCTCCCTGCAAAATCTATACCAATCAATAGCTGTATTTATTGACATCCCAAATTCAGACGCAGCTTTAGAAACGGGCATATTATGAACGAATGCGTAAGTAATTAGAAGAACTTTACCATAACTTAAATGGGACTTATCAAACCATGTACCTGTCGATAAGCTTAGTTTAAATGTACACACCTTCCGGGGGCACCTAACTGAAAATCTTTCACGTTCTTTATACAAACTACACTGGATATGACATTTTCTACAAATTACTCTATCTTTTATCAGTCCCTTAAACTGTAAGTATGCTAATAATTCATTCTCATCATCTGTTAATTCTTTTATATTTGTAAGCGTATTTACATACATCTTTACGAATGTCCACTAAACTCTAATGACATACGCATACGCCATATGTATAGAGACAGGGTGGCTGATGGTATGACAGTATTGAAATGGGCGTAACTTCGACTTGTCAGTGAACTGAAGATTTGTTGTGTATATATATATACACACACACACACACATATACTTAGACAAAATTAAACATAATGACTTTCATAATAAAGGAAATGTTGAATTACGCACATCAATAATTTTCATTTAAACAATGCAGAATTTATACAATAAAATTTTCACAGAATGTACTAGGAAAGCTTGTTGTACACAATGCAATTACAAAATTTGTCACAAGCTGAACATTTTCACAAAATACTATAAAAATACTAATACATTATTATTATTATTATTATCTTCTAACTCGCCAATTTAAAGATTATCACATAGCAAAATATAAAGGAATATATGGAGAGTTAATGCTAAGACTGCTCCAAATGAAGGAGCTGAGAACAACTAGAATCTATCTATCAATTCTATATGTATAGGCCATACAATATCTAATCAAACTACAGACAATGTAACATCTTACTATATTCATTCTTTAAGAGGAAATTAGTTGTGATGCAATGTACAAAACATAAGATAGAACAAATGAATAAATATAAATCAGATTACTCATTAAATTTTACTTCTGAATTGCATTCAAATTACAGCAATGAGGTTGTAGTTGTAACAAATGTCTGTTGTAGCTACTAAACTAAAACAAATATAAAAATATTATTTATTCAAGCAGGGTCCACTGATAGGCTTTATAAATTTTTAATTCCTTATGTATTGTATATGGATTAATAATGAAACTGAGCTGGTTTAGTAGAAACAACAACAAAAATAGATTAGCCCTCTAATGTATGGCTTGCTTACTACATAACTTTCATGTTATCTTGTTTCTTTATGGCTCAAAGGGCTCTTATTTACTACTACTAAAACTTTTGATAACTTGGACATCAGTGAAGTTTTGAACTGGATATCTTTAACTTCATTTTGTGTTCTGGCTTTCTTCAAATGAATTTCTTCCTGATTTGTCACTGAATAAGCCTTTATCAGCTTTCAAGAGTTTGTGGTGGTGAATCTATTTTCATTGATTCCTAAAAAACAAAAAAATAAAAAAATAATGAAATCAAATGAACAGTAATAATAAAAGAAACCTCAAAAGTTCTCCGGTTGACCAACTTATACCTATGTAAATTATAGTTGTATTTATTGTCAAATGCATTCCTTTTCAGGATGATACTGCATTATTAGGGTGTGTCAATTTTAGTAACGTCAACAATTCAAAAACTACTAATGCTCAAATGATGTCATATTATCTAGCAAACTTAGAAATATCTTTAGTGTTGTTTAAAAAAGCCATTTACCTACTTATATTTGACCATAAAGGTTTGAAATATAACCTAAATATGACTTTAGCAGTGTAGCATCGTATGTGCCATTGATATGTGTGGTCAACTTTGGTTATTTTTGGTGTGCAGTATGGTTTCTAAGTTTCACATAGTCACAAATGCTGGAGTTTTGATTGTGAATGCATGTGTTTTCCCTCCTTTTTGACAATTTTGATTACTTCATAATGTAAATACTGTGTAATTCAAATTATTTGAAATGATGTGTGACCCAAACTTTCTGTATATTTTGATATGATAGATATATGAAATTATCATTACTTTGAATAATTAAGTCTTGTACCTATAACAACACAACCTTTTATCCGAGCTTATAGGAAGATATTAAGAATTTCAATTAACTTAATTTTATGTAATCATAATTGGTAGGCCTATCCAAATTTCAATGACATTTCTTTTGTTCACAGGTCCACAGGATGAGTCAGAAAGAAAAGTCATTTGGTGGGGACTGGGAGAGAACTTCCCCCTGCTGAGCTGCCCACAGCCAGAGATCTGCTGAGGTATGGTTTGTTGAGGAGAGAGATGAGTGAGGAAGACAGGAGGAATTACCCAGTTAATGACCTGATTAACAATGGCATTGTTCCAAGGCTACTGGCTCAGTGGAGAAAGGCCAACACACTATTCACAGGACCTGTAATCAACACTGAGGTCAGGATCAGGGGTAAAGTGAAGGCACTATGGGATGAGGCAGTGAAGGTGTCCATTGGCAATGTGAAGCTAGGGGTCAAAGATAGGTTCATGGTGAAACTGGACAAATTGGTGGACATCCTCACCTGTCACTGTGTGATCAGGAGCTGCAAAGAGCTTCGGTGCAACCCTGTCTGCAACAGTGAGGTTCACATTGACTGCAGCTGCAGGAGTGAGCAGAAGATACCATTGCAAGAGCTTGCCTTCATTAAAGGTTAGAGAGAAAAGGCGGGCAGTGTGGGGGCACACCAGATGGGTTTAGCTGATCACCCTGAGACCAGGAGACAGGAAGCAGTGCTGCAGAGACAGAAGCAGAGAAGGAAGACTGAGGAGAAGAGGAGGAAGGCAGAGGAGTCAGCCAAGAAAGAAGAGTTGAGGGAGGAGTCATGCTGGAGATGGAGTTGGAGGAGACTGGAGGAGGCAGGGAGGAGAGAGGAGGATGAAGACTTCATACCAGAGGCTGCGACAACTTCTTCCTTGCCTATGACTAAGAAGAAATACAACACTGAAGATATCACCAACATAGCTCTGGCTAGCTTGAGACATCACACTGGGCTGAGAGAGACTGCAGAGATTGCCACTTCTGCCTGGATTGATGCTGGTCTTATCACAGAGTTTGACACAGCACTGGTGATTGACCACAACAAGGTGAGGAGGGCTCAGGAGAGACTGACTAAGGAGCTGATCAAGAAGTTTGATGAAGAGATTAGGGAAAATGGCATCACCTGTATCATCTTTGATGAGAAAAGAGATGATGGAAGCTGAGGGCAGTGACAGGCAGTTTCCTGGCCTCATTAAGGAAGAACACTACACAGTGTGCAATGAACCAGGTGGGAAATATTTGTGGCATTTTGTACCAGAAGAAGCTGCAGAGGAGAGAAGTCATGCTGAGGTCATTGCTGATCATCTGGTGAACTGGCTAAGAGAGAGAGGAGCAGACCAGACCCTTTTGGCCATAGGAGGTGACAGTACTAATGTGAATACTGGCTGGGAGGGAGGAGTAATGCATTATGTGGAGGCCAAGCTTAGCAGGAAGTTGGTGTGAATTGTCTGTGACTTTCACACTGGGGAGCTGAGTCTCAGACACCTGGTGACTGCACTGGATGGAAAGACATTGAGCAACAACAAGTGGCCTGGGAAGATGTTAGACACTGCCACTGAGCTGGAGATCAACCCAAACTTCGAGGATCACTGTTGGTCCTCCTCTACCCCATCTCAGTCAGGAGGTTGTCAAGGACCTCAGTACAGACCAATCATATGGCTACAGAATCATCACTGCCATCAGATCGGGAGAGGTACCTCAGAGTCTAGCTCTCCTGGAGATTGGGCCAGTCTTGTCACAGAGTTGGCAAAAACGCAGGTTTTTCACACAAAAAACACCCAACTGTGTTTTTGCTGGGTTTTGGGATTTTTGGTTTTTTGATGGGTTGAAATTTTTTTTTAGAAAGGTTCGATAATTATGTAGTGCCTAATATATCTATTATTTTATTAATTTATTTATCTAATCTACAATATATATTAAAAAGACATCTTTATTTCACAGAAAGTTCAGATATGAGAGATAATAATGACATTAGAATTTTCTCCATTTTAATTTTAGATCTTTCCTTTATTTCTTAACCGCAGATTTCAGCTTTATTTAGACCTAACAAATTTAAATTTTTAAGATGCCAAACTCAAAGAGTTACAGAGGTGGAAGATCTAAAGCTAGCGAATGGGACGAGGTGACTTTATTAAGTGATCAGCCTACTAGAGTACTATGCAATTATTGCAAAGAAAGTATCACTTGAAAAATTGAGAGAGTGAAACATCATCTAGAGAAATGCAGTAAAAGAAAAGTGAATGTTTTGAAAATGAGGCAAGAGGTATGCCGAGACTCAAATTTGGAGCATCAGTTGAAACTGATTCACTTCCTCCAATTTTGGCTTCTGGCAAAGATGATCCAAAGATTATAAGTGAAAATGTGCCTGAAATGAGTGACACCAGTGCAGGTTCTTCATCATCCACATTCTGTCATTCAACACCAATAAAGCATAAAAGGGAAAGATCAATTACACTATTTGTGGTAAGAACGACTGTGGACCAAAAGGAAGAATTAGATTTACAAGTTGCAAGGTTCTTTTTTTCAGCTAACATACCCTTCAATGTTTTAGAAAATAAAGAATTTATAAAATTAATCAAAGGTCTAAGATCAGGATATGAACCACCAAACAGGAAAAGGTTGGCATCTGATCTGTTAATAAAAGTTAATGATGAAGTAATCCATGAAATGAAGAATGACCTTAATCTTGATGATTGTACCATTACCCTTATACAAGATGGCTGGAGTTCAGTAGGTAATGATCCTATTATTGTGCACAGTATTCATAATGGAAAAAAGCCATATCTGATTTCAGCAGTAGATGCTGGAAGTACAAAAAAGACAGCAGAATATTGTACACAGTTAGCTAGAGAAGCAATAACAAAAACTAAAGAAATATATGGCATTGATGTAAGTATAACTATTTTGTAGGTACATTTTATTTTAGTTATACACTGAATGTAATTCTCCGCCTTGGTATACTCAAATGGTCAGTTCCTCATGAGTTATGACATTTTATTTTCAGTTATTTGCTATATGCACTGCTAATGATAAGAATGAGAGAAATTCTTAAGGACAACTACTACAGTCTTATTACTTATGGCTGTTCAGCACACCATCTAAACTTGGTAGAAAAAGATGTCTCCCCAAAATCAGTTCTCAAGCATGTTGTAGAAATTAATAAATATTTCCAAAACCATCACCAACCTCATGTAAGCTAAAAACAAATCCAATAAATTAGCTACTGTCAGCTTTACTTTTATGCATTAGCACTGTCACCAGTGAGAATCCTAATTCACGACTCATTAATAAGTTTCATAGGCTATTTATTTATGCTGTCAAATCCAGCAATATTTGTAATCAAAATTTATATTTTAGGGTTGGATAATGGAGAAAGGAGGTATGATGCCGCAACCACCAAATGAAACCAGATGGAATTCTCAGTTAGAATGCATAAAAACCTATTTGTCAAATTACTCTCTATATATATAGAAATGAGAGGAGAGCATATTGAAGACACTGATCACAACATCGGAAAATTGATAGATAACTTATCTATACAGAGAGAGGCACTCAATTTACAGTCAACTCTTACTTGTTGGAAATGCTCTAGATAAGGTGTGTTTATATAATGCAGTTAAAATTACTTAACTTTAAATACCAATATTAATTTCAAGATATTTTATAAACTTATAGTGCACATTTTATTCATAGAGTCCTGTACTAAAGCACTACTAATAAATAATTAAAATACACTTCATTTTATATGTTGTAACTTGTAACACCAAAAAATAAATTCTAACAATGCATAATTCTAAATGTTTACAGATGTTTTCATTCAGCCATATATAACTTTATAGTTTTTATATTTTTTGTTACAGTTGCAGGCTGATAATACAACATTATCTGATGCTGTTGAAATTTAGCTCAATTTAATCCAAGATGAAAAATTAGCTCCATACAAAGAAGATATTATTAAGAGATTTAAAAAAGCTATGGAGCCATGTCATCTTTTGGTAAATATAACTGACCCAAAGTATGAAGGTAAATAGGACCTAAATGCTTAACTACTATCAATATATAAAACACAGGTAACTCAACTGTACAGGCAGAAGAGTTTTCTCTAATCTGAATCAAATCATCTGGCATTGCCACATTAGATAACAATTAGCATAAATTAGATACTATAACATAAATTATATAATCTATATTATTAGCTTTATTTTTGTTTCCACACAGTTCTATTATTTTTCATGACAAAAACTGAATAGAGTTCAAGAGGAAGAGGCTAAAGAATGGCTGATTGAAATAAATTCAGAATACATGGCAGGATATTATGCATTCCGCTTAAGAGAGAGACTAATTTTTCCTCCTTATTTATTCAAAGATAGTATAGTGAGCTCTGGGTAAATCCAGGTTAAATAGACAGATAAACAACATGGTCATGTCTTCAATTTGCATGAAACTTGGTCTGGGGGTGTGTTTTTAGTGAAAAAAAAACAAATTCCCAATTTTTTTTGAAAAATCAGTCAAATAGGTCAAAATTCAGGGTCAGGTCAAATTTTGGCCAAATTGTGACCTAAGAATTTTTTAAATCCCTATATCTCGGCTTCTAATTATCATAGCTTAATAAACTTTATATGGATGGAAGCGGAATGAGCTCTAGTTTCCAAAAATAGTACTTTCATTTGGATAATTTAATAAAAAAACACTTAATTTTGAAAAAACAAAAATTTTAGGATTTGACATTGAAGGGATCAATTCTTAAAAAAATTTTATTGAAGAAAAAAATGTTGCCTGAACAAAGATCTACCATAATCAGCAATAAAAGTTAGCTTATAGGCCATTATATAGCTTAAAACTTATTTTATTAATGCTGGCTTTCTTCATTTTTTATTTTCAGATTTTAATAACTATATACAGGGTGTACATAAAGTCAGGATCTATTTTTGTGAAATAATTATTTTTTTCTATTTTTCTTTTCAGAAGCCTTAGAATGAATACAGAAGTGTGTGTGGCAATAGTAATTTGGCGAGTTGAGGGAAAGAAATACAATGACATCAGAGAGAAGTTTAGGAGGAGATTTCATAAGCCGGGGCCAATAGACAAGACAATACAAAAATTGGTGAACAAATTTAAATGAACGGGATCTGTAAATGATGAAGCAAGATCAGGACGACCGTGTATGTCAGATCTTACCGTGAATGCAGTACGCGGAATTATCACTGAGGAGCCACGTATGTCCGTTCGTGCTGCATCACACAGACTCAGCCTCCCAACGTCATCTGTGCACAAAATTCTGAAAGTTAATTTGCAGAAGAAAAGCTATCATTTGCAGGTTTTACATGATTTACATGAGGAAGATTTCCCTTGACAAAGTGCTGTGTGTGCTGATCTCGAAGAACAAATCTGGAGTGATAATTTAATGGACAACATTCTCTTTAGTGATGAAGCCACTTTCCATACGTGTGGAAAAGTAAATCGCCATAACTGTCGAATTTGGGCAGATGAAAGACCGAATGATTTTGTCCAAAATTGGGAGAGAGACTCGCCTAAAGTTAATGTCTGTCTGGATGGGTTTAACAAAATCTAAGGTTTATGGTCCTTTTTTTCTTTGCTGAAGCCACAGTTACGGGGCTTATTTATCTGGACATGTTGCAGCAATTCCTTGAACCTCAGCTGATTGGGGATAGGATTGTCAGTACCGTCGTCTATCAATATGATGGTGCTCCTTGTCACTATGCCAAAATTGTTCAGGATTATCTAAATGGACATTTTCCAAATCGCTGGATCGGACGTGGAAGCAACAGACGTTGGCCAACGAGATCACCAGATTTAACCCCTTTAGATTTCTTTGCATGGGGCTTTATCAAATCGCATGTCTATCAGACGAAGATTACAAGTCTTGAAAACTTACGTACACGTATACGAACTGCTGCAGATAACATAACCCCGCAAATGCTCCAGAATGTGTTTAGAAATGCTGCGGAACGATTTGAGCTGTGCAGGGATACTGATGGGCATCACGTTGAATCCTACTCTTAATTATTTAATAAATGTTACCACTATCATTTTATGAATGAATTCTATATAATTTCCAAGTGCTTCACAAAAATAGATCCTGACTTTATGTATACCCTGTATTGAAAGATACAGGTGTACCTAAATATCTACCTAAATAACTTAAAAAATGCCAAAAAATAAGAAATTATATTGTTGTGATCCTTTAAAAAACAAAAAAGAATTTTCAATAATATTAAAAAAGTTACGGAACTTATGGCTTCTGTAAATTATGGAGTTCTTCAAAAGGATCAGCTATTGTGTAGCAATTGCTACACCTTAAGAAGTCAACCTGGAATACTGGAATATGTACCAGCACCAGCAGAAGAGGTTGTACTGCTACAAGAACTGTGTCCTTTACCAGTAAATGAAGAATCCTTTGAGTGCAGTAGTAGCTCATCTACAAGTTATTTCTACAGCTCCACCTGTTGAGAAATTTTTTGGGGAAGATCCACAACATAATGAGGATATACTTAGCGATAAAATATTACCATATTTAGATGAGAGCCCCATAAAAACAGGTAAATTATCTTTAAATAATCATATATTTTTTTTATATAATTAATGAAATCTTTCAATAAACATATACTTAATTTTTATCTAATTAATAAACCAAGTCTCAGTTAGACAACTAACATACATTACATATATAATTTAATATTTGTATCTCAATTGTAATTTTATGTAATTCTTTATAGCTGGATTAACGTCATATCAAAAACAAAAAAAGGCCACTTCAAAATTTCAGGCAACATCAGGAAAAGTTAGTAGTAGTATAGAATCCACCTACGGGACTTCTATCCAGGAAGATGCTGTTGCTGGCCCATCCAAAAAGGGTCATTGGGATGATGATTTAAAAAGGCAAAAAGTTTATTATACATTAAAAACATGTAGCTATTGTTATTTATATGTACAATACATAATGAAACAATAGATTTCTTTGAGAATAAAAAAAAATTAGTACTTAATTTACTAACTTAGATTTTTACTCATTTCTTTTTTTATTATATAATTTTAGGTATGAAAATGTCATGCAAGAGCTTAAAGACAAATTTATTTCTACAACTGACCGCAAGATTAAATTACAAATTATATCTTTATATCCATTTTCAATTGAAAAAACAGCAGAATTCTTTGAAACTTCTATGTATATGGTGAGAAAAAGTCAGAGTTTGCAAAAAGATTATAGCCGAATGTGTCCAGAAATGATGGATTATAAATTTACTATTAATGAAAATAGAGAAAAAGTGAAGATGCAGAAGAGATTGATGCTATGTAATTTACGTGAATTATTCAGAGAATATATAAAAAATGAAGCTAATCCAAAAATCAGATTTAACTCTTTTGCAAACTTAAGACCTTCTTGGTGTGTACTTGCAGGTCAGAGTGGTACACACACTGTGTGTATGTACATACCATCACATGACCAGATTTGAAAAAATTTACTGGAGCACAGCTCTGAATTTACTTTTTTTCCCCTTACACCACTAGATAGGTTAATGATAGTAAACTCTTGAATTGACGACATACCAATTACAAATTGTTTTAGCTAAACATAATAATACAATAATGTACAGTTTATAACTCACCTTAAGTTTATTTATTCATTGCAGCAGCAACAGTGGACGATGTTAGACCTTGCATGTAGGCATTTGTTGTGAATTTACCGCCATGTATGCTTGGCCATTGATCAATGGCTTTCTGTGTGATCATTACAGCAGATCTAGTGCCTTGCTTTTTGCTTTATTAGATTTGGATGCAACACTTGAACTTGAAGGCATATTTTGACTCTTCTCTTTATTAACCACAACAGCTTGGTGAGTTTCTTTTGTTAGGCGCAAAATTGCATTCAATGTCTTCTGGATTTGGGAATTTTCAAATTCCTCTAAAGCAGTTTTGTTAGTCTGATGCGCAGATTCCTCACTTACCTTTTGTTTCTTAGGTGGAGGAGAAGCACTTTCTTCAGTCTGTGAAACATCTAGTGAAAAAGTTTCATTTTCTAGATTAGCAGTTGATGAAGTTGGTTCATTTTTCTGAGGTCTAGCACTAGCACATTTTGTGAACAAACTAAATGACTGCTTTGCCGTATCTCTTTGCTGCACTTCATCCTGGTATTTCTTTACTGCAATATCTAAGCTGTGGGCCCAAACTCTGGGACCTCTTGTATTGTAACAAATATTTTTTTGGAATTAAAATGTTCCTCCCAGTTTTGCTTCTTTGAATATTTATTCTTGCATTGACCACAAAAGTAACCCTTTTAACACCCTCACTTTTCTCTCCAACTTCATCAATATTAGGATCCATTATTGATTATTGACTACCTGAAAAAATACAAAAGTAAAAGTTAGTAAATATAGTATGGTAAAAGTGAGTAAAAGTAAGTAAATATAGTACAATGAAAGTAAGTAAAAGTAAGTGCTTTAAATTTAGTAAAAGTAAGGAAGAGTAAGTAAAAGTAGGTAAGTTAAAGTAAGTAAAAGTAAGTTTAAACTTAACTAAACTTAACTAAACTTTTCAATTCTAGAGTCATGGTGGATTACTTAAAACCGCACAAGTAATTATCTGGCCAATTTATCAAACCTGGCCGAGATCAATGGAACATAGTCCAATCCTGATAATTTTATATTAAAAAAATATACGTTTTAATAAAATTTTAATTATCAAAACATTGAAGCTTAACAAAAAATAAAAATAATTGTTAAATATGGAATTACCAACTAAACTTAAAATAACTAAATTTGTAATTTAATAAAATTGGTTTGTACAAGAACGTATACGCAAAAAAATTGCATAACGTCTAGCGGATGAACAAAACCCAAACCCAAATTTACTTTTTCTCATGGTCAAATTTACTGGAGCAATGCTCCCAAGGTCCCAGGAATCTGGAGTCATGTACCATCAAAACCCAAAG
Source organism: Bathynomus jamesi (assembly GCA_023014485.1). Taxonomy (NCBI): domain Eukaryota; kingdom Metazoa; phylum Arthropoda; class Malacostraca; order Isopoda; family Cirolanidae; genus Bathynomus; species Bathynomus jamesi. Next base: position 251,088 of record JAJOZX010004532.1, on the reverse strand, counting down.
CTGCAGATAGCAGCTTTGGGGATTAAAGATTTAGACTATAAAAGGCTGATGGCCTTATCAGTCTGTAACCAGGGCCGTAACTAGGGTTTAGAAATTAGTGAGGTCCAGATTTTTTTTGAGCGCGGCGGAATGAGTAAAATTCAGACCAAAATGACATCTACAAACACAACCCAAGCTATACACTAAACAAAACCCTTGTCTATAATTAAATACTGTACAAAGGGACCTGTTAGCAAAAATACTTTTATTAAAGCTGCACAGAGAACAGTTCACTCTTTTTTTTTTTTTAGGAAATAATTACCGAGGTCCGGACCTCGGTGACCTCATAGGTAGTTACGGCCATGTCTGTAACATAGAAGATGAAGATTGTATGATGCACAAATGTAAAAAATGCTCCTGTGAGAAATTGTTAGACGATATTTAGAAACTTTAGATTTTATGTTTAATGTGAAAATAACTTATAAACAGTGGGAGAGTGTGGACAGCTGCATGATTAAAGACGAAGTTGAATCTCGACAAAATTTTGTGGAATCATTGAGTAAAAATATTACAAAACTAACTAGGCATCATTTTCACAAGCAAAAACCAATCCAATTACTTTAAAGAGCTAAAAGAAAATATGAAAGAAAATTAAAGCACTCTTGTAGGGGACTTCGCCTAAAACTTTTCTTTTATTGTTCAGGATGCGGCACAAGGGTTTCACTGGGAAACTTCCCAGTGTACCGTGCATCCTTTTGTATATTATTATAAACTTGGCAAAAAAATTTGTCATCAAAGTTATTGTTTTATTTCTGATTGTCGTAAGCACAGTACAATGCTAGTATATTCCTTTCTAAAAAAAACTTATACCTAGTATTCGTGAGCAGCATCCAACTTTATCAAAAATTCACTACTTTACTGATGGCTGTGCATCCCAGTATAAAAATAAATTAAACGTTTTGAATTTATGTCACCACAAAGCCAATTTTGGAATAGACAGAGAGTGGAATTTTTTTGCTACATCGCATGGAAAGAGCACGTGCAACAGAATAGGTGGCACTGTGAAAAGATCAGTAGCAAAAGCCACTTTACAATGACCGATTGATAATCAAATTTTAACTCCCAAAGACTTTTTTTGAATTTTGCTCAACTAATTTAGATTCCACAATAAAATTTTTTATGTATCCAAAAATGAAGTTACAGAAATAGAAAATTCCCTACAAGTGTGTCTCAATTTACGATTATCCCAATTAAAGGTACCCAAAAATTACATAGACTTATCCCTTTGTCAGCAAACACTTTAATATTCATTATCTAATAGTCTTCAGTCAGAAGAAATAAGAAAAATTATTAGTGGAGAAGTAGAAGATCATGATGGAGAAGCTGGTGATATCGAAAGAGAGTTAAGCAATAAAGAAATAAAAGTAGGCGCTTTTGTTGGTTGTGTGTACGAAAAAGAATTGTGGTTAGGACTGGTTGAGTCATATGATGCAGAATATGACGATTATTTGATTAAATTTCTTTATCCTTTAGGAATAGTGCCCTTGTACATTTTTCCTGCAGAAGACAATATTTGCCCTGTTCCCCCTGAGAACATATTTGGAACAGTTGAGTCAAGTTTAAGAGGTGGAACAAGGATACAGTATGTCTTTCCAGCTCAAGATTTAGAAAATTTCTCAAGAAAACTTAAAACAAATTAGCATATATGTATGAAGTTAGCACTTAGCATGTATGTAGAGAGTAGATACATATTTAAATTACAATTAATAATTACAAATGCTAAGTATATCCTTATTATATTGTTATCCTACTATTTAATATGTTTAGTTTCATTAAATACATTTTTGATAATGAAATTCTGAAAAAATGAAGAAAGCCAGCATTAATAAAATTAAGTTTTAAGCTATATAATGGCCTGTAAGCTAACTTTTTTATTGCTGATTATGGTAGATCTTTGCTCAGGCAACATTTTTTCTTCAATAAAATATTTTAAAAAATTGATCCCTTCAAGGTCAAATCCTGAATTTTGTTTTTCAAAATTAAGTGTTTTTTTTTATTAAATTATCCCAATGAAGGTACTATTTTTGGAAACGAACTCATTCTGCTTCCATCCATATAAAGTTTATTAAGCTACGACAATTAGAAGCCGAGATATAGGGATTTAAAAAATTCTTAGGTCACGATTTGGCCAAAATTTGACCTGACCCTAAATTTTGACCTATTTGACCAATTTTAAAAAAAAATTGGGAATTTTTTTTTTTTTTTTTTTACTAAAAAACACCCTCAGACCAAGTTTCGTGAATATTGAAGATGTATTAGTGTTATATCAGCACTTCTACCTGTCTATTTATCCTGGATTTACCCATTTCTGGGTTCGTGATAGTCAAGAGACTGGGCAAAGAGATAGTCTCTTCAGGTATCTAGGAATGCCTCTCTTGTCAGTGTTTTATTTTCAGGAAATTACTCAGGTCCAACTTACATGTTAACTAGGGTGTGACAGTTGCCCCAACTTTGTCCTACAATGCTGTTCAAAATTTTGGTGTTGCATATTGACATAAAAAATACCCACGTGCAATTTTTTGAAGATTCATGCATATTCGAGTGAGCACCAGCAATTTGAAAAATAGCGATTTTGCTTATACGGCATACGCGCCTATATATGAGATTACACAACCATCATAAGGGATATTAACACAAATCATTTGCCTGTCTTAATTAAAAGCTGTTATCACTAACACAAAAAAGTTAATCATTCTTATTCTCTCATGGTACATTAAGGGGTTTTATCATATATTCACAAGGTATTATTTCTCTAGAGCAAGAAACCATGATTTCTGTTTGGAAACAGATGATCATTTGCTCTGATTAGGAACGTGGAGTCTGTCATTTTCAGCTACTTGAAGGACTTCTTGAAAGCGCTCCTCATCCCTGGCAACATTAAGAAAGTCATGGCAAAGTTTTACACCACGCTCTGCAGCCTCATTGACGACCTGAAGCTTGTCCACAACCCGTTTCATGTTCAGGTAGTCGTCATGATCCGCCCATTCACTGGCTGGACTGTGGAGAAACTGATAGGGCATGCCTAAAATGGTGAAGAACCGGCTTGAGTCAGGCCCAATTAGGTCTACCAGGGCAGTGCCACTTTCTGGGACAGGGGGAAGATATAGCTTTCCATAGCCCCCATGATTGAGCCCCTCTCTCTTAGTAACTTCAGTGCCTTCATGGCAAAGAAGGGCCTTCCTCATCTCCTCTTTTGTCCTTTCTTGTACTTGGGACGAGAACAAAGCCAGTGAGGCCAACTCCTCAGTTAGGTACCAAGTGTGTCTACCGAGTGCCATACGTGCTTTGTCAACTATTGTGGCATCATATGGGGCAAATTCAGCCAAGGTTTCGACCAAATTCAAGTCATTCAGTGGCGCACTTGCTGGAACGGGCAAACAATCCACCATGGGACATAAACAGCGACTGTGAACACAGCAAACCGTTCTAACTTGCTGATTTGACTTTTAGTCACAACCTCGGCTTTGGGAAACTGCTCTTTGATCTGGCCTGACAAAAGAACAATCTTGAGGGTATAGAGCAGTTTAGCCATCCACCTTGCTTTGTGAAGTGCGCCGGGGTAGACCATTGTGAAGTTCACTGGCTCGGATCCTTTAGTTACAAGCAGCAGACAAAGCTCTACCAGCTCCTTGTAGTCGCCACGTGTAAATGGTTGGGCTAGAGATTCACGGAAGAAGTCAGCCATCTCCTGCTGGCGCTCCTCAAACACTCCAGGCATTGCGGGGTAGTAGTATTTCTTTTTTTCATTGTACGCCAGTTGAGAGAAATGGTTCTTGAACCTAGAAATGCAATTATTGGGATTATTGTATTTCGTACTAATCTATAATATTGTTTTTTAGGGGTATTAAGATTGATATGATTGATCATTTGCTTGGTGTTAGTATATCTTATAAGTCTAATAAAAGAAATTCCACTAAATTTGTTCATTAGATAATAATATTCCTTGTTATTTTGTAAAGCTTATGACTCACCTCTGGAAAACCATTATGTTTGGACTTGAAGAACCCTCCACTTTCAAGCAATCCCAGCAAACACCTAGGATGACTTCGCCCACATGCCTGCGACAGGCGCACCAGAATACGGCACGCTCTAATTCCTTTTGGAGAGAGATGCAAGCAGCTGTTTTTTGTCCTGAAAAAAAAATGTAATTGTAGTTTAAGGCCACCATTTCAGGCACGTGCTTTTTGCAGATTTGTTAAATCATTCACTGTATTTTGGTATTAATGTCGTGATAAATTCACGCTGATGTTTGAAATAGGTTTACCTATATTGGATGAAGTTGTGTCGAAAACCATACCAACGACATTCTGTTCACACTCCCAATCGACCAGAAGTTGTTTGGTTGCTGTTGATATCAAGTCTCCTTGAACCAGGCCAGCTTTTTGAGTCAAATGCGGAAGAGGTGGGACTCCAAGAAGCTTTGTGCCATTGACACCAGACACAAGAATGGACAGGCAGTCATCAGTGCCTTTGGAATCCAGCGTGTCCATAAGTTTACCATCCCAGTGCACCAGTACTTTGTCTGATGGTTGCCATTCATCCATGATTTTTAAACTTATTTCTGACACGATGGAAGCTCGGTATCGGTGGGCCGTCCTTGCATTTAGACTCAGCTTTGATGTATCTCCACCACATGCAGATACAAGGGAGTACACAATTGCACTCAGCTGGGTCGACGAGATGTTGTTTCGAACACTGCATGAAACAAGTTCTGCCAACTTCAGAATATCATGGGGCACAAAAATTGAAACTCCCTCTTTCACTGTTCTCCGATGTTTTCTCTTTGGTTCAGCAGTGCTGGCCTCATCAATGTCATCGTCCTCATCAGAGCTAATAGGTGAATCAATATCAGCCTGTACATTCTCAGCATGATCACATTGCTCTCTCTCTTGTCGCTTCTCTTCTCGCATCTGCCTTTTCTGTCGCTTCTGAACCTTTTCTGTGAGTACTTTGTTTACCCAAGAGTAGGTAGCTACTCTGTCACTTAGCATGCTTTTCATAAAGAGTATGTCAGTATCGATGGCATTGTTCAGCCTGAGTTTTCCCCTTTTTCGCAGCCACCATGTCTTTCAACACTGTGTTCTTATAAAATTTCATCGTCAGGCTCAATTCTGATTTAAACTTCATAATTCCAGGATCATCAGCCCGTCTTCTATCCTCATTCTTTTTCATAAGCATCATGTAGTCTTTGTCATAGTAAGTTTTAATCACTCGGCCAATATTGTTCCTGCCTGTAATGGTCGGGACATTCGCCTTCTGGTAATGCAAAAGCACATTGTCAATGGTGGCAGATAAAGCCTGGTCCCAATGCATATCCCGAAGGTTTGCTAACAGACATAGTAAGACCTGCCTATTAGTTGGCAGTTTGCAGCCCTTTATTTCCTTTTCTTCTTCTCGGGGTACGGTGCCCAATAACATTCTGACATACTCATCATCTTGCCGTGTATCCATGATTAAATTCTCTATTCACAACATCAAATCACTGTTAAGGGAAAAGAAAAGAGCATCATTAAAATTAAATGCAATAAAATAATACGTGGAAAATTTGTGGGTCAGCGTTCCAGACCCGGAAATGAAAATCTGATAAAATGTGCTATTTTCACACTTATTTATGAAGTTCATAAGCTGAAATAGCAATACTTGCTGGTACGACAGTGCTAGCTCAAACATGCACCGATCTCCAAGAAAATTTACAGGGGTGTTTCCTAGATAAATACACAACACACAAACTTTGAACAGCATTGTAGGACCATTTTTTGATTTTTGGAGGGCAATGGTCACACCCTAATGTTAACTGCAAAGGACTTCCCAAGCTCTATCCCCAAACTCCCTCCCCCTTCTTTCCAGGAAACTATTCAGGTCCAGCTCACACGTTAACTGTAAAAGACTCCCCCAAGTTTGGGTGACTAAATCAGACTCTCCAATGAGTGGGAGAACCAACCACTCAGAGTCCAAGAAAGGGCTGGAATTCAAAGGTAAACCTAATAGAAGTAAACTACTGTTTTTTTTCTCTATTATATCTGAAATAAACAATTATTCAGTTTAAAAATATAAACATACATAACAAAAAGACTGGCAATGAATCACAATTAACAAGACCTCTGGAAAACAAATAACACTTAGTGAGATTTGACAGAAATGATAGAAAGCAAGTGGGAGACAAGTATTGTACCAGAAATGACGCACAGAATGTGAACCCCTGTCCCAGCCCAGCTACCCTCCAAACTTGACACCTCCTATGACCTGAGTTTTTTCTTTATACACTTATACACTAGCTGGTTAGGTCACAGGCCTGATTCCAGGGGCAGATTCCAGCTTGGCCAACAGTAGTTGACAACCTCAATGGACTGCGTAACTCCCACTGGATTGGATCCACAATCCAAGCCTGATGAATCTGTACCATGTGAGTTGAGTCACAATGGTTGCCTAGACAACACAAGATTATTAGCTACATGTACCAGGCACCATTAATCACAATAATAACATAACAGACAATTAATCAACAAACATTAACTGGAATCATGACTTCATTACTTCACTGGAAAACACTCATGAAATCAAAACACAAATAATAAATAACCAACAAAAATAATAACTACAAACATTGACAATTATGGCGAACCTATCTCACATAAGTTAATCAACCCATAATCAGTGCCAAACAAGCACGGGCAAAACCCTAAACTCTGGAATAATGAGACTGGTGTCCTATAATAATAAGTTCTCCAGCTAGTTACATGACTGGATCACAGATGACTGGATTTGGCTAAAGGAAACTCCAGGGCTTCAGCATGCACTGCAAACTGGGCAATAAGTAAAGGTCTGATGTCCGATTCTAACCTGGCTGGATTTATTACACCTATCTATACTCAGTCACAGTTTCAAAAGTCTATATATACGTCTACTTTTAATAATAATAAATACTAATAATGGTGGTGATCAGTGGCGGCTCGTGACTTTCAGTTATGGGGGTGCTACCTCAGAAATTACGAACAATTGTGTTGATTATATATATATATATATATGAGAGAGAGTCGAATAGATAAACAGATAACTACTCAGTCATAAAAATAAGTAAAATAGTATCATAAAATCAATTATAGGGTACTTACGCTTAACTGGTAATTTCAAATTTGCCAAAAATTTTATTTATAAACAAATTCCATTCTTCCATTTTTATTCTGAGCGAAAAAATATTCTAAGAAATGAAAGCTATATATTGTAAATAATCCAATTATTATATAATTAACTTCAATCTCACAACAAAAAATAAATGATACCAGTAATGAATCATTGATAAATGCAATTCGGAAATTAAATTTTGAATTAGCAAACGATACAGCAACACAACTACCACGTCGAACAAACAAATTGGCACTGCTCTGTCCACTTCTTTGGATCCTCTTAAACCCGCGATTCTAACTCGCTCTTCATATGTCCGCCACTGAGGTTTCAAGCATTTCGAACAAAATCTGGAACTGTTAAGTACGCAGTTCCACGGGAAGGCTGAAGCTACTTTCGTGATTCATTCGTTCAGCATTGATATAGTTTAAGGAAAAAATTATATAATCTGATTTAAAAACTCAAAGTTCATTGAAAAAAAACAATCAGAGAGGCTATTTTAAATATTTAAATATAAAGATCATGGGGGTGCTGCAGTTCCACAGTGCCTACCTGCAAGCCACTCCTGGTGGTGATAATAATGGTGAAATACAAATGACACCATCACCATAACTAGGAATAAGAATTATGAACAAGTCTTTATTCCAATTGTATACTGGCCAAGGATTACAAGCTAGAGCACTTATCATACCTTTAAAGGCTTTCCAAACTCCCGTGGCTTCCAAAAGGACACGTCTGTATTAATCTTAGCCTGTCTATCTGGCAATTTATTTTGGTTTCATAATCTTTTAATAGGCTTCCAGGTTCCAAAATCAAACAAGGTCTAGTGTGGTTACGGTATTTTTACAGTTAACAGGCTTACTAACTAGACTCCTGTGGGGAGAGAAAAACTTTAGAAGAACCAGATAGGACTTGAAAATTAGGATGGGGGTTTTGCAAAAAACTTCACAACCCCCAAGGGGGACTTGAAAATCAAGGAGGGGGGTCAATTATATGCCCTTGATGATTAATTAGGTTAAGTCATGATATTTTCATTAGTTTTAACAAAAATATCAACTTAACCTAACCAATCATCAAGGGCATATAGTTGACCTAACCAGGCATTCAGTTAACCCACATTAAATATCTTATTTTCAACAAAATTGGAAAAGATCCAAATGATGTCAGCTATGATAGGCCTAGTAACATCTTCATAGGGTCATAACTTTGTTATTTTCTAATATTTTCAAAATGATACATAGCTGCTTGCACCATTTTTTTCTGCTCTATTGATTGATATATGTTTCGTTACTGTAGCATGTTTCATGGCAATGCGGGTGTCTTGTAGAGTTTTACCTACAGTTGACCTAACTGGGCATACAGAGCTCAAAATATAGCAATAGCAGCACTATCATCACTCAAAACTTGTTTAATAACATCCCACTCAGAATTAGAACACCCATTACACACCACCATTCTAAATCAACTGTTAAATTCAAATTTCAGCATCGGACATGCTGCATGGGAGTGCCATGTGACAATAGGGCAGCTGCTGATTGGTTAATGATAATAACAAGACTACATACACACAGGACGATATGGTTTGACTAGTGAATAATGGCACCAAAATTTAACAATTTTGAAAGTAAATATCTTGATAAATAGGAATTTCTGGCAAAATTAGTATAGAATAAAGTTTTCTTATTTTTTTTTTGCTCTATTTCTTTATATAAATATCAATATCGAGTTTGGTGGATGTGTTCTACTGAATCTTAACCTGTCTCTACCATGGTGGTCTGGACTACATCACTGGTAATTTCATAATCATTTGACAGAACCAAATCCCCTCTGTCATATGACCTTAGATGCTGGAAGGATAAGTTAAACAAGTCTCCATCAACCACTGACAGCTAACATATCTGAGGTGATCATTGTATTCTTCGGTTTAATATTGTTTGTAATTCAAGAGTGAAAATAAAGTAGAAGTTCCAGATTTTAAGAGAGGAAATATAAATGGACTAGTAAATGATCTGTGTCTAATAAATTGGACAAATATTCTAGATATTCTACAGCCTGAACAGACAGTAACTAGTATGTGGGAAAAATTTAAAAGTATAATAATGAACATACAAAGGAAGCATATCCAACAGTGTAAAATCAGAACTGGAAAAAAAAAAAAACCTTGGATAAACTGCAATGTAAAAAGAGCAATCAGAGAAAAAACAAAAGCATTTCATAAATTCAAAAGAACTAAAAATGGCACAGACTCCGAAATATATAAAAGTAAAAGAAGCATTTGCAAGAAAGTAATCAGAGATAGCAAATGAGACCTGGAAAAAAGCCTAGCCAAGAATTCAAAAAACAATCCTAAGAAGTTTTTCAGTCACTTCAATTTGAAAAGTAGAGTGAAAAAGAAAATTGGCCCCCTCCATATAGATGATAAAACTATAGATGATGATCTTGAAATAACTGAAGAACTAAACAAATACTTATCAGTATTCACAAATGAAAATTTAAATAATATTCCTGATCTTATACTACCAGGACAAGATAGAGAAATAAATGAATTAAGGGTAACAAAACTAGATATGCTAAAAGCAATAGATAAATTAAAAATGGAAAAATCTCCAGGGCCAGATGAAATGCATCCAATAGTCATAAAAGCTGCCAAAAAGAATATAGCACAGGCACTAGAAATTATTTTTAATAAATCATTGATATGTACTGAAATTCCAGAGGATTGGAAGAAAGTAAATGTGGCTCCAATCTTTAAAAAAGGAAATAGAAACTTGGCAAAAAACCAGGGCTGTGGAGTCGGCACATAAAAAACTGACTGACTCCTCAATTTTTTTGTCTATCCAACTCTGACTCCGAAGGTATATTAATTCTAAATCTGCTATGATGATAATTACACAAGAGGCATTTCATCACCACTGCGTGAATCATCATCATCTGTGGTCATTGTTACAGTAACTTTGTCTGTAGTAAAGAATCTTGTAAGTGGTGCTTGTCATTCAGTAGATTTCTGATCTTTTGTTAACTTTGTAGTAGTTGCAAGGTTTTTATTACTATCTTTCTCAATGACAACTTCTAAAATTTTGGGATGGAAATGCTGCAAATGTCTTTTCAAATTTGATGCTCTGGTTGGTACATTTTTATCAGAGCCAGTAAAACCACTGATTTTGGCTTCGCATAATTTTTCATCATCATCTTCTATCATACACTGACACACGAAATGTTTCCCATCTGTGGTTATTGTAAAATATTCAAAAACTGCAGACTTTGTTGGAAGTGTCTGCCATTGTGAAAGGGGTTTTAGACTTGAAAGTTAAAAACTTATGAAATTTAGAAAGAACTCAAAATTAAATAAGCATTAAAAATAAAAAATATTATCTGAAAAGAAAAAATGAATTAATGGCATTAGTGTCTGAAATGGAAAACATTGTGTTTATTATTTAAGTGGTTTAACCACCATAGCTGCCAGTGATATCACACACAAAAACATATTTTATTAAAATTTATATTGAGGACGGAGTCGGGGTCGGTATATTTTTACCGACTCCGACTCCAGCACCACCAAAATTGATTCTGACTCCGACTCCACAGCCCTGCAAAAAACTACAGACCCATCAGCCTCACCTCCATTATTTGCAAATTACTTGAAAGTATCATTAGAGGTAAAGTTACTGAGTTCCTTGAAGAGTGCAACCTTATAAATGATAGCCAGCATGGCTTTCGAAATGGAAGGTCCTGTCTAACCAACTTGATTGAATTTTATGATGGAGTCCTATTGCATTTGGACAATAAAGAGCCAGTAGATATAGTATACTTAGATTTTGCAAAGGCATTTGATACTGTTCCTCATGCAAGATTGTTGGTAAAAGTTAGAGCCCATGGTATAAGAGGTCATATAGCTGATTGGATAGAAGAATGGCTGAGAAATAGAAAAAAGAGAGTTCATCTAAATAGAAATAAGTCTACTTGGAGACCTGTATTGAGCAGAGTCCCACAGGGGTCTGTTCTGGGACCTCTGCTTTTTGTTGCCTATATAAATGATCTAGAGAAGGGCCTATCATGTAAAACCTCAAAATTTGCTGATGATACAAAATTAGGCTATAATGTTAAGTCAGTAGCAGGAGCAATGACAATACAAAAAGACTTAGAGTAACAGCCAGGGCAGATAAGTGGGAGATGAAATTTAATGTTGATAAGTGCAAGGTTATGCATACTGTGCCAAAAAATCCAGAATTTGAATACAATATGAATGGAATTTTGATTAAAAATGATGATAAAGAGAAAGACTTGGGTGTCACTGTGACTAATGAACTTAAACCCTCAAATCACCTGTATGGTAAACAGAAATAAAGCAATTGCTAGACTCAATCTCATGCAGACACAAATTGAATACAAATCACCCAATATTATAAAGCAACTATACATTTCATATGTGAGACCCCTCCTCGAATACTGCATTCAATTTAATAGTCCCTATTTGATACAAGATATTGAAAAACTGGAAAAAGTACAGAAACGAGTAACAAGAATGATCCCATCTCTAAGACAATTATGGAAAATTTGGGAGTACCAATGGAAGACCCACCTAATCTTGGATAAGCCATATTGACATTAAAATAAATAATAATAATAAAAAATAACTCAGAAGGAGAACATGAACTCTTGCTGAGAAAAATTAAAAAGACACCAACGAAGAAACAAATATGGGATGAAAAGAAAAAAAGATCCCATGGCTAGAAATAGCAACACGGTTTTAAGAAGAAGAAGAAAAAGATCGGATAAGCAGAATAACAGGGCGAGAAGCTGAATAAGCATAAGCTGATTAAGCAAGAACAGCGACGGAAAAAGCCGGAATAAAAATGTTTTAGTGGTGTCAAGAGATAAAATTCATAACAGTTTCAAGGTAAGAAGTTCATAAATTTCCCTTCGGTTATTAAATTTAGGTTAAATAAGCTGACATTTCAGCTGTAATTGTTTAACAAAAGAGTATGGAAGTCCTGTTTATGGACAAATAGTTAGGCTGGTTCATCTTTGGCCTAGGTCTTCCATCTCAACATAGCCTAGGTTGTGTTTAGGCTATCTGGTTGGAGCAGGACCTATTTTTTCCATATCTATAATGGTGGCCCGTGTGGGGAAGGGTTATTTGCTGTGAAAACCTTAACCTTGAATAAAATAAAATAAAATAAATTAAAAAAAAAATAATAAAATTACGCCTTATCAAACATTTTGACATCTGAACAGAATTTATTCCATGTTTGGCTTTTTCAAATACTTACTACATATAAATAATAATAAATTACGAAGCCCTAACTAAAAATAAAAATAAGAAATAATTCAAATGCTTCAAAACTTATCATTTGGTCATAAATGTGGTAAAATTCTAGAATAAGGGTAATCAGAAGCCTAGCCTATTTAACCAAAATAAAGCTTATTTATAGAGTTGAAAGGGTTTTAGGATTTTGGGGACTTAATTTTGGAAAAATAAAATAAACAAAATATGGCTGAATGTGAAGCAATTGAGGCAAAGATTAAATCATTAAAAAGGAAGAGATCAGCAAGGAAGGGAGTCATTACCAGGCTTTTAACTACCTTTAATAGCAAAGAAAATCCAAATAAAAGGGATTATGATACTATTTTGGGTGGTTTAAATAGAATTAAACAGGAAATAATAATTATAGATGAGGAAATTGTTACAGAAACTGATGCGTTAAATGTTGGTGAAGAGACATATACAGCACTTTTGTGTGAACAAGAACAGAATATTTTTGAAATAGATTCTCACATAAATGAATTATATGCTGCTTTAGATAATCTACCAAATAATTTAGAGGCTACAAATCAAAGTTTGATTGAGGCCTTCAGAAATGTATCCATTTCTAATGATGACAATAAACAACTAAAAGCCAAGTTACCAACATTACAAGTACCAATATTTGAGGGTGATCGAACAAAATTTCAGTCTTTTCTAGAAAAATTTGATAGTTTAATTGGCAACAAAGATTATATATCTGATGTTGACAAATTCAGTTATCTCCTTAATTATTTAAAGGGCCCAGCCCTAAAACTGGTTGATGCCTTACCGGCAATTGGCAGTTCATATAAAATAGCTCTCAAATTACTAGAAAGAAATTTCCTAAATAAAAAAGAAATAGTAAATGATTTAGCAATAAAATTAAAAAATATAAAACCAGCCAAGGATAACCATCAGGATCTGTACAATTTCTATTGTGAAATTGAATGCATGTTAGGTCATCTACAAAATAATGATATAGATCTAGAGAAATCAGCATGGTTTATCCAAGCCATAATATTTGATTGTTTACCTACCCAAATTAGGGATATTTTCCAAAGAATAACGGGAAATACATACCCTACCCTTGATGAAATAAGGAATGAATTTCCAAATGTTTTGTCAATGTACAAATCTTCAAAGATTGATTCACAAACAAAGATTGATTCACAAACAAAGATTGATTCACAAACAAAGAAATACAAAACCACAACCACAACAAAAAGACAAATCAGAACAAAAAGTGATAGGTCTAACTCCTACACTACGAAATTTTAATGTTACGACAGAATTTGTACGTAAGTGTAAATTTTGTTCGGCTGATGATCACTATAGCACACGATGTACTAAATATGTAGACTTAGAATCCCGGATAAATAGGTGTTCTCAGTTAAACCTTTGTACTAAATGCACAGCTGCAGGACATACTAACAAAGACTGCAAAACAAAAATAAGATTCAAATGTGTTAATTGTGGAAGTTTAAATCATGTCTCTTGTCTTTGTGATTCATTTAAAAATTCAAATAAACAAAACCTAAAGAAAAATGAAAAAACATTTAATGGACATATATCAATAAATAATGTCAATAAAAATTCTAGTGTACTCCTACCTACAATAACCTTGGATTTAAAAAATAAAGAAGGTGGGACAACTCCTATAAGATGTCTAATAGATTCTTGTTCCCAACAAACATTTGTAGATCAATCATTAGTTAATCAATTAGGCCTACAAACTCATAAAAATGAACAAGAATTGTGTATAACATCATTTGTCAAAGAAAATGAACAGAAAGAAAAATATAATACAGTCAATTTAGATCTGGATATACCCACAGAGAATAAAACAACAAACATAGAAGTAGTAGTCATTGAACAAGTTGGTCAACAAAAATTTAAAATACCAAATTTAAAAGAAGTAATACAACAACTTAAAAAGCAATATAAAATTGCAGATAGAAATTTAAATGATGATATAATAGATAATGTTCAAATGTTAATTGGAGCTGATTATATTCACTTAATTCAGAAGGGCATAGTCAGAATAGGAGATGGGATTGCTCTAGATACTCACTGGGGTATAGCTCCACTGGGACACATAGATAAATATAAAATAACAATGAAAAATAAAAATATATGACTAACAAACTTGCCCTATTATGACAAGGTCTTACACAACTCAAATAATGACATAAATACTGAAATATTAAATAAATCATTAACAACTGAAGAATTAGATAAAGGTGTACAACAGCTCTGGCTATTAGAGTCAGTGGGGGTGCAAGATGGTGATCATACAGATGAAAATCAATTAATGGCTGAAAATTTTGAAAACACCATCATGTATGAAAATGGCCATTATTCAATTGAACTACCTTGGAAGATCAATAGTCCAAAATTAAATGATAATCTAAAGGTAGCTAAAGGTCATCTCTATAATTTGATGAAAAGATTAAAAAATGACAAGAGAATTAAAATGTATGATGATGTTTTCAAGGACCAGTTAGAAAAAGGCTTCATTGAAGAAGTTAAAGATCACCCCTTTAAAAAAGACAACTGCCATTATCTTACTCACACAGGAGTCTATAGAAAGGATGCACCCACAACAAAACTTAGAGTTGTGTATAACTGTAGTCTTAAAGATGGCAATAAGCATAGCTTGAATGACTGTCTCATAGAGGGGCCTAATCTTATTTCAGACCTTGTAAAAATCCTTCTAAGATTTAGATTAGATGACTATGCAGTTCAAAGTGATATAAGCAAAGCTTTTTTGAGAATTCATCTGAAAAATAACTATGACAAAGATCAACTAAGATTCTTGTGGTTTAATGATCCATATGACTTAAATAAAGGGTTTAAAACATTTAAATTTAATGTGGTTTTGTTTGGAGCAAATGCAAGTCCTAGTTTACTGGCTTTAACCATCAAACATCACTTAAATTTGTATGATGAAAATGATTTAACTGTTCAGTTCTTGAAAGATCACTTCTATGTAGATAACCTTGTAGGATCAACCAAAACAGAGTCAGAATTAAATGAAGTTTACATAAAAGCAGATAAAATAATGAAAGAAGGTAATTTTGAATTAAGAGAGTGGATCACAAATAATGAGAGACTAAATCAAAAAATAAAATCAGAAGACAAAGGATTAACAGAACCAACAAACAGGGTGAAAACATTAGGCATGATCTGGGATTTGAACTCAGATTCTAAAGTTCATGATTCACTCTGCACAAAAGGCTACACCTTAGATACAACAGCTAACACAAAAAGAAAGATCTTATCCGAAAGTTCAAAAATATTTGATCCTATGGGTTTACTCCTTCCTTCTACTATCAGATCCAGGGTTCTTTTACAAGAATTTTGGAAACAGAAAGTAGACTGGGATGATCCTATAACCAATAAACAACAAGATAGCTGGAAAAGGTTAGCTAAAGATCTCAATAAATTACAAAACATAAATATTCCCAGAGTTTGTGGACACAGAGATACACCTCAAACCTTGCATGTATTTGGTGATGCCAGTGAAAAGGTGTATGGCTGTTGCGCTTACCTTGTAGGTGAGGATGGCAGCCATTTGATCTATGCCAAGGGGAAAGTAACACCCTTAAAACAAAAGAAAACTATTCCTCAGCTTGAACTACTTGCGGGTTATCTAGCTGTAAAAATAACAGTATTTCTCCATGAAGTCTATTATGATGTAAACATCACAACTACATATATTTGGCTTGACAGTCAAATCTGCTTGGCATGGATCAACTCTGATGAGCTAAACTCAAAAAACATCTTTGTCCGTAACAGATTAAGAGACATTAAAGAAGCTAGACAAAATTTGGACATAACCTTCAGATACATTCCAACAAAACAAAATCCTGCAGACTTTCTCACAAGAGGATTATCCTGTAAATTACTAAAATCCAACAAAAATTGGTTTCATGGACCTGAATTCATTCAGGATGAAACAATGTGGCCAGCAGAACAAATTAATGTAAAACTTAACATGATAACCACAAATAAAGTTGAGCCACTATTAGATTATAACAGTTATTCTGACTTTGGCAAACTTGTAAGGGTAACATCTTACTGTCTCAGATTCATTCACAACTGTTTAAAGAAAATAAATAAACAAAGAAATAATGATAATGAAATGTATACAAGTCTAGCTACCAAATATTGGATTAACCACATACAACAAACAGAATACAAAAATGAAATAGATTTTTTAACAATTGGTAAACAAATGAACAAAGTACCCTCTGTGGTAATAAACTTGAATCTTTACATTGACAAAGATGGCTTATTAAGATGTAAGGGTAGATTAAACAAATCACAAATCACATATAACAGTAAACAACCCCTTCTTCTTCCTAGGTTCCATCACATTACAACCCTAATTATTAGAGAGAAACACAATGAACTTTATCACATGGGCGTTCCACAAACATTAAATGCCATTAGAAAGTTGTATTGGATACCCAAAGGCAGAATGACTGTAAAGACAGTTTTGAATAACTGTGTCACCTGCAAAAGGATTCATTCCAGATCTTTCAGGAAGACCAATCCTCCTGATTTGCCAACAGAGAGAGTCACCTTTAATAGGCCTTTTGAAACAGTTGGCATAGACTATACAGGAAGTTTGACTGTTGGTCTGGGAACAACAGAACAAAAAATGTACATCATACTTTACACATGTTCATCTTCTAGAGCAGTCAGCTTAGACGTAGTGAGTGATCTCTCCGCAGAATCATTTGTCTATAGCTTTAGAAGATTTTGTGCTAAGCATTCTGTACCCAAAATTGTTTGGACAGATAATGCAACCTATTTCAAGGCTGGTGAAAATCAAATAAATGACATATTACAAAATTCACATACCATAACATATCTACAAAATAACAAAATAAAATGGAAATACATCCCTGTTGCCTCACCATGGTATGGAGCAATCTGGGAAAGGAATATCCAAACAATAAAGAATTGCCTAAAGAAATCAATAGGTAAAAAACAAATTGAATTCTTTGAACTTCTCACTCTCATTAGTGAAATTGAGAATGTTGTCAATAACAGACCTCTTACTTATGTAGGGGATAATATTAATGATGTAGAGCCTCTCACCCCAAATCATTTGATTAAGGGAGAAGTCATTAACCTTCTACCTGATTACAATATCTCCTTGGATGATCCACCTTGGAGTGATAATAATCATGATTTGCAAAATAGATTATCACAAATAACAAATATAAAAACAAAATTTAAAAAGCAATGGAGTGATGAATACCTTGTTGGGTTGAGAGAAAGACAAATATATACAAAACAAAGACTGGGTTAATAAAATTAGGGTAGGAGATGTACAGTGCCCGCGAAAAGTATCCGATCACCCTTGAAATTTGTATTTTTTACATAAAAAACAATGTTTAAATGTATACTAACCTTATATTAGTATTTTGTCATCTGTCCTTTGGTTTGGATGACTTGTTCTAGACGTTTTGGCATGGATTTAATCAAGTTTTGACAAACTTCCACTGATATTTCCTTGCACCATACCTTTTTGATGGCCTCTTGTAATTTTTCGACTGAGCCAGTGTCGTGGCATTCAACCTTATTTTTTATTATTAGCCACAGATTTTCTATCGGATTGAGATCTGGACTATTACCAGGCCAATCCAAAATATCAAATTTATTGTCAGTAATCCATTTTGTCACTATTTTGGCCCTGTGACATGGTGCACCATCATGCATGTATGTTTTTGTCCTTTGGATTGCCATTGCCATTGGAAGTTTATCCTGTAGCATTGCTAAATACCGTGCACCATTCATAGTTGTGTTCTTCGGAAGAAAATATAAGTTTCCACGCCCATAGTAACCGAAACAACCCCAAACCATCACACTTGGAGGGTGTTTCATTGTCTTTAGGGTGTATTTAGGGTCCATCCTATTTGAGCCAATAGGCCGGCGAACCTTTTTTGGACAACTTCTGAATGTCAAAAATGTCGACTCATCGCTAAATAAAACCTTCTTCCAGTCATCAACAGTCCAATGAATGTATTTTTTACAAAATGTGACACGTTTTTTACGCATTTTTTCATTAATGAACGGTTTCTTAGCAGCATGGTGAGATGGTAATCCGAGTTCTTTTTGGAGCCGCTCCTGGATAGTTCGTTCAGAAACACCAGATAACAAATTATTCATATTAAATTTTATTTCTTTCGCAGTTATTGTTGGGTTTTTCAATACTAAACGTTTCATAAGTTTGTCTGTTCGCGAATTTGTTTTTCTCGGTCTGCCAGATCGTTTTTTAGGGACTGGCGTGGTTAGGCCACCATTGTTCTTAGCCCGTGAAACCCATAAATTAACGGTACTTTGGGATATGTTTAATTCCTTAGCTATCTGTCTCTGTGATTTCCCACATGCATGCAAAGCAACAATAGCACCTCGACAATCACTCTTAAGTTGTTTTTTAGCACACATTATATATAAATTTTATTTACACCACTTTCTGTAAAAAAAAAAAAATATCAAGAAATTTACACAAACAGTGAAATCTGACAAATTTGAGACACAGCCACCCGCAACGAAGGCTACCAGAACACTAATTTGAGAATGCGTTGGATAGCTCTCATATCAGCGAGCAACCTCAAAGTTACCAGATGTCGCTAGAACAAATATAAAGTGAATTACGTGTCTCTGAATATCAAGGGAAAATATTGTATTTTCTTGAGTGATCGGATACTTTTCGCGGGCACTGTAGTTCTAATTAGACAAAATACACCAAGACAGTGTTGGCCATTAGGTAGAGTTTTAGAACTAAAAACTGGGGAAGATGGATTAACCAGGGTTGTAAAACTTAAAACTGCTTCAGGTGAAACTATAAGAGATGTATCACTCTTATACCCCCTAGAAGTAGGACCAACTACTGTTAACAAAAATGATCAAGATGATGAATCTATAATAGATTCTGATGATGATCAAAATTTGACCCAAACTATACCAAACCTAACCTGTTCCATAAATGATGTAACTAGTCCTACTACTACAATAACCTATACCACAAATAGTAGACCACAACGTTCAACTGCTCTACGAGCTAGGCAGATGTTACAACAAAAGATAAGGGCTGGAGTATTGTAATATTTTCTATGGAAAATAAACTAAAATGCAACACCCTTTCATTTTGAAAAGGGTGAGGACTTTATAAAATACTACACTTTTTATATTAAAAAGTGAGGAAAAACAAAAATGGAATAACAAATAAAACATAAAATATAGGTAATCTAAGATGGGTTAACAAATATTAAAGAAAAAATTGGGTTTCACATGCAATTTTTCCTTTCTGGCTGGCCCCAATGTATGGAAAATTTGGGAGTACCGAAATGGAAGACCCACCTAATCTTGGATAAGCCATATTGACATTAAAATAAATAATAATAATAAAAAAATAACTCAGAAGGAGAACATGAACTCTTGCTGAGAAAAATTAAAAAGACACCAACGAAGAAACAAATATGGGATGAAAAGAAAAAAAGATCCCATGGCTAGAAATAGCAACACAGTTTTAAGAAGAAGAAGAAAAAGATCGGAATAAGCAGAATAACAGGGCAAGAAGCTGAATAAGCATAAGCTGAATAAGCATAAGCTGACTAAGCATAAGAACAGCAACGGAAAAAGCCGGAATAAAAATGTTTTAGTGGTGTCAAAAGAAAAAATTCATAACAGTTTCAAGGTAAGAAGTTCATAAATTTCCCTTCGGTTATTAAATTTAGGTTAAATAAGCTGACATTTCAGCTGTAATTGTTTAACAAAAGAGTATGGAAGTCCTGTTTATGGACAAATAGTTAGGCTGGTTCATCTTTGGCCTAGGTCTTCCATCTTCAACATAGCCTAGGTTGTGTTTAGGCTACTCTGGTTGGAGCAGGACCTATTTTTTCCATACAATTGACATATAAGGAAAGACTGGCGTATCTAAGCATGTTCTCATTAAAAAGGAGGAGGTTAAAGGGTGATATGATAGAGGTGTATAAAATGAAAAAAAGGGTTGGATAAGATAGATTTTGAGTCTCTCTTCATTAAAGATCACAATAACCAGACTAGAGGTCATAGTATGAAATTATTTAAGCCAAGATGTAGAACAAATTTAAGAAAACATAGTTTTACAAACAGAGTAATTAAGTTTTGGAACAGTCTGACAGAAGTAGTGGTGACTTCAGATACACTTGATTCTTTCAAAAGAAGGTTGGATAGTTTGATGTCTGCAAAGGACATCTGGTAGTGGTGTTTAAACCCATTTTTATTGCATGAATGGTACTAACTTATTTCATATATATTATGTGCATTTGGGTGATAGATCCCACAGCTCAACACAGGTGTTGTCGGATATAGGGAGGCAGCATCTTGGGTTAAGGGATACTCTCTGTCCTTACACACCCTATTTAAAGAGATTCCTCTGCCGAGCAGAGACCCCCATAGTACTGTGAGGTATTGAAAAACTCATGATCTTCACTTGCCCCACAAACACCTTTAAATAGGAGACCCAAAATGGGTGCACACACATTTCTACATTACTGTACAGTCTTTACAGCCACACCTACACTTTTCCTCCTAAGTATATATATATTGTAATGTATATGGATGTAAATTGTGACTTGGTCCGCAATTGATATGGACTGACTTATTTTTGGTTGCCACAGTACTGGTATTGATGGGTACCATAATGAAATTGACTAGATTCTTTGGATCTGATATATTTGCATGACAGTTATAAATAGACATAGTGTGTAACATATTTGTGGATAGTAGCCTATTATGACTTTGGGTAATTGTGTGTTTTAAGTAACTCAGTCATTTTACATACCAAAATACATTTTTCTAGTAGTATTTGATGTGATTTGTTCAAATATGACCTCCATTTCCATCGGAAATGAGATCCAACAAAGCTATAGTACTTTGAAGTTTGGCCCATTTTCAAGGGAAATGGAGGTTAAAATCTAAGCAAAACACCTCAAATATTACTAGGAAAATGTATTTTGGTATTAATTAACCTAACCTAACCTTACCTAATATGAATATGTTATTACATTATCATTTGTATAATTTAGGTCTCGGGGGTGTGGGGGAAGAGCCCCCATAAAGATCACGCATCACAAATTGATCGATTGAACGACATTTTAGCGTCAGAAATTCAAAAATAAAAAATATAAAACCCTATACTGATCAATTTGTGATGCGTGATCTTTACGGGGGCTCTGCCCCTATACCCCCGAGACCTAAATTATACAAATGATAATGTAATAACATATTCAATATTTCTATTGCTTGGAAGTCATTAGAATGCACTTCATATATTAAATCCTCAAAATAATATTCATACCATTCACATGTCATCGCCACAAACATCTATCAAAAACTAACAGAAGTAGACTAGCAACTTAAAAGGCCTAAGAACTTAAAAAGTGTAGCTCATATATCATGTTCTCATGACGTCACCAATCAAGTATTGGAAGGGCGGGGAAAAAAATGCAAAAATGTCATAATATTCAAATGTACATAATTTGAGCATAGTGACTTATATGAAAATGATTAGAAAATTAGGTTAATATGTATTTTATCCCACTCAGTCATTTTACACACCAAAATATATTTTTCTAGTAGTATTTGATGTGATTTGTTCAAATATGACCTCCATTTCCGTCGGAAATGAGATCTAACAAAGTTATAGTACTTTGAAGTTTGGCTCATTTTCAAGGGAAATGGAAGTCAAAATCTAAGCAAAACACATCAAATATTACTAGAAAAATGTATTTTGGTATTAATTAACCTAACCTAACCTAACATTACCTAACCTAACCGTGGCTAAACGAGCCTAACCCTGGCTAAACGAGCCTAACCCTGGCTAAATGGGCCTAACCCTGGCTAAATGGGCCTAACCCTGGCTAAACGATCCTAACCCTGGCTAAATGGGCCTAGAGTTTACCTTATTATGGATTAGGTGGTGGATACAGACGAGAGCTCGTTTAGCCAGGATTAGGATCGTTTAGCCAGGGTTAGGCTCGTTTAGCCACGGTTAGGTTAGGTTAGGTTAGGTTAATTAATACCAAAATACATTTTTCTAGTAATATTTGATGTATTTGCTTAGATTTTGACTTCCATTTCCCTTGAAAATGAGCCAAACTTCAAAGTACTATAACTTTGTTGGATCTCATTTCCGACGGAAATGGAGGTCATATTTGAACAAATCACATCAAATACTACTAGAAAAATGTATTTTGGTGTGTAAAATGACTGAGTGGGATAAAATACATATTAACCGAAAATTATGCTTTAATATTTTATAATTATATTTGCTTTTGATATTCTGAGTACGATAAAACTCATTAACCTGACTTTGATCCTCTGGATCCAAAGATTCTATCTTTAGTTTTAAATTGATACTTAATTAGTTTTGTAAAAATTGGTTATTGCCAATGTACAGGCAGTTTTTACGTAGTGGAGCCACCTCGATGGGCCGAAGTGGCCCTTAGTGTGCCCACTATAAAAATTTTTTATGTTCGAGGTTATAGAGAGGTTTCAACTTTGCCAATTTGAAAAAATGAGGCTGCCACTAAACTAAATCAGTCAAAAGCTTTAGATCTAGTGCAGCAACATTTCAGATTAAAGGTTAGGTTAGTATTTTGACTCTGTTGACAACAAAGACGTTTTCTTTTTGTCCAAAGCTTGACTTGAAGTCCCATTTTTTTCACTCTTAGGTAGATTTGTTGACAAAACAAACGTGCAAACGAGTTTGTGACGTCAAATGTAAACAAGACTCAGTTAGCCCCACTTTTGGCTTGGCCTATTTTGTAGTTCACGAGAGCTAAAGGCTTAGCTATTCTTCTGGATATTCAACACAGGACTTTTGGACGAAACGAGGACTTAAAACTTAAGCTCAACCTCACTAGCACTTACAGTACATTTGTATTTCTAGCTTATAAAATTTCACAAAGACCAGAGTACACTTCAGTATGTCAGATGGTCGTTCAAGATTGGTTAGTTATTTACCACGTGATCAATTTTGGCCAATCATGATCATTCAAACAAATTTCGACTGTCATTACATTCCATTATATTTCATTTGGAAAGCAAGAAGCCACTGCAGTTGGGGACCTATCGAGGTTATGCAAGTCATGAGCTATATTTTATAATAATAAAATTGTGCAAAATGTCAATCTCAAGTCAGCTAATTAACATATAGCTATTTACAGAGCTACCAAAGTAGCCTCCACAAATGAAGCTAAGAATATACCCAATTTACAATCTACAAACTTGCTTTCATTTATGAAAGGGTCCAAATTACTAGTCTCCGTGAAACTTAGGCCCTTTTCTTTTCGTCAAAGACTTAAAGGTAAATTCCTAGTTTACTCACAGGCGATCTTCTGGTAGAGGCTATTAAGCCTGTGACACCAGCTCTTGCTCTTCGAGATCGTGACGTGTTCAATACAATTTTAGTATTATCTATTTTAGCTTTGTAATCATACATCTGATCCTGCAATTGCGTCCTTCAAATTTTTATTGCACATGTTACCATGTTGGGCCCGTGCCAATCCCGTCATGGGTGTTGCACCAGCATGACAGAATGAAGACCCACATATAGATAGTCCAGTCAGACAACCCGAAGTTGATAGGGAGATTAGCTATGGGCTGGATTTGTGTATCTATTTGCTATTAAAGTCTGCAGTTACATTAAAGGACCAGGAAGATGCAATGAGCACAAGTTAGTGACTAATCAACATAGGAATACAATTCATCTCCCAGGGCATCAAGTAAGGCAGCTTTAAAAGCATTCAAACTGGGAGCATCCACCAGCTCACTCAACAGCATATTTCAGTATCTCGCAACACGAAGAGAGAAGAAACGGTGACTTACTTCGGTATAGGAATGCTGTATCTGAATTTTGAATTCACGACCTCTACCCATTCTAGGCGCCATCTCGGAAATGTCCATAGGGGAAATACCACAGAGTCCATGAAATACTCTATAGTAGTAAATCAGATCACATCGCAAAAGACGGCCACGTATGGAATACAAATTAAGATATCTCAATCGGTCACTGTAACTTAAATCTGTCAAGCCCCATATCTGTTTCGTCCATCTACGTTGCACAGACTCAAGCAGCTTTAAATCGCCAAGATAGCCCAAATTCCACAAGGATGAAGCAAAATCTATCAAAGGACGAATATCAGTAACAAGGAGAGAAGTCATAAATTCAGGAGTACGACAAACAGTTGACTTCATTAGAGTACTGGCAATTCCACCAGCACTAGCTATCACAACATTTTTTAACCTAGTGAGTGGGCGACGCGAATGTCACCCAGTGAAGAAAATTTGTCGCCCAGTAAATGAAATTTTAGGGTACTGGGCGACAAGGATTTTTCAAAATTTATAAAAATAGAATTGTCTTGGAAGCCATATAAATACATATAATACATGCACATATGCCACAATTAGAAATGTTTATCCTAAATGTAAATATGAAATTTACATTGAATATTTATATATAGATAATGCTAATGTTATATTCAACGCAAACCGCAATTAGGATGCTCAGATTTGTATTAACATAAGGATAAAAAAGTGCTAATTTCGAGATTAAGCATTTCTTTGGACTGTTACCTTTAAAAAGAAAATTATTCTCAAGGCCGGATTAAGAGTTTTCGGGATCCTAAGCCATTTTAGATTTTTAGTAGTATGGGAGGCAAGAGCTAGCGCCGAAATTTTTTCACTTTCATTCTCATCCTGTTGTAACCTACCAATTTTATTGGGATTAACAATACTTTGATCATAATGCTCTGTAGAACCACTGTCAGTTTGGACATGTTTTTCTTTTGAAAAATTTATAAAGGTCCATTATCTTTAGTCCTGTGACACCTGCAAATAGTACTCTACAAAGTTACAAATAGAAATAGGAATTATTACTAACCATAACATTAAAGTCCATTATAATGAAATAAAAATCCAAATAAAATCCATACAAAATTTTGTGTGTACAATACAATGTGAAAAATTGTAAATTAAATGAAAACTTTGAACCTAAATTTTAAAAATAACATACTTAATGTTTCATTTCATTTATTAGTTACATGTTTGAGACTAAGCGGCCTTCACACATGATCACACACACACACATTCATACACACAAAGTTTTAATTAATACTTAAAATTATCAAAATTTAGAAAGTTCACAAAATAAATATTTAAATGAATGTAAACAAAAATCGATAAACTGCGGTTGCCAGGTGCTATGAAAAATGATGCAATACTCATGAAACACAAAATCGCTAGAAAGCTAGCTAACATTTTTCGATTGGCGCACGAAATTGAATATGTAAATTAGATACGTAAAAATAATCAAAATAATAATTAATAATAAAATAATAAAAATAATAATGAAATTAAATATGTAAAATATTTAATTGAATATGTAAATTAAATAGTAAAAATAATCAAAATAACAATTTATTAGCTCAAGGGAGGGCGATCGCCCCTGTCGCCCTCCCCTTCGGTACGCCTCTGGCTGGAACCGGTTCGGTCCGGTTCGCCCGAACCGGTTGTTAAATTTTGATTGGATCACTGAACCATTTGTTTGTTTTTAGCAAATATTTAACAGTCAGTAGAAATTTATTTATATCTAATTTTTTTTCATTTTTTCAGGATTTTATAGAAAAATATAAGTAGTATCACAAGCAGTGGTCGTTTCAATATTTATTTATTTTTTGATGAAACATTAGTTATTTTTAGATAATTATGTCATTAGTGAGTATAAAGAATGTTAAATAATTTCTGCCAAAATGTTAGAAAATGCTGTTTGGAAAAGCTAAAATGCGTTGGCTTCCGGGGTTCTGACCCGGACCCCGCTGGGGGAGCTACCGCTCACCCCAGACCCCCTAGCTTAATGACTCGCACCAGTGGCGCTCGCCGATTTACACCCCTATCTGTATCAGAACCGGTTGTTAAGAAATTGGCAGCACACCCCTGCCTTAGTCCCCCCTCCCCAACTTCCTGATCTGTCTTTGTCGCCCAGTGGGAAAAGCTTAAAAAATGCTCTGCTAGCTACTGCTGACCGAACTTGCTTATGAAATTTTAAATTGTCCTCAACGACAACTCCTAGGTCCTTGTGGCTGGCCAAACGAGTTATAGGAGTACTGTAATGTTATTTTGTCGGTTTATGATGACTTTATTAGAATGTTATACCTAAGTAAAATCATTTATGTTTATATTCAATTCAATCAAACTGATGATGTCTGAACTAACTG
This sequence comes from Bathynomus jamesi, assembly GCA_023014485.1. Taxonomy (NCBI): domain Eukaryota; kingdom Metazoa; phylum Arthropoda; class Malacostraca; order Isopoda; family Cirolanidae; genus Bathynomus; species Bathynomus jamesi. The sequence continues at coordinate 224,367 of JAJOZX010004532.1, read as the reverse complement.
ATGAGATGTGATATACTTTATTACAGGGCATAATTAACGGGGGGGAGGGGCATGTCCCCCCCAACTTTTGAACTGAGGGGGATAATATAGGTTTTGTCCCCCCCCCCCCAACTTTTGATCTACTGTAAGTTAACTTACGTGAAGGAAAATATTTAGTTCTTGAAATAATCTATGATGAGTAAATCTTTAATTATATTAGTCCTATTAGTATGCTGGAAAGTATTACTGACTCAGTACTAATACTGCAGTGATAGATACTTTAATGAGACATCTAGTTATTTTTTACTTTAATTATTGCATATATTGTTTTCCTTTAATGTTAAGTATATACTTGATATACATAAGGTAGTTGTGAAAATGCTTCTTTGATTTTCCTGTTACTATCATAAATATAGATCATTTTCTAAATCATAGTACCGGGTGTTTCAAAAGTCCCTCACTAATTTGATTTTCAATTTTCTTTGCAGCTAATCGACCAACGACGTTCATCTTGTGGTAAACTCTTACTCAGTAGTTGAGAATTTTTTTGAGTCTACATTTGAAATTTTGCTCCGTTTTCTTCTGCTACCATGCTGACTCTAGAGCAAAGGTGTAAAATCGCTGCATGGCAGGAGGTTTTCTCAATCTGTGGTCGAAGTGCAGCGACGATTCCGGGCAGTCTACGGACAGCATTATGCACCGGATAGGAACACCATCGTCGCCACCCACCGGAAGTTTATGGAGACCGGATCCGTAAAGGACAAACCACGATCAGGAAGACCTCGAAGTGGGCGGAGTGAAGAGAATGTCGAAACTGTCCGTGAGGCGTTTACTCAGAGTCAAGGAAATCCATTCGGCGAGCTGCTGCGGAACTGAACATCAGCGCGACATCTATCCAACGGATTTTGCGGCGTGGTCTCAAGCTGTATCCGTACAAGATCCAGGTGGTTCAGAAGCTGGAACCTCAAGACTACGATTGCCGGGTGGAGATGTGTGAGACACTGCTGCATCACTACGAAAGAGACCCATCGATCCTGGAGCACATGTGGTTCAGCGACGAAGCTCTCTTCCACCTTTCTGGTCGCGTCAATCGGCACAACACCCGCATCTGGGAAACTCACAATCTTGCGGAGATCCGTGAACATGTTTACCTTCAATGGGAAATCTTTATAGAGCTGGCTGAGAATGAGACAAGGTGGACAAAACGTACACTCTTAGTTTGGCTTCAAAGGTCTTTGATCCTCTTGGATTCCTGGCTCCATTTGTGATAAAGTAAAAAATTTGGTTTCAGAGCCTCCGGGAAATTGGACTTGGTTGGGACCAAGAGTTACCTGATCATATGGTGGTGAGGTGGAAATATTGGTTCAAAGAATTGGCACATCTTGGAGACATTGAAATCCCAAGATGGTACTTTGGAGAGTTGAACAATAGTCCAGACAATTTGGAGTTGCACATCTTTTGTGATGCAAGTGAGGAAGCCTATGCAACTTGTATTTATATAAGAGGCGCATTGCAAGAGGAAGTAAGTTGCAGGTTGGTTGCTGCAAAGAGCAGAGTAGCACCTTTGAAAAGGCTTTCTGTTCCAAGGTTGGAATTGATGGGTGCAGTTATTGCTAGTCGGCTTGCAGTTACAGTGCAAAAGTCTTTGGCCCCCTATGAAATTCCAAGCTATTATTGGACAGACTCCACTATAGTTTGGCACTGGTTAAGAAGCCAGGCAAGGAAATGGAAACCATTTGTTGCCAATAGGGTGGAGGAAATTCAAGCGCACACAGATCCCAAGCAATGGAAGCATTGTCCAGGCACCCAAAACCCCGCTGATTTACCAACACGAGGAATTTCAGTGAAAGATCTTGCACAGTCAAGTTTGTGATGGAATGGGCCAGAGTGGCTAAAACTTGGAAGTGAAAACTGGCCTTCTAATCAGCCTATTGTAGGAGAATGCCATGCTAAAGAAGCATGGGTGAGTGAAGTGAGAAAATGCACCGTGAACAGTTGTCAAGTTATGCAGCAGGACCCCATATTGAGGCTTGAGGACATTAGCAGTCTGAAAAGGTTAAGAGTGACAGCATGGGTATATAGATTTACCAACAATATTAAGGGAGAAACAAGAAGGGAAGGAATTCTGAACAGTAAGGAGATTCAGCAAGCCAGGAAATACTGGGTGGTATATGTGCAGAAGGAAAAATTTGGTGAAGAGAGGGAATTGCTCACCAGCCATCCATTACAGGTTCTACCAACACATTCTGCTCTCAAGGGTTTGGATGTGTTTTTGGATCAGGATTTATTGAGAGTAGGAGGTAGACTACAGTTTTCTGGGCTTCCAGAGGAGAAAAGACATCCAATTTTGCTACCTTCTAGGGGGCACTTTGTGGACCTTTTGATCCTGGATACTCATCATAAGCTGTTACATGCTGGAGTTAGAGAAGTGATAATAGAGATCAGACAACAGTTTTGGATTCCCAAAATTAGACAAGTAGTAAAAAAGGTCTTGCATAAATGTGTGGTTTGCAAGCGTTGGAGTGCAAAGCCTTATTATGAAAAGGTGGCTCCACTTCCAAGAGAACGGTGTGTCTATACTGCCCCATTTGATGTAGTGGGAGTAGACTTTGCAGGTCCAGTCTATGTGTATGAGCAAGGGGAGTCTAACAAAGGTTATATATGTCTTTTCACATGTGCTACCACCAGAGCAATCCATTTGGAGTTGGTAAGCAACTTAAGTAGTGATGTATTTCTTTTGGCCTTTAAAAGGTTTGTGAACAGAAGGGTTTCCCAAATAAAATCATATCGGATAATGCAAAAACCTTCAAAAAGGCTGCAAAGGAACTCCAAGAAGTTTGGTCCTTGCTAAAAGAGGAAGGATTCCAATCCTACCTTTCACACCAAGGGGTACAGTGGGAGTTTATTGTTGAAAGAGCACAATGGTGGGGAGGATTTTGGGAAAGGCTAGTGAGAAGTGTAAAGTGTCCATTAAAGAAACTTTTAGCTAATGCTCATTTGAGCAAAGAAGAATTCTGCACTGTTTTATGTGAAGTAGAAGTAATGGTGAACAGTAGGCCTATCACTTTTGTTTATAACAGTATGCAGGATGCAGAGCCATTGACACCAAATCATTTTCTTTGTGGTAAACGATTAACATCAAGCCCCAGTGTGCCAGAAGACTTGCAGCCTATCCAGAGCACTCAAGGAGAGTTAACCAGACGGTTCAGGTACCTTGAAGAACTACAAGATCAGTTATGGAAGAGGTGGCAGATGGAATACTTGCCAGAACTCAATTATTACCCATCAGGCAAGGTAAAGGGCTCCAATGCAAATTGTATCAAGGTGGGAGAAATGGTAATGATTGGGGATGAAAGACCAAGGCAATGCTGGAAGCTTGGCATAATTGAAGAGTTGTTTGTTGGCAAAGACAATTTAGTTAGGTCTGCACTGATAAAGACTTCAGGAGGAAAGTTAAAGAGACCTATACAAAAGCTCTATGCTTTAGAAATCAGCAAAAACACAGATAGTCAAGATGAAACATTTGAGTTACAGCCTCATGGAGAAGGCTTGGCTAAACTTGCAGAAGGTAATGACAACAATGCCTCTTCGGTGGGGAGTGTTAGAAAATCTAGAAGAGGAAGAACCATTGTTGTCCCAAGGCGATATGATAACTAAGCTGATTGATGCAGCATTGCTTGTATATATTAAGTTAAGGTGTATATATATCCATCTCATAATTGTAAGGTTAGTGAAAAATTCACTTAATTTAGAGCTAGCATTTTGGGGCTCTTGTGGCATCATTGTTTGGGCACTCTGGTGGCATCATTTTGGGGCGCTGCGCGTCCTTTCTACTCGTTTGTGGAATGCCGTACTTACAGGGTGTGGTCTTATAGAGAGCTCTCTTGCAATTCAGTTTGGTTGTTTAGATACAAGATTGTTGCATCGTGCAATAGTCCAGGTTGTGTTGTTGTTGCAAGGTTTAGAAAGAAGACCATAAATAGTGCCCCTTTTGTTTTTATCTTAAATTCATGCAACTGAGGCCTAAGGTAGGCCCACATCGAGTCAGCAACCCTGAGGTAGGACCTAATAGGACCTCAAGTCCGTAAGTTTTTAATTTTAGCTTAACTTGGGCTGTAGGTTGAACTGGCCTTTTAGAACTTGGCCGTTCACGGCTCAGCTGGGATTTTGAACCCAACAAATAAATAAATAACAATTACCTTTAATGTGAGCCCACTAGTGGGCGCTACCGCCCAGGTTGGTGACCCCTGGTCTAGTCTCTGGAGTCATTGGTTCAAGACATTTTAGAACTTTCTGGCCGTTTACCTTCTGATTTTCAGACTCAAAAGTCAAAAGCTAATTACATAGTTGATTGTACTACCTATGAAGATGCTATAAAGTTGCTCAATTAATTTCTTATAAAACCTAAAAATGAAATATTTGCCTGTCACCTATTAGCCACCCGTCGTCAGGAGATGGGAGAGAGTTTGGACCATTACATGAATGCGTTAAAGCATCTGATTAAAGACTGTAACTTTCAATCGGTCTCTGCAGATCAATACAGAGACGAGTATATAAGAGATGCTTTTTTAAACGGTTTAAATACTCCTTTCATTAGGCAACGATTGCTTGAAAATAAATCTCTCAGTTTACAGATTGCTTTTGATCAAGCTCGCAACCTTGAGTTGGCTCAGATTCAGTCTGATACTTATATACATTCTAATGCTCCTCTAAATTCAGTTAATTATGAAACAAACAATTACAATAGAAAAACATGAGGCTAAACAAGGTGCTAATGAAAATCTTTGCGAGGAGTTTTCTACTGCTGCAGCAAGGTCTCGTAAATGTTTCTTTTGTGGGAGTAATGTGTGTGGTGCCGCGTTTGTTAGCGGGCTAAAGATAAAGTAAAGGCTAATTTGAGGCTTTATTCAACATAAACATAGCATATATCTGAAACACAGAAAACAATAATTAGTAAAGACTCATTACATTCCTCTCTTCTTTTATAATACGTGATACATTGCACGGTAAGAAACAAAACGACAAGTTCAAGATATTTTGGAAGAAAGAAGAGTCTACAAGTTTAGGCGTTGAGCTGGATATCTGATTCGAGTGCTTCTTCTCAGAGGGGGACTCGTCTCAGAGGTTACTGACACAGGTGGGCCTCTCTCGACTTCGACTGGAGTCGCTTCGACGGGAACTGTTGGGACCGTGTGTCGGCGGATCTCAGCGGGTTCTGAGTCGTCCGTTAGCGGGGTGGAATTGATTGGCGGACTGGGTACGGGGGGTTCATAGTGATTCGTGTCATCCGTATTGCTACGTCCCGCCGGTGCCAGGTCCCTGATGGATACGGTATCTTCTCTCCCATTCGGATGCCGTATAAACGCGTAGTTGGGGTTTGCCTCAATTAACTCAACTTCCTCGACGAGGGGGTCGTTCTTGGATCGGCGAATGAATTGGCGAAGGAGTACAGTTCCCGGAGAAGACAGCCACGTCGGTAGTGCAGAACCGGTAGAAGTACGCCGCGGGTGTGTGAATAGACGCTCGTGAGGAGTTTCGTTCGTGGCCGTACACAGCAGCGATCTAATCGAGTGCAGCGCGTCTGGTAGGACGGACTCCCATTGCGACATCGGCAACCCGCGATCTTCTATGGCTAGTTTGATGGTGTTCATGATGATTCCATTGTAACGTTCGCATTGCCCGTTTCCTTGGGGGTGATACGGCGTTGTGCGACTAGTCGCGATACCATGTTTAGTTAGGAACAGTTTTAGTTCCGAAGACATAAACGATGTCCCTCGATCTGTGTGGATGTAAGAGGGAGTTCCGAAGGTAGAAAATAACTCGGTGAGACGGGCGATAACGGTTGACGTGTTCGTATCACGGCACGGGAAGGCAAAAGGAAAGCGTGAATACTCGTCGATTACTGTTAGGATGTAAGGTCGTGAAGTTGCGCTCGGAAGCGGGCCTTTAAAGTCGATGTTAAGTCGGTCAAACGGGGACATGGCCCGTATTAAGTGACTAACTTCTGGTTTATAGTACTGTGGCTTACATTTAGCGCATGTTTGGCATTCCGACGTAACTCGTTTGATGTCATCCACTGAGAATGGTAGGTTCCTAGCTCTCACAAAATGAGTCATTCGGCGGACTCCTGGGTGTATCAGATTAACATGCAGCTGGGCGAGGGATATTCTTGGAGTAGCAGCGCAAAAGGATCGCGACAATGCGTCTGCGGCTCGGTTCTCGGGGCCCGGTCTGTATTTTATTGTGAATGAGTAGCCGGCTAGTTCTACACGCCAACGGAGAATCTTATCGTTCTTAATACGACCAGTAGCTTTTCCATCGAACATGAAAGATACGCTCCGCTGGTCGGTGACGACAGTAAAGTGTCGATAAGCTAAGAAGTGCTTCCACTTGCGAATGGATTCGATTACAGCGTATGCCTCCTTTTCAATGATGTGATGGCGACGTTCTGTGTTATTCAGAGCGCGAGAAAAGAACGCCACCGGGCGGCCGTTCTGGGTGAGGGTGGCTCCGATTGCTGAAGAGGAAGCGTCCGTCTCCACAGTGAACGGCAGTTCTTCATCGATTGAACCGACGACAGCTTTCGAGATATCATCTTTGAGTGTTTGGATCGTTGATACTTCCTCGCGAGTTAATGGGAATGATGAAACGTTGAGCAGAGGTTTGATCTTGAGGGAATAGTTCTGAATCCATTTAGCATAGTATGCGAATAGTTCGATTACGCGTTGTAGAGACTTGTTGCGAGGAGTTTGAAGTTCTTGTAGTGGCCGGAGGCGTTCGGGATCGGGCCGCAATACGCCATGAGAGATAGAATATCCGAGCAGGTGCACTGATGTCATCGAAAGCTTGCATTTTTCCTTGTTTAGACTCAGATTTACTCGTTTAGCGGCTTCCCAGAAATGTCGAAGGTTCTCATCGTGCTCTTCCCAAGTGGTTCCGCAGATGGTGAGATCGTCGAGGTAGGCGTATGTTGATGATAAGTTGTTCGAGGATATGAATTCGTTCATGACGCGCTGGAAGGCCGCGGCTCCGTTAGTTACTCCCATAGGGATCCTTCTGAATTGGTATAGATTTCCGTCAGCCTCGAATGCTGTGAAAGGTCGTTCAGACGGATCGATTTCTACCTGATAGTATGCGCTTGACAGATCAATTACGCTGTAGTATTTGTGTCGTGAGACTTTGTTGGCTATATCATCGATTCGCGGAAGAGGATATGCATCTAGCATGGTAAATCGGTTGACGGTTTGAGAGAAATCGATTACCATGCGTTTTTTTTTTGTTTCGGTAGATGTGATGACTACTTGAGCACGCCAGGGTGAGTTACTGGGTTCAATTATCTCATCCCTGAGTAGCTTTTCGATTTCTTTCCCAATGAAAATTTTGTCCTCAGATCAAAATCGTCTGGGCTTCGTGGCGATGGGACGACAATCGGCAGTTAAGTTGCCGAATAGTGGTGGGGCTGAAATTCTTGATCGAGTAAGGCCGCATATATGGAGTGCTGGCTCCAGACCTCCGAAATTGATGTTCAATTCCTTGTGTCTGATTAAGAATGGGGTACCGAGTATTATGTCAGCGCACAGATCCGACAAGACGGATAGTTCGAGCTTTTCGTAGTCGCGGTCTCCCATCGTAACCTTCACTGTACATCGACCTGAGATGGCTGCGGATAGATTAGGCGAAGCCATTGATACGACGCCCGAGTGCGGAAGAATGGGCAGCTCTAAGTGTTTGGCTAGATCCTCACGAATGAAGTTGTCCGAGCTGCCAGTATCCAACAAGGCGAGACACGAACGGCCGTTGACGAGGATATCGACTGTTGAGTTGGTAGGCATGGAGGAGCTACACGATAGAGTGGTACTAATGGTCGCTAATGCTGCGGCTGAATGAGACGCTGTGGTTTTATCCTGTTTTTGACGTGCCGAGGAAGTACTTGAGCGGCAGACTTTGGCCCAGTGGCCGGTCTTTTCACATTTCGCACAGATAGAATCCTTTGCTGGACACCTGCTTCGTGGGTAGCGTCGAGACCCGCAGAAGAAGCACAGAGCGGCTTTGTTGTCGAAATTCGTAGCGGCTGAAGAGTTTGGGAGATCGTCTTCTTGGACGCAGGCAGGCCGGGCAGAGTCAGTAGTCGGCGACGATTCGTGGCGAGAGCCAGTGGCTGCAACAGCACCGTAATGAGTGAGGTACTATTCTGAGTTTTTCTGGGCCTGATCTAATGTTTGAGCCTGGACGATAGCCTTTTCCAGTGAGAGTGTGTCATTTTCGAGTAAGCGGGTACGGATGGCGCTATCTCTAATTCCTCGGATGAAAGCGTCTCTCACAGATGAACTCCTGTTTTCGTTGGCGGAAACCGATTTGAAGTTGCAGTCATTGGCTAGTTGTTGAAGAATTTGCAAGTAATCATCGAGGGTTTCCTCGGGCTTTTGGTGACGGGTGGACAACAGGTGGCGAGCGCATACCTCGTTTGGCTTCTTGACGTAGGTGGCCTCTAAGGCTGCCATGGCATCCTCATAAGTAGAGCAGTCTTGAATGATATCAGCGACATCGGGGCCGATATGTATGAATAGAACCTCCAATTTATTGGGGTTGTGTTCGGCGATAGTACTCAAGAAATATTTGAATCCGCGCGACCATAATTTCCATAGTTTCCCAGCTTGGGGAGAATTCGGAGAAGTAATAAATTTATCCGGGCGAATCACCTTCTCCATGATATAGTAAGATTACTGGATGAATATTTGCTTGCTATATCTGAAAGGCCGACTGAATGGCTGATTGAAATGTTGAATAAATTGTGGTGCCGCGTTTGTTAGCGGGCTAAAGATAAAGTAAAGGCCAATTTGAGGCTTTATTCAACATAAACATAGCATAGATCTGAAACACAGAAAACAATAATTAGTAAAGACTTGTTACACAGAAAACAATAATTAGTAAAGACTTGTTACACAGAAAACAATAATTAGTAAAGACTTGTTACACAGAAAACAATAATTAGTAAAGACTCATTACAATGTGCATCCGCGAATTGAATGTCCTACAAGAGATAGTTTATGTCATAAATGTGGTATTAAAGGCCATTTTGCCAGAGTTTGTCGCTCTGATTCAAAAGCTTCTGCTTCTGTTAATACTTTAGCTTCTCTATCAGGCTCTATTTCTCATTCTTTGAAAGAGGCAGCTCTTACTATTTCAGCGAATGGTCTGTCATTGAAGGCGCTAGTGGATACACATGGGCGGATCTAGGGGGGGGGGGGTCGGCGGGGTCCGGACCCCCCCTCAATATCTTAAGGTGCCCTTTTTTCAGCCGTTACAAATAAAAGACAGGTAGGTATGTTTACTGATAAGCCATTGATATTCTGGTCCGTTTGGTCAGACGTACTCTGTGGAGGGTGCAGCCATATCACTTACGGCAGCATCTTCATCTAATATTGTTAGTTATTAATTTAAATTGCAAGACATTTGAAATTGTGATTTTCATTATGTCTATTTGAATAAGACTGATAGCTAATAAAACAATAAAATTGGTACTGCACTCGTTCATTGAACCAAATGATTATTCAAGAAAATATATACTGTTGTGTCCTTTTTGTTATATGGGGAATGCCCTTTTTTTTTCTCTGGACCCCCTCACTGAAATGTCTGGATCCGCCCCTGATACAGGTAGTATCGGAAATTTTATTGATATAAATATTGTAAAAGAAAACAAGTGGAAGGTATATCCTTGTAAAGGTCAAGTGTCAATGGTTAATACTTCTCCTGTAACTAAAGTTCTTGTTGTTGTTGTTGGTTAGCCGATCAGCCACCTTGATCGAGCAAGCCGGCGGCACGCAGGTAACTGATCGCCCTCTCCGGAGTGGACCAGACGTTCAGCGCACTAGTGATGTTGTGTTGTGTTCTATGTTGTGCTAGAGCGGTACAGTCTGTCATAATGTGTTCAATTGTTTGTGGTGTGTCCTGGCACAAGTGGCAGGTGTCGTCTGTGGAGTTGTCTAGTCTGTGTTTATATGTCTGTAAGTTGGGGTGATGTCCACATCGGAATCGTGGTAAGTTAGCTCGATCCGATCTGCTCAGGCTGGTCTCTGACCTGCCAATGGGTGACGGCTTCGCACCTAGGACCGCATTCGGACCGAGTCGTGTCAGTGCTTTGTGGGTTAGGTGTGTGCGTATGTGTTTCCTGTACTGTGTGATGTCTGTGGGGCGTGGTATGGAATGGAGTATTTGGTCATAATGTCTCTCTGGTGTTACCTTAATGGTGTGAGGTGTCGGTGCATGATTGTACATGTAGTGGCAAGGGTGTTGTGGGTTAGTTGTCGCTGCTGCCATGAATTGTGTTCCCTTCATGTCTACATATTCTCTAACTTTCAGTATTTTTGTTTCTGTGTGCAGGTGTTCTATTGGTGTTGTTTGAGTGCATCCTGTAATGATACTAAGTGCGTTGTTTTGTATTGTCTGTAAGGTGTTTATGTGTGTTTTTGAGATAATGGGTGCCCAGCATGGGCTAGCATAATCCATAACTGAGCGAATATATTGTTTGTATATGAGTGTTGTTGTTTTCTGCTGGTGTCCAAAGTTTGTGCCTGTTAGTACCCTAAGCGTGTTAAATCTTGACGTACATTTGTTTTTAATCTCCTGAATGTGGTTTGCAAAAGATAATGATGTGTTGTTTGTGACCCCAAGTATTTTGGTCCTGTGAGTGTGTGGAATGTTGATGTTGTTTAGTGTAATCTGTGGAGTTATCTGGTGTTCTTTTGTGTCGCTTGTAAGCAAGGTGATGGTTGATTTTGTGGGCGCTACTTTGAGTCTATTGTGTGTGAGCCAGTCTTGTATACTGTTTATGTATGTTTGTAGGTTATTTGCAGCGGTGTCGATATTTTTGTGGGTGGATGTTAGAGTGATGTCATCTGCACATGATGATAAGGTAAGCTTGTTATCTATGGGTGTTGGAATGTCATGCATGTACGGTATAAGTTGAACAGTGTTGGTGAGAGAATAGAGCCTTGAGGGACCCCGTTCGGAAAAAGCTTGTTTTTGGATGACTTGCCATTAAATGTGACATGTGAGTATCTTCCTGAAAGATAGTTGCTCAGTCACCTTTTGGTGTTACTGTGCATGTTTGTGCTGAGTATTTTGTTTATGAGAGGGAATCGTGGGATAGCATCAAATGCTTTACTAATGTCTATTGTTGCTAATAGTGTACGTTGAGCTGGTCGTCTGGAGTTGATGCCATCCATGATGTGCTGCGTGACGTTAGTGAGTAATGTCGTGGTTGAGTGGTGAGGTCTGAATCCATGTTGAGTAAGCGATAGTGGTATGTGTGGGTTGATGATTTGTAAGATTAGTTTTTCTGTTACTTTGGAAAGTGTGCATAGTAAAGTAATGGGTCTATAGGAAGCTGGTTTTGTTAGATTTTTGTTTGGTTTGAGTAGTGTAATAATTTTACCTTGTTTCCATATGTCAGGAATAATACAGTGTTGGTATGAATATGTGCTGATATTTGTGAGAGCTAGTATTCCCTGTGGGCTCAAGTGTTTAAGGTGTATGTTAGATATGTTGTCTGGTCCAGTAGCCTTCAAATTCTTAATGTTTTTGATGATCTTGGTGGTCTGGTCTGTATTGAAGGGTGTAATGGTCGTGTCGAGTCTGTAGGTTTTCTTGTGTCTTGCTGTTTGTCTGTCTGCGTGTTTCTGGTTGTTGTCTCTGTTTAAGTGACTTATCTTTGCGTAGTGATTAACCAGAATGTTAGCTTGTTGTGTATATGTTGGGATATTATTTTGGCTGCGACAGATAGCCGCGTGAGAGGTGTGAATGCCGCTGTTAGAGTGGGTAATGCTGTTTATAGTCTTGTATAGCCTGGATGTATCTGCGGAGTGGTTGATGGGTTTTGTTGTGTAGATCTGACATTCAAGGATCGTACCTATAAAAATGTTAAGTTAACACTTCTGCCTAATCTATGTACTAATGTTATCCTTGGCCATGATTTTTTGTCTAGACATGAATCAGTTGAGATACCTTTTGGCGGAAGAGAACCTTCCTTAACTGTGTGTAACCTTGCAGCAGCCGAGGTGAACCTCCGTCTTTATTTAATAATTTAAGTCCTGAATGCAAACCTATTGCTGTTAAGTCACGCCGATATTGTCAGGCAGATATGAGTTTTATTTCGTCCGAAGTAGATCGCCTTCTTAAGGAAGGCATTATCGAACCCAGTCAAAGTCCTTGGCGGGCACAAGTTTTAGTGATAGCCAATGAATCTCATAAAAAACGCCTAGTTATCGATTATTCTCAAAAAGTAAATAGATACACGCAGTTGGACGCTTATCCTCTGCCTAATATAAATGAAATGATAGGCGAAATTGCAAAATATAGTATCTTTAGTAAAATAGATCTTAAGAGCGCCTATCATTTGATCCCTATTAAGGAGAAGGATAGGCCATACACTGCTTTCGAAGCCTGTGGCCAGCCGTTTCATTTCAATAGAATTCCACTTGGTGTAACAAACGGCGTAGCCTGTTTTCAGAGAGTAATCGATGACATAATTCGTAAAGAGGGTTTAAAGGATACTTTCATTTATGTGGACGACATCACTATATGTGGACACGATCAGAAGGAGCATGATGATAATTTGACAAAATTTTTAAATGTTGTAAAAAGTATAATCTTCATATTAACGAAAATAAGAGTTCTACGTCTAAGTCATCTATAGATTTACTAGGTGTGGTGTTTATTTGTATACCTGTTTATCATATTTGAAATGTGGTGTTTATTTGTACACCTACCTATTGTTTTTTGTACTTGCCATTGTAATATATATATGATATTTATATTATTGTTTTTGTTCTTTACAGATGTTAATGTCTTTTCATGTTGTTTTAAGCTGAATAAAGCCTAAAACGAATTCTGAATTTATTGCTTATTGGCTCAACAATTTATTCAGCTTAATTTATTTAAGCCAATACTACTACCATGAAGATAATTCGTCCAGATAAATTCGATGTCGCCCTTAACCCACCGCAGAGTACTAAGTACTGGAAACTGTAGTTTAGAGGATTTGAATATTTCCTGTCGACGATATCTACTTTTACTCCAGACAAACTCGAAGTTTTGTTCTTGCACATTGGTCCTAATGTAGCAGACGTAATCCAAGACTGCACATCTTACGATCCGCCATTCAGTTGTTGAAAGCCGCATACGTCAAAACGCCGAACGAGATATACACCAGACACCTATTATCCACCTGTCATCAAAACCCTGAAAAGAGTATAGACGAGTTCCTCCAATCATTGAACAACCTGGCAAGCGACTGCAACTTTACGACAATGACTGCAGAAGAGAATCTGTCATCTTTCATTCGTGATTCGTTCATCAGGGGAATACGCTCTAACGACATCTGTACTAGGCTGCTGGAAAAGAAGACTGACTCTAAATGACGTAGTCCAGCAAGCTAGAACGCTAGAACAGGCAAAACTAAACGCCGAATTATACGGGGCTCCAATAAACCTTAGCCCCCCCGCCCATGGCCTAAACCATTAGAGGTACAGTAAAACTAAACATACCTTACAAAAGAGAATTTAATCTTGCATTTAATGAAAAACAAATAAAACTTGGTGTTCCCGCCATTGGCTTCCAAGACAGCCTGAATTCGCTTTAGGTAGCTTGCCAAAAGTGACGTGAATAGATCTTGATCGTTACGCAAATTTGCTAAAACAGTTTCAATGTGTTGCGTCATTGTATCCTTCGAAAATCGATTTGCTGCAGGTTCTTGAAACAAGAGACATTCAACCTTGTCCTTTATAACTGATCCAATGTGTTCACAGACGTTCAGGTCAGGAAAATTTCCTGGCCATTCTTCATTTCCAAAGAAATCGATCTCATGGTTCCGCAACAACTGTTGAGGGGCTAATGCCTTAAAGCAGGGGGCCTTATCGTGCAGAAGTGTGACCTGATCGACATCCATAACATTGTTTGGGTTTTTTAGAAAAGGAATGACATGCTGGGATAGAATAATATCACGAAAATACTGTCCATCCCAACTCTGACCATTTGGCTTCAGCACCACATGAGCTTCTTTGCAGTGAACAAAACAAACACACCAACACAGTCTGGACTTTTTAATAATTCGCGATAATGTTCATTATCATCGATTTCATCTGGTGTTGTGGCCCACACTCGATCATTTTGGTAGTTAGGCCGACGTGTTACGTAAACAAAAAATTCATCGGAGACAGCTAAATGCATGAAATCATCCACATCCCAATCTTCAAGATAATGGGCAAACCACATTCTGTCATCGATGTTAAGTTGAGTTTTTCTTGGCTTTGGAAGCTCATGCCAAGGATTTAAACCTTGCCTATGACGGTACAGTCGAATGATCTCACCACTAACGATCTTTCCTCTGAACACTTCGATCTCTCTAGAAAGTTTAGCACAGCTGTTTTTCCGCTTACGCGTACCGCTTTCAATGATGTCCTTTGTTTCCTGAGAGAGTGGCAAATTTGGGCGCCCAGATTTGGTTGTATCCATTTCACATTCATCCAAAGTTTTATTCCAATTTCTTTTGACGAAGTCCTCACTTCTTCGCAACTTTTTGGCAACCCATGAACGTGTTATAAAGGTGGCTCCAGCATCACGAGCTTCCCGAAATGTTATTGCTCGTATGCGATCTATCACACGTTGCCTCTCCGAATCACCAATTAATTGAGAAGCCATTATATTATCACTTTATCAGCTAGAGTAATTTTAATACCTGCAATAAATAAAGAATTTTATATATTTATATAATCACTAAAAACTATTTCGATATAAGTAAACATGTAAGCTGCAAATGGGGGGGGGGGGGGCTAAGGTTTTTTGGAACCCCTTACAATCCCGTATCTGTCGCGGACACTCATAGAAGCATCGACACCGACGACAGCAATCACGAACCGCTTTACGACCACGAACCAGGAGAGGCGGCCGCCGCAATTCGATATGATGGTAAACGCACAAACCGGCTGTGTTTCTTCTGCGGATCGAAACGTCATTCCCGCTCATCCTGTCCCGCCAGAGAAGCTACATGCCGGAAATGCGGGAAACTCGGTCACTGGGCTAAGGTCTGCCGCTCGAAAGTTTCCCCCGCGCGACGCCTTCTATTATGTCGTCTTCATCAGTAACACTAGCTGCCAGTTACTCTGCAGCGACCACAAATTCGCCGTCGGTCACGCTCGCTGAAATCAACGGACATCCTGTCAGAGCACTAATTGATACTGGCAGCTTGGACAATTTCATACATCAAAGAATAGCTTCACTGCTGAACCTGCATGTGCGTGACAAATCAGCCACCGTTTCGATGGCGGCTTCTATACTATCTACTCAAACCAAGGGCTACTGTGTCGCTAACGTTGTCATCGAGCAGCGGAAGTATGAGGCAATCGCGTTCTCTATCATCCCTAACTTGTGTACAGACTTAATCCTTGGATTGCCATCCCTCAAGTTACACGAATGCGTCAATGTAAACCTCGGAGGAACAGAACCCGCGTTAACTATTTGTGGTCTCTCGCAAATCGCCGTCTCCACTCCGAAACTGTTCAGCAACTTGACTCCCGACTGTCGTTCCATCGCCACCAAAGCACGGCGTTTCAGCCCAACCGATGAAAAGTTTACCGAAACCGAGATACAACGGCTCATAAAGGAAGACGTCATAGAACCAAGTCACTCTCCGTGGCGCGCGCAGGTGGTGATTACATCGTCAAATGAATCCAAGAAGAGGAGAATGGTCATTGATTTCTCTCGGACTACTAACCGCTTCACGCAGCTAGACGCCTACCCACTGCCACGGTCTTCAGCGTCATCGACTTATATAACGCCTATTATCAGGTAGAGATCGATCCATCAGATAGACCATATACTGCCTTTTAAGCAGCAGGTAACCTCTACTAATTCAAACGTATCCCGATGGGCGTCACTAATGGAGTCGCTGCGTTCCAACACGCGATGAATGACCTCATATCGTCTCATAATCTAAAGGGCACGTACGCCTATCTTGACGATTTGACCATATGCGAAGCCAACAAGCAAGAGCACGACGAAAATTTGAAACGGTTTTGGGAGGTCGCCGACCGTGTCGGCTTTACTCTCAACAAGGACAAATGCAAACTCGGTCTAACATCGATAAATCTCCTGGGATACTCCATATCTCAAGGAAAGTTACGTCCGGACCTGGAACGTCTCCGTCCTCTGCGTGAGCTCCCAATACCGCACAATAAGAAGTCGCTTCAGCGCCTGGTAGGCCTCTTCGCATATTACGCTAAATGGATACCTGGCTACTTAGATAAAGTCAGGCCACTCATCGGAGTTACGGACTTTCCGTTGCCTACCGAATGTTGCGACGCCATAGCACTACTGAAAGAGGACATCTCCAAAGCCGTGATTGACGTCATACGAAACGATATTCCGTTCACCATCGAAACGGATGCATCTAACGAAGCGATTTCAGCTATTTTAACCCAAGAAGGACGTCCAGTAGCCTTTTTCTCTCGTTCTCTGATCAATGCCGAAAAGAGACATCACATAGTGGAGAAAGAGGCATATGCGACCATAGAATCCATTCGGAAATGAAAACATTTCCTAACTCTTTCGAGAGCCCATTGCGCAGCTACATTTCACCAGTCCTTGGAGCATCTACATGATTCTCTCATCCACCCCGGTGTCCGCAGAATGCTCGATTTTATCCGCTCCAAGAATTTACCGTATTCTGTCGACGAGGTTCGTCGCGTCACTGCGAATTGCTCGACTTGTCTGAAATGCAAACTTCAATTTTACAAACCACCTGAGTCAAAACTAATAAAAGCGACATCCCCATTTGAGAGGATTAATATCGACTTCAAAGGCCCTCTACCGACAAGCTCTGGATCTAACTCATATATTTTAACAATAAATCACTGGGGAACAAAAAATTTTTTTTTTCTTGGTGCCTGAGATCTTAGACCTTATTCTGGATATTTTTATGCCACTGATTCAGAAAATATCATCCATTTTGTTCTAGCAGCTCTAGTTTTTGAGAGATTGCATACGTGATTACCTACTTTATTACCCTTCTGTAACGGTATTATGAGTTGCTTGTAAATCTAAATGCATCTGTATAATTAAATTGTAGCTATGATTTTGCTGATGTTGCTGTTTTGCATGTGTATTGTACATGTACTAACGTGAATTCTTTCCTGTTACAGGTGTTGACATGGCTTCATCACGAAGAAAGTGTTTAAATCATCCAGATGTGTTTTGTTTTATCTGCGGAGAGTACACGTTCATTGAACAGAGAAAAACTATTACTGATTTTGTGAAAAAAGCTTATTTTGCCTATTTCAAAGT
Organism: Bathynomus jamesi; assembly: GCA_023014485.1. Lineage (NCBI taxonomy): Eukaryota > Metazoa > Arthropoda > Malacostraca > Isopoda > Cirolanidae > Bathynomus > Bathynomus jamesi. The sequence continues at coordinate 207,051 of JAJOZX010004532.1, read as the reverse complement.
ACAACTAGGGGACCAAGATAAGCCATGGGCTCCTCATGTTGTGTGTAAAACGTGTACGGAGCATCTGCGGCAATGGACCAACGGAAAGAGGAGGTGCCTGAAATTTGGTATACCAATGGTATGGAGAGAACAGAGAAAACCACAGTGATGACTGTTACTTTTGTTTGGTGAATATAAAGGGCATCAATGGACGTAACCGGAGTAAATGGACGTATCCTGACATAGACTCAGCTAGACGGCCTGTTTCACATTCAGATGAGATACCTGTCCCATCATTCAGCCATCTTCCAGAGCTCCCTCAAGAAGATGATGAATCTGCTACTGACAAAGAAAGCATATGTGGGCAAAATGACAGTGATTTCGAAGGACCGTCATCAGTTGCAGAAGGTTTTAGTCAACACGAATTAAACGACCTCATAAGGGACTTAAGTCTTTCGAAGAAATCGTCTGAATTGTTAGCTTCCAAGCTGGGAGAAAAAAATTTACTGCTGCCGGGAACCAAAATCACGTTATATCGCGACAGAGAAAAGGATTTACTGCCCTTCTTCTCAAAAGAGAACGATTTAGTTTTTTGCAACAATGTGCGCGGATTGCTGATGAAAATGGGCATATCGGAATACACACCAAGTGAATGGCGGTTATTCACAGATAGCTCCAAACGGAGCCTAAAATGTGTTCTTCTACACAACAGCAACAGATACAGATCAATCCCAATTGGTCACTCAGTCGGTATGAGAGAAGAGCACGGGACAGTCACCCTAGTCCTAGAAAAGATATCATACCGAGACCACCAATGGGTGATCTGTGTGGATCTGAAGATGGTGAATTTTCTCCTGGGCCAGCAGAGCGGGTACACCAAGTACCCGTGCTTTATATGTCTCTGGGACAGTAGAGCTAAAGATGAACACTGGGTGAGAAGACAGTGGCCTCTGAGAGAAAACATGGTGGTTGGAGAAAAGAATATCATCAAAGAAGCTTTGGTTGACAGAGAAAGGATCATATTGCCACCACTGCACATCAAACTATGTTTGATGAAACAATTTATAAAGGCTTTGAACAGAGATGGGACGTGTTTTGGCTACATATGTAGAAAATTTCCTGCGCTGAGCATGGAAAAGCTGAAGGCAGGTATTTTCGATGGACCGCAAATCCGGGAACTCATGAAAGACCCGCGTTTCCAAGATTCAATGGGCAACATTGAGGCACGTGCGTGGTCATCGTTTAGTATGGTTGTGAAGAATTTCCTTGGGAACTATAAGGCCGATAACTACAGTGAACTAGTGGAGAATATGCCCTCTTCTTTTGTAAACTTGGCTGTAAAATGAGCATCAAACTGCATTACCTCCACAGTCATTTGGATCGTTTCCCAGATAACCTCGGTGATCTAAGCGAGGAACAGGGTGAACGATTTCACCAAGAACTAAGGACCATGGAAGAACGGTACCGCGGACGATGGGATTCTCACATGATGGCAGATTACTGCTGGAGCATCCAACGCGAATGTCCTGGCACATCTCATCGCAAGAAATCTCAGAAACGCGGTTTATGTGAGATGTCTCCATGAAAGAACTTTTTTTGCCGTTCGTGTCTCAAGCTTGTTTGAATTTAATAAATATTTTTCGTACCTTATGCTTGTTTGATGTTAATACACTATTTTTGCTGACATTCATCATACTTTTGTATTCAATTGACAACAACAGTGATTGCCAGTCAGCAATTATATAATATTATATACATTATATAGAAATATATATAGATATATATCATATCTTGATAAGCAGAGCTGATGGAGAAAAACTAATGTCATTTTTAGAATCAGCGACCTCAATATACCCAGAAACAGGTCTAACATCTAAGTCACCAAAAGTTGTGTTCCCCAGTGATATAATCGACGAATACTCTCGCTTCCCATTCGTATATCCCTGTCGCAAAGCGAGTGCTGCCTCCGTGATCAAATGCCTCAACGAATGAAACTCCACACGAAAGTCTGTTCTCATACTCGAGAAGAACATCAACTGGACCTTCTCTTCCATCTTGGCTCTCGACTCCCGGAGTGATACTAGTCAAACGCCACGTCCGTACTTCAAAATTCGACCCTCTCGTTGAGCAAGTTGAGTTGATTGAAGCAGATCCTCATTACGCATATGTACGTTACCCCAACGGGAGAACTGACACGGTATCTACTAAAGATCTCGCTCCTCATGGAAACCCCGAACGAATCATCCTGCCGGAGCCCGCGAATATCACTCACAAGGATGACGACGCTCGAGCAGGGACTCTGCCTACACACTCCGCCGAGAAGAGTCCAGGATCGTCGGGAGAAACGGAATCAACTGAAACACTCCCGAATGAACATTCGGTACCTGAGACCAGGTTATCAAAACTCACCTAGAAGATCCTCCAGAATTCGAAAACCAGTCTCCCGTCTTAACCTATAACTCTCTCTTCCTCTGTTGCATCAGAATGTATTACACTGCGACTCACGCAGTCATGTACTGTATATTACCACGTACTGTGTTACGACTCATTTATGTTCTATTTCTACGTTATTTTCGTTTCAAAGGGGAAAATGTGATGTTTATTTGTATACCTGTTTATCATATTTGAAATGTGATGTTCATTTGTACACCTACCTCTTGTTTTTGTGTACTTGACATTGTAATGTATATATGATATTTATACTATTGTTTTTGTTCTTTGCAGATGTTAATGTCTTTTCATGTTGTTTTAAGCTGAATAAAGCCTAAAACGAATTCTGAATTTATTGCTTATTGGCTCTACACTAGGTTATTGAATAAGTAATGGTTCTTTAAAGCCTGATCCTGAGAGGTTAAAACCACTGCTCGAAATGCCTCCTCCTAATAATGCTAAAGACATGCGCCGAGTAATGGGTATATTTGCCCACTATTCTACATGGATCGGAAAATTTTCCGAGAAAGTACGACCTTTGGTTGAAAATAAAACATACTCTCTCCCATAAATGCAAAAAACTTCACTTTTTTTACGTGAAGGTTAAAATATGAAAAATAAAAACCCACTCTAATAGACAGAGTTTATTTCCACGACAGTTTCGACGCCCACTGGCATCCTCCTCGGGTGGATACAGAAACACGAATGAACCAAAACAAGAGGGAAAAACAGTCCAGGGACCGACCGTTAAGAAATTCGCACCTAGGTTAGATCTCATTCTCCCGACACCGGAAGGGCATTTTTCATTAAGTACATTCGCGCAAATTTAAAACTATCTTCCTGTTCTAAACATACAGATTCTATTATATTTTTTTTACATAATTATTACATTTATTATTAAATTTATTACATTTAATATTGCATAATTATTTATTACAGAAATTATAAATTTATTATTACATTGGTTATTACATTATTGTTTATTATACAGAACTCATAAACCGAAAAACGAATGAAAAAAGCCGATTGGGAAACAATCCAGAGACATTGAGAAATTCGCACCTACAGTAGGTTAGATACCGTTCTCCCGACACTGGAAGGGCATTTTATTACAGGGTTCGCTTATAAGTACATTCCCACAAATTAAAACTATCTTCTTGTTCTATACATACAGATGCTAATATTTTGACATAATTACTGCATTTATTATTACATTTACATTTTTTAACATTTATTATTATTACCTTTACCCTAATTATTAAATTTATAATATTACCTTTATTATTACATCTGTTGCATTTATATTTATTTCCACATTTATTACTTCCATTATTACATTTACTAAAGGCGAGTAAGGAAACATTCCAATCCAGAGACATTTAAGAAATTCACACTTAGGTTCGAACACGTTCCCACGACTCCGAAAGGGATTTTTTGACCAAGAATCTCATTAAAGGGTCTAACTTATAAGTACCTTCGCACAAATTAAAATTATCTACTTTTTCTATACACACAGATTCTATTATTTTTCTTTTGACATAATTATTACATTTATAAAGTACCTTACTTGATTCCCAATCTAAGCATGATTATTTTGGCTGGCGTGATAAAAAATGGCAAGCCTGTGTCTACAGCATTCCCTGTAAAAGTTGTGATTTAGTATACGTGGGAGAAACTGGAAGAAATATTGAAACCCGTATTAAAGAACACAAATATGCCTTCAGAAGTTGTAATGCTAATAATGCCATTTTTTATCACGCCAGCCAAAATAATCATGCTATAGATTGGGAATCAAGTAAGGTACTTTATAAATGTAATAATTATGTCAAAAGAAAAATAATAGAATCTGTGCGTATAGAAAAAGTAGATAATTTTAATTTGTGCGAAGGTACTTATAAGTTAGACCCTTTAATGAGATTCTTGGTCAAAAAATCCCTTACGGAGTCGTGGGAACGTGTTCGAACCTAAGTGTGAATTTCTTAAATGTCTCTGGATTGGAATGTTTCCTTACTCGCCTTTAGTAAATGTAATAATGGAAGTAATAAATGTGGAAATAAATATAAATGCAACAGATGTAATAATAAAGGTAATATTATAAATTTAATAATTAGGGTAAAGGTAATAATAATAAATGTTAAAAAATGTAAATGTAATAATAAATGCAGTAATTATGTCAAAATATTAGCATCTGTATGTATAGAACAAGAAGATAGTTTTAATTTGTGAGAATGTACTTATAAGCGGACCCTGTAATAAAATGCCCTTCCAGTGTCGGGAGAACGGTATCTAACCTACTGTAGGTGCGAATTTCTCAATGGTCTCTGGATTGTTTCCCAATCGGCTTTTTTCATTCGTTTTTCGGTTTATAAGTTCTGTATAATAAACAATAATGTAATAACCAATGTAATAATAAATTTATAATTTCTGTAATAAATAATTATGCAATATTAAATGTAATAAATTTAATAATAAATGTAATAATTATGTAAAAAAAATATAATAGAATCTGTATGTTTAGAACAGGAAGATAGTTTTAAATTTGCGCGAATGTACTTAATGAAAAATGCCCTTCCGGTGTCGGGAGAATGAGATCTAACCTAGGTGCGAATTTCTTAACGGTCGGTCCCTGGACTGTTTTTCCCTCTTGTTTTGGTTCATTCGTGTTTCTGTATCAACCCGAGGAGGATGCCAGTGGGCGTCGAAACTGTCGTGGAAATAAACTCTGTCTATTAGAGTGGGTTTTTATTTTCATACTCTCTCCCTCTTAACGTAATTAATGCTTTCGAAAATCTTAAAAGTGACATTGCTAATTCTGTTGTTGTTGCTACTGATGATAATATTCCTTTTGTAGTAAAGACTAATGCCTCTGATGACGCAATAGCTGCTCAGTTTTGTCAAGCTGAACGTCCAGTCGCCTTTTTCGCCCGTACTCTGTCGCTCTCTGAAAGGAATCATTCCTCTACAGAAAAAGAAGCATACGCCATTGTTGAGTCTATCCGAAAATTGCGGCATTACCTACATAGTAAACATTTTAAACTAGTAACGGATCAAAGGTGAGTAGCGTTTATGATTGACACTAAGCATAAAGGAAAAGTTACGAACGAGAAAATCATGAGATGGAGACTTGAATTATCAAGTTTCAGTTATGACACTGTATATCGGCCTGGAAGAGAAAATATAACTCCAGATACGCTTTCTCGCGCATTTATAGCATCTATTAATAAACATAATTTAGGAGAGTTACACATTGCCTTGTGCCATCCCGGAGTAACTAGAATGTGGCACTTTGTTAGAAGCCGGAACCTCCCATACTCAATTGAAGATGTAAAAAACGATATTTCAAAATGCATTGTATGCGCCCAGTGTCAACCGAAGTATTTAAATAATAATCAAGGTCAGTTAATAAAAGCTACACAACCTTTCAAAAGATTAAATATTGACTTTAAAGGTCCTTTGCCTTCCAATTCCCGTAATCGTTATCTGCTAACGATAGTAGACGAATTTTCGAGGTTTCCTTTCGCGTTTTCATGTGCGGACACTTCTGTTGAAACTGTAGTTGATTGTCTTAGTCAACTTTTTGCTATCTTTGGTGCACCCGCGTATGTGCACTCAGGTTGTGAAAAACTATATAGGGATATGGGTTGATTGCCTGATACCCTCATCCGTTGGAAATTTCCAGCAGATTACAATGGAGAGTTAACGACAAAAGCCCTATCTATTTTCGTTAGAGAGTTATGTATATGTAGGTCTTCAAAGGACCTCTTTATGTTTATTTGCCTTCGGTATTTGCGCTGCTTAATGGTAAAGAAAGGAATTGCCTTACATTATTATTTCGTTGGGCCTCGCTTCTGTTTCGATGTAGGGCCGTGGTACGATGGAGTTACACAATGAGTTGATTTGATGTAACTAATATAGGCAGTCACTGTATTTAAATACCTGAAGGAATAGGCCTATCTTTTTTATAGTTATTACGTTTTATTTTAAGAGGATTTCACTCAGAACTTATAGGAAGATAAAGAACATCTTCCTTGCTTAAAGCATCGCTGTAACATAAGCAGCTCAGAGTGCCGCCAATATAATATAATCTTCGTATTTTATTATTTGCTGAATTTGCAAAGTTTGTTGACTCTTATTACGATGTAATTTTCATAAGTCAGCAGTGAAAAATTTTGAACACGAAATAATAAATTTTTCTTGTGGTTGGGTGGGCCCAATGCCGCCATATTGGGTTCTATGTATGTATGGCAATTATTTCATTCCCAATAGTCTATGTCGCCACTCCCGAGGAATTTTGTAGATATTTAATTCAATTAATTAATAATTTATATTTAATTAAGAAGTAAAGGTACCACATACGATACAATGTTGTAAGCGTGTATAGTTTTTCCGTACAGGTAGAGGTTCCTCCTTTAAGTCATATACACTTAAACAGTTTTTGAACTCACGCAGAGTGGCCACAGAACAACACATTCTTAACTCAAAGCAACACATTCTTCCAACTGTTGCAGACCGATCCTCCACTCCATAGGGAGGTAGAGGATGCAGCCCACTAGACTGGAAAGGCGTGAAAGATGAAAAGAGTAAAATAAGAACGCATTACAACACATTCTTAACTCAAACACTATCATACCATGCAAACATGTAAAGTACAGACATGCAATAAAGAGAGAAGGAAAAAGTATAAAGAATAACAAAAATTGGGTTAATTTACTCAACAAGCTACAACTAAGTTCGTGTTAGTCTATTTTTTTTTCTCGCATATCACACGCTGGCATGTCACAAGCTGGTATTAGACGTCAACAGACTCATCCCCAATTACGACTCCCAGAGCTCCTGTTGCCAATTGTTTTTTTATTTTGAACAACGTTAATATTTTTAAAATGTCTATCTAGACAGTTTTTAAACACATTAACACTGGTAGAGTTCACGACGGGCGCGGGAAAATTATTCCATTTATCAATTACTTTAAACGTAAAGAAGTTTTTAGCGATATTAGTAATGAAACGTCTGCCACGCAACTTAAATCCGTTATTACGAGTATTGCTATTATCGAAAGTGAACAGTTTGTCAAAATTTACGTATCGATGTTATTAACGATTTTTAAAACTTCAATAAGTTCCCCCCTTAATCTCCTAGTTTCGAGTGAATGCAAGTCTAACTCTTTAATCCTATCTTCATAAGGCTTGTTGTGCAATGACGAAATTAGTTTCATGGCACGACGCTGAACCCTTTCTAACCTATCAATATCCTCACGCAAATACGCGCACCAAAACCGAACGGCATATTCTAAATGAGGCCTGACTAGGGACTTGTAAAGGGGCACTATAATATCCTTCGATTTAAATTCAAAATTACGCGCTATGAAGCCTAACATCCTATTAGCTTTTGCGCAAGACTCCAGGCACTGGTTCCTAATTTTTAAATCCTTAGATATGCGTACGTCTAAATCTACTTCCTCGTCAACGCTCGCTAACTCTCTATCATACATCGTGTACGTGTAATTATTGATACGGGAACCTATATGCAAAACTTTACATTTGTCTACGTTAAATTGCATCTGCCACTTATCCGTCCACTCCATAATCCTATTTACATCGTCTTGGAGCCTATTTCTATCGTCCTCGTTAACAACCTTACCGCCTATTTTAGTATCGTCCGCGAATTTTGACACGTTACTAGTCAATCTTACATCTATGTCGTTAATGTAAATTACGAATAGCAATTGGCCTAACACTGAACCCTGTGGGACACCGCTACCTACATCCAGCCACCCTGATTCACTACCATTAACAACGACCCTCTGTCTCCTAGCACGAAGCCATTCCTCTAACCAGTTAGCTACCTGACCGCGTATACCGTGTGCTTTAACCTTCGCAATTAATCCTCTATGCGGAACTGTATCGAACGCTTTTTTAAATCCAAATAAATAACGTCAGCCGCTCTATGCCTATCGCATTCGCGTACTATTTCGTTATAAAATTCTAACAAATTAGTTAAACAAGCTCTATGGCGTCGAAACCCATGCTGACTACTATTAATCAAATCTCTACTTTCTAAGTGATCGATGATATGATCCCTAACGACGGATTCCAATAGTTTACCAACAATTGGCGTTAAGCTAATGGGCCTATAATTGCTAGCTACTGTGCGGTCGCCTTTTTCAAAAATGGGCGTGACGTTAGCTAATTTGAAGTCTTAAGGAACAATCCCCGTTTCGAGTGACTGATTAAAAATCTTCGTTAAGGGGCCTATGATAACGTCTTTCAAATGTCTGGGATAAAAAGCGTCAGGGCTTGGAGCCTTGCTAACTTTTAGCCTATCGATATAATGTGCAATCTCACCCTCGTGAACAGTTATTTCATCCAAAATAGTCTCGCTACTAAATGTAACGATATCGTCCACGTCGGGGACATTATTTACGTCTTCTACGGTGAAAACTATCGCAAAAAAGTTATTGAAAATACCCGCCATCGCCTGAGCGTCAGAAGCCAAAGTGCCGTTAACATCCACTAGAGGGCCTATGTTATCTTTTATCGGCTTACGATTATTGACGTATTCAAAAAACTTTTCTGGATTATGTTTACTATCCGCAACTATAAGTATCTCTAAATTACGCTTAACATTCCTAACTGATCTTTTAACCTGACGTCTAAGCTCGATATATCTATTAAAGTTAGTTGCCGTGCCATTGCGCTTATTAAGTCTATACGCGCTGTTACGCTCGTTTATGAACTCGCCTATTTCCCTAGTCCATCACTTGGGCCTACCATGATTTTTAGCGCACTTGGGCCTACGAGGAATAAACTCCCTTTCAATATTCATAAAACTTTCTGTAAACGCCTCCCAATGCAAATTTGTGTCATTACCCATAAATAAGTTATCCCAGAGTCCACTACTCTCATCCCATCCGCAAAACTATCAAAATTGGCCCTACGAAAATCTGGGACTTCTATTACGTTACTATTCTTAGTGTTTTCTATCAATAACTTAAACCTAAGAATTTGATGATCACTACATTCTAAACTCTCGCCTACTTCTAAACCTTCGACTATATTTTCGCCATTCGTCATCACCAAATCTAAAATATTGTCACCACGCATTGGTTCGGTAACCATCTGTCATAAAAAATTATCTTCCATGAACTCAATCAATCTCAAACCCTTCTCATTACCAGTAAAAGTCTCGTAATTAACATTAGGGCAGTTAAAGTCTCTGATAATCTCTAGGAGCGCTCCATTTTTCAATATTAAACATACACTCATAAAACATATACCATTTGAAAGCTCACATTTTTCTGAGTCTAAAAATGTAGTAATCCAAAAGTATCAATAGCAAATGCAAGATTATAGAAAAAATTACAAGTTACATTTTTATAGTGAATATTTCCTGTTTTAGCTATAATGTAGTTTTTCATAAAATATTTTTCCTGATTGGGCTATTTTTTCGCTACTGTGCGACTTAATTAGTTGGTTGGATTCTGTTCTGTCTATTTTTTTTTTCTAATTGGATTCAGTTTGGTCGTGTTTGTGATAGAATTATGACGTGCTGTTCGTGTGGTTTCTGACTTTGAGAACTTGATTCGTCATGTGCCCTAGATGAAGAGAAAGCATTGAATGTTTTTATCTTTTCATTATTAAACATACACTCATAAAACATATACCATTTGAAACTCACATTTTTCTGAGTCTAAAAATGTAGTAATCCAAAAGTATCAATAACAAATAAAAAGTAACTACGTTTAATTGTTTGACGCGTGACGTAATTAATTACATTATAAAGGTTGGCTAAGTTATAAATCTTCAGTCTGTGTTGTAAGATGGTATTTTTGGTAATTGTTACGCTACCCTATACATTATCATTTGTATAATTTAGGTCTCGGGGGTACGGGGGTGGAGCCCCCGTAAAGATCACGCATCACAAATTGATCGGTATAGGGTTTTATATTTAAACCTAGTTACTTTTTATTTGCTATTGATACTTTTGGATTACTACATTTTTAGCCTCAGAAAAATGTAAGCTTTCAAATGGTATATGTTTTATGAGTGTATGTTTAATATTGAAAAATGGAGCGCTCTTAGAGATTTACCAAAGTCTCCGACAATTATACTATTCCGATTGTCAATAAAGTTACCAAGAAGTGAGTAAAATCTAGTATCGGTATCGAGGGGTTGAACGGGAGGTCTATAAACAACAACAAAATTAAAACTAATACTACGCGCCCTAACTTCAACGCATATTGCTGCCGGAAAATCTATCTTAACCTCAATAGCCCTAAGGGAATTACGAATGTACAGCAAAACGCCGCCACCAATCCTATGTAACCTATCATTAGTAAAGAGTTTAAAACCCGGTATATCAAGTTCCCCCAACAAGTCCCGAGTCACGGTATTTAACCACGTTTCAGTGATAGCAACTATATCGTAGTTACCGGAATAAATTATCGCCTTAAATTCATTTAATTTATTTCTAATACTACGCGCGTTACAATAAAAGACGTTTAAGTTATTTTTTACCACGGGCTGACGTTTTAAACTATTTTTCACGTCGGGCCCGCGTTCCCCGGACCCACAACGTTTAAAGAAGGCTTCGACCTATACAGCTTTCTTACGTTTTCGTCAATTAACCTACCTAGCCTAGCATTAGCTATTTCATTAAAATGCACCCCATCTTTTATAAAAAGGCTAGGATCACTGAATTCTGACCACAGCTTTACGAAGGGTACATTTTCCTCAGCACAAATCTCTTCTAATTTATTATTAAAAAATATCGTTTTAGACGTAATCCTAAGACCCAAACCGTGCCTAGGGGTAATACCTAGAACTAAAGACCTATCTGACCTCGCCTTTAGGGACCTAATTAACCCCCTATATCTCTCCAAAAGGTCAGGCACTCTCGTATCGGGCCTATACGAGTTGTTGCCCCCTACCATCGTCACCAACATTGAGTGACGGGAGGCAACGTTAATCCTATCCACTTCGTCTCTAACTCTGTCAACCCTGGCCCCTGGGAGACAGACCCTCCTCCTCTTGGTTGGATGCCGGTCAACGAACTCTGTGTTCATATGGCGCATTAAAGAGTCCCCAATTAAAATAGTTTCCCCCTCATTCACGTCCCTTTCCAAATGGGCGAAAGGGTTCGAAACCTCGATAGGGGGGGGGGGGGGAGATTCCTATCACCTAACGTACGCGGCCTAGCTCCACCCTTAACTTCTCTAAATCCCTCCCCATCTACTAATCTCGTACCAACCTTAACCCCTTCCTCAACTCTATCCAACCTTCCCGATAAGCTACCTAAACTAGAAACTAGGTTACGCACCTCACCCTTCAAATTACTAACGTCTTCAACGTTAGTATTGGTTCGGCTTTCGTCAACCGTAGCCCTATCCCTGCTCTCATCAAGCGTTGCAAGTCTTTCCGTTACCTCACGTACACTGCGTTTTATGTCAACTATTTCCTCCCTTAACACGCAAAAGAAACAAACTGATCTCCACCAGTTTACCCCACACCTAACACACGACGCTTTCTGCGACGGCATCGCGCAGTTACAATTAGTTTATAACCGTCACAAGTTTAAGTTAAATTAAGCCGGCACGCTATGAAAACTTCTAAATCGCTAAAAACCACTAATATTCAATTACTTAACTATAACAATGTGAATATAAACACAAGTATATAAAATTCAAAACTTTGCAAAAGTAAAATTATTAGCAATATGCAAAAGTAGAAGCAATATCAGAGCGCTCAGGAAATGCGTCCGTTCAGTACAGAGTCTGGCTGACGAAAATCTATATTCAATTCAATTAAACTGATGATGTCTGAACTAAACTGATGAGATGTGATATACTTTATTATGTCAAGGTAATGATATTTTCTTTGATTTAATTAATCCTAATCTGTAGTATAAACAATTTATATAAATGTCCTATGTTTACTATATCTATATTATTATTATTATTATTATTATAACTTGTGTCACTGATTATATATATTTTGTGTACCATAACTAAAATATTGTTATTTATATTAACAGATGTTGTTCAATTAAGTTGACTAAAGCCTAAGAAAAGGAGAACGTTTCATTTCTCTATAGAACAACAAATAGGTGCTGTCGCCTTCCTGCTGCCTATTTGACCGCACAAAACGTAGATGGACAAACTTACGTACCAGTAGAGAAATTCAGTCCCCAGGAAATAGCTGTTCTAAACAGGGTATCTATATCACTCTGGAGGGCACCAGACACCTGACCCGACTGCTTAGGGAAGTGAATGTAAAGTTTTAAATCATCAGCAAAAATCATATACTTACAGGAAAGTTGGGATCCAATAAAATTAATAAAGATTCGAAATAACAGGGTCCCAGTACTGAGCCTTGGAGCACACCACTCAGGACATTCTTTGTGGAGCTCAACTGGCCCTGAACAACAACTCTCCTTTTGCAACCACAAAGAAAACTACTGAACCAATCAAGGAGACCACCAGAAATTCCCAAGCATATTAACTTATCCAGTAATAACTGATGATAAACACGGTCAAAAGCCTTTACAAAGTCGAAGAAAATGAGATCAACAACCACTCCCTGATCATAACAATAAGAAATATAATTATACGTTAACAAGAGTTGGTCAGTAACTGATCTGGAAGGTCTAAAGCCAAATTGGTGAACATCTAATATAAGGTGACCAGAGTCCCGATTTTGGGCGGGACAGTCCCGAATTTATGACATGTGTCCCTCTTTTCAAAATGTCCCGAAAATGTCCCGCATTTGGAGAAAATTTTCATAAATGTCCCGCTTTATTAAAATTACTGTTACATTAGATGTCCTTTATGAATTAATAGAATTATGCCACATTCCGAATTCCAAATCTAAATACTAACTTGCAAACTGAACTGGTACGATACATGTCGCCGTGCGGCAGTGCCGTGATTCCCGAATGCATCTAAATTATCAACAGACCAGCGCTGGGTGGAAGTATTCACTTATTTCAAGGCCAGAGATGTCAATCATCAACGAATGTCAGCATTAGTTCAGTTCATACTCTGTCTTCCAGGAACTAATGCTTCGACTGAACGTGCTTTCTCTCAAATAAATAAGACGTGGACATCTGAGAAAGCACAACTGAAAGTCTCAACTCTAAAAACTTTACTTTTAACTAAAATAAACTTCAATCAAACCTGTATGGAATTTTACACTATGTTGAAATCAACTCCGGAGTTACTTCAGAAGATTTCATCTACTGAAAAGTACGGGAATTGAAAAGCAAGTACGATAATATTGTGTATTGGTATGTCATAGATATAATAGATATAAGCCATTCTCAGTTGAGTTATTTTTTTTCATAATTATGTACTCAAGAGAAAAATACAAGCAGTGAAGTAATAATTATGTTCCATATATGTATTATATATATATATAATATTTAGTAGAAATCCAATGACAAGGAGAAATGTAAATGCCATGAAAAGTCTTCTTTATTGCGCAACGTTTCGAGCAATACGCTCATCTTCAGGCTGTTTAATAACAATGTGAAATTAAAATCAATATTGAATGAAAAACAAACAGAAATTTCTATAACCTATTCGTAAGACAAATTTTAAAAGACTGAGAAAAGAGGGTTAAGTTCTAAGTTATACAGATTTACATATCAAAATTAAGAAGTTATTTTTAAATACATGTAGTAAATGTGAAATTAATACACTGGAAAAATTACCAATAGTACACTGGAACAATGGAGCTATCTACCTTACACAGCAGTATCCGAGGCCGACTAATTTGAGCAGAGGAGACGGGAATGAAAGATGGCGAGGGAGATAGGGGAAGGAGGGATTATAAGGAATTGGGGAAGGAGGAGGGATCATAGCAGATTGAGAGGGACGGACGATGAGTCAACATTCAGACTAGGGGACAATGCTTTAATGAAAAGGGATTCTAAAATTCTTAGTGAGTTGGGACAAGTATTACAACCAAGAATTTTAAAATTGTCTAAAGTGACATCAATTTTGCATTTGATGCTATGTTCACGTATGCTGGAGGCTTCCTTAGTTTTTAAAATTTTACCTGTTCGGCCACTTATTCCCATATGCGAATAAAATCTAGCCCTGAGAGAGCGAACAGTGCTGCCGATGTAATTCCCAAGGAGACACCTAGGGCAGGTAAATAAATATACAACACCGCTACGCAACGAGTCAGGGTTCGATCCTTCGCTGAGAAAAAGCTACCTAAAGACGTTTTATTAATAAATATGATGCGGAAATCAGTATGATAAAAAAATTTCCTTAACAATTTTGTAAATTTAAGCTTAAATTCCTTATTCAAGGGACCCATTTCAGGTACAAGAAATATTTTATATCCTTCGGCACTGTAATACATGGAAGTTGAGGGCTATAAACATTATTTAAGAAGGATCTAATTAGTTTGTCTACATATTGAACAGGAAAACTATTATTTGTAAAGTATGATCTTAGATTATTAAATTCATCATTAAGTAAGGTAAAATTAGAGGTCAAATTATATCCTCTGAACAGGAGAGTTTTAATACAAGACATCTTATAGTTGAAATCAGTAAAACTAAAAAAATTCATGCCCAAACCAGTGAAAGTGGGTTTCCTATAAACTGATGTAGTAATAGAATCACCGTTTTTCGAAATTAAAAGATCTAAGAAGGGGAGGGAGCCATTTTGCTCAGTTTCCATTGTATACGTTATATTGGGGTGCAAAGAATTTAGGAAGTTAAAGAATTGTTGCGCTTGTACCGCATTATCAAAGACTGCTATCGAATCATCAACGAAGCGTCGATAGAAAATTGGCTTGAGATGAGTGGGAGATTGTCTAAAAATTACACTTTCTAAATGAGTCATAAAAAAGTCAGCTGCTAGCGGTCCGACTGGTGATCCCATCCCTACCCATCAATTTGTTGGTAAACCTTATTGTTGAAAGTGAAATAGCATTGTTTGAAGACCAATTCTAAAAGTTCCTTCAAATGAGACAATGAAAAACCATGAAAATTATCAACTGAGCTAAAAACCCTATCTAAAATAATGGCAATAGTTTCAGATACAGGTACATTTGTGAAAAGTGACTTTACATCAAAACTGACAAAAAACTTTTTTGAATCGAAGTTTTTACCCAGGAGTTCTTTTTGGAATTCAAACGAGTTATTTATAGTGTAAACATTTTTCGCAAAGGGGGACAGGAGACGAACAACAAATTTTGCCAATTGAAAGGTGGGTAAGTTATACGAAGCTAAAATAGGACGAGAGGTGTTCCAGCTTTATGGATTTTAGGCAGACAGTTGTTCGTCTCCTGTCCCCTTTGCGAAAAATGTTTACACTATAAATAACTCGTTTGAATTCCAAAAGAACTCCTGGGTAAAAACTTCGATTCAAAAAGTTTTTGTCAGTTTTGATGTAAAGTCACTTTTCACAAATGTACCTGTATCTGAAACTATTGCCATTATTTTAGATAGGGTTTTTAGCTCAGTTGATAATTTTCATGGTTTTTCATTGTCTCATTTGAAGGAACTTTTAGAATTGGTCTTCAAACAATGCTATTTCACTTTCAATAAGGTTTACCAACAAATTGATGGGGTAGGGATGGGATCACCAGTCGGACCGCTAGCAGCTGACTTTTTTATGACTCATTTAGAAAGTGTAATTTTTAGACAATCTCCCACTCATCTCAAGCCAATTTTCTATCGACGCTTCGTTGATGATTCGATAGCAGTCTTTGATAATGCGGTACAAGCGCAACAATTCTTTAACTTCCTAAATTCTTTGCACCCCAATATAACGTATACAATGGAAACTGAGCAAAATGGCTCCCTCCCCTTCTTAGATCTTTTAATTTCGAAAAACGGTGATTCTATTACTACATCAGTTTATAGGAAACCCACTTTCACTGGTTTGGGCATGAATTTTTTTAGTTTTACTGATTTCAACTATAAGATTCTTGTATTAAAACTCTCCTGTTCAGAGGATATAATTTGACCTCTAATTTTACCTTACTTAATGATGAATTTAATAATCTAAGATCATACTTTACTAATAATAGTTTTCCTGTTCATATGTAGACAAACTAATTATCCTTCTTAAATAATGTTTATAGCCCTCAACTTCCATGTATTACAGCGCCGAAGGATATAAAATATTTCTTGGTACCTGAAATGGGTCCCTTGAATAAGGAATTTAAGCTTAAATTTACAAAATTGTTAAGGAAATTTTTTTATCATACTGATTTCCGCATCATATTTATTAATAAAACGTCTTTAGGTAGCTTTTTCTCAGCGAAGGATCGAACCCCTGACTCGTGCGTAGCGGTGTTGTATATTTATTTACCTGCCCTAGGTGTCTCCTTGGAATTACATCGGCAGCACTGTTCGCTCTCTCAGGGCTAGATTTTATTCGCATATGGGAATAGTGGCCGAACAGGTAAAATTTTAAAACTAAGGAAGCCTCCAGCATACGTGAACATAGCATCAAATGCAAAATTGATGTCACTTTAGACAATTTTAAAATTCTTGGTTGTAATACTTGTCCCAACTCACTAAGAATTTTAGAATCCCTTTTCATTAAAGCATTGTCCCCTAGTCTGAATGTTGACTCATCGTCCGTCCCTCTCAATCTGCTATGATCCCTCCTCCTTCCCCAATTCCTTATAATCCCTCTTCCCCTATCTCCCTCGCCATCTTTCATTCCCGTCTCCTCTGCTCAAATTAGTCGGCCTCGGATACTGCTGTGTAAGGTAGATAGCTCCATTGTTCCAGTGTACTATTGGTAATTTTTCCAGTGTATTAATTTCACATTTACTACATGTATTTAAAAATAACTTCTTAATTTTGATATGTAAATCTGTATAACTTAGAACTTAACCCTCTTTTCTCAGTCTTTTAAAATTTGTCTTTACGAATAGGTTATAGAAATTTCTGTTTGTTTTTCATTCAATATTGATTTTAATTTCACATTGTTATTAAACAGCCTGAAGATGAGCGTATTGCTCGAAACGTTGCGCAATAAAGAAGACTTTTCATGGCATTTACATTTCTCCTTGTCATTGGATTTCTACTAAATATTAAATTGAAGCTCTGTAGAAGCAACCCGCATAATTATATATATATATATATATTATATATATATATATATATATATTATATATATTATATATATATATATATATTATATATGAGGTAGAGAGGTGTCCCGCTTTTGGCTCCTGAAAAATAGTCATTTTAGTTTATAACTCCAAAAATAGAAAAATGTCCCGCTTTTTGCTCCTAAAAATATGGTCACTTTAATCTAATAGATTATAACTATCAAGGTAGAACAATAGTTGGTTGGAGATACTGTAATACGTTCCATGGTCTTACATGCAATTGGGGTAAGGCTTATAGATCGATAAATAATTTAAAGGATCAAACCTGGATTCCTTTTTAAAAATTGGACATACATGAGAATATTTCCAGATCCTGAGTATTGTGCCTGTAGTTATACGTAGATGCACTAAAGATGATGAACAGGGGATAGGCTAACTCAGGTGCACATACTTTTCAAGACTTTGGGGGTGCAGGTTCAGTGGCGAAACTAGGTTGTTGTGGGCCCTGGTGCAAAATATTCACATGGGGTCCCCCTAAGAAAAACACGTCACAGTATATCTACTCACCGTTTATTTAAAGTCAACTTTTCTGGTTTTCATTTCAGCAAAAGTGGTCACCATTTCCTCTAAATTTAATTCTCTTGCAATTTTATTTTCAATTGAAACTATCGAAAGGCCACTTAATCTGTCTTGCAACATTGTGCTTTTCAAATAATTTTTGATCAGCTTCACCTTTGAGAAAGAAGTTTATAAGTACAATTTTTATATATTAAACACATCTATGATGGGCCCCAAGGCTGTAGGTCCCGGTGCATTGCACCGCCTGCACCCTCGGTAGTTTCGCCACTGTGCAGGTTATCTGGGCCCATTGCAGAGTCAGAATTTTAATTTTTTTAAAAGAAGCAGTACCTCACTGACAGTAAAGTTACAAGTTGATAAAACCTCGGGACATGTTTGGTATGGAAAGGGATTGTCAACGGACACATCATCAAATACAGAGGAAAAAGCTTCAGAGAATGACTCTACCATTTTCAGAGGGCAATCAGTCAGGGAGCCTGACACCAAAAGAGGCCCAATTCTTGGTCTTGCTACTTTTTGCTCCTGATGTAGGCATAAAACAGCTTTGGTTTGTTTGAACGATTCCTGATAATGTCATTCTCATACTCTGACTGAAGTGTAAAAGTCATAGTTTTTAGGTTGTTAGTTATACTACGAAACAGGGGCGATTGGGCCATCGGGGGATCGGGCATACCCCGGTGGGCCGCCAACAGTGTGATTAATTGAGACATACATAGCGATTATGCAAAAAAGAAAATGATAGAATATATATATATATATATATACATATAATATATATATTATATATATATATATATATATACAGGGTGGGCCGTAAGTTTCCATACATAGGAAAAATAAACATTTTTTTATGGACAACCATTTTTATTTATATAATATGCTCTACATGGTTGCCATTGTTTTGAAAACACATTTCAATACGTGTTCCCCACTGTTGATGAACACGCATTAGCACAGTTGACGTTATGCTTGTAATGGCGTTGGTGATACGTTCCTTTAGATGATTTATGTCTCGTATCTTTTCCTGATACACCATGGCCTTCAAGTGCCCCAAAGATAAAATCAAGGGGGGGGGAGATCTGGGGATCTGGGAGGCCACTCCACAGGACCACGCCGACCAATCCAAGCATCCGGAAACTGCTGATCCAAATACCGACGCACGTGAAGACCATAATGAGGTGGAGCTCCATCTTGCTGGAAGTAAACTGGGAAGTTACCTTCCTCGTTTAGCAGGGATGGGAAAATCTCTTCTTGCAACATGTTAAGATACCTTTCGGCATTAAGATTTCCACTGACAAAAATTGGTCCATAATTCTTCACCCCATATCCCGGCCCACACCATCACTTTACCGGCACCTTGCATCTTCGTCGGACTCAGCCAGTTAGGGTTAGCTACTCCAATAACGTATGTTTTGCCGATTATTAACTCTCCATTGACGTAAAAATTTGCTTCAATTCGTTGCTCTTTCGTCAAACGCATTCTTAGGGTATCTGAAACATAAAAACAAACGTTTAAATTTTCCTATGTATGGAAACTTACGGCCCACCCTGTACATATATCCATGTGTGAAAATTATTTAAAAATATGTTTTAAATCGTCGTCACTATAGAAACGTTATCGCTACAACATCGTTAAGTTGTAAGTTATAACCTAAAATATTAAATAAATATTCGTAAATTGGAGTCACACCGTCATACTGTGTCTGTACGACATTTGTATTAACGTGAACAGCGTTGTTTTCATGTAATAGCAGAACCTATAAATTTTTGGGTGTACAGCTGGTGTTGGCGACAACACTGGCCGTGGACAAACAGCGAATGAAGTACAGGAAAGAGAAGATAATTTTTATCCATTTAGAAAACCTCTGGTAACAAATCTCAGTTTTTTGAGTACCATCCTGTTCAACCAAGAAGTCTGTCAGGATCCAAAAATGCGGAAAAAATATTTTATCGAAAGGACGGTACAAGTCGCAAGTGGCTGACTTACAGTGCAAAAACAAATGCTCTTTATTGTACCGTTTGTCTTACACATGGTTCAACAAATGATCAGAATTCATTTACCTCGGGTTTTTCAGCATTTGATCCCAGGCACATTTACGACAGAATATCTGAACACGAAAGCAGTCATCACCACTGTCATCGAACTGTAAGGTGTAGCTGGTTCCTTCTTGGTGCTACTTGTAGTTGCCGGGAAGAATGAAGGATACGAGAGGCAAGCTATCGCTTTGTTGGGTATCTCTTTTAGGGGCCTCTCGTGTCCTCTTCTCTCCCTGTCGTTTGGGGGGTTGGCGTCTTGAAGGAAAAGCCGGTCGTTTTCAGAGTTTATTGAGTCCTTGGTTGGCTGAGGTTATTTTACAGAAGATTTTGTTATTCTATATACAGCTGAATTAATTAAATATATATATATAAATTTATGTACAATACTTATTTATAAAGATTATATATGATTCTTAAAATTACACAATGATAAAATATATACAATTTGGTACGCGCAAAATTGGTTTGTCGGTAACTAATATAAAAATAATATAAATGCGGAAAATTAACTGCGCGGCCCCACACTACTGCCCACCCCGAGAAGCGGAGCACGTATATCAAAAGTAGAAATATTCGGGTCTTGATTTGAATCGGATCCTTCGTCCAGCTCGCGTTGATCCTCGGTCGGCCTCGTTTCCGGTTGTTGCGTTGTCCTGCGCGCCCGTCCTGAGGTCTGTATTTGCTACCTCCGAGGTGCGTCCTCCATCGTCCTTTTTCCTTGCGTGCTTTTTCTCCGATCCGATGTCGTCCGATTGTGCGCCCGGTACCTGTGTGGGACCTGAAACTATATACGCCGGTTTTAAACGATTAATTGAAATGGCTTCTGATGATCCGTTAGTTTTTTCTATTACGAAGTACTTATCGTGGCGTTCGAGAACACGGAAAGGTCCTTGATATGGTGCCTCGAATGGTTTTCGAACGCGGTCGATGCGTACCCATACGTGGCTTGATTTGTGGAGTTCCGATGGAATGAATGATTTGGGGGCTGAGTGAATGTTTCCTTGAGAGAGTTGGGCGAAATCGATTTGCGTCATTTTCTTGGCTAATTCGGAGATGAATTTTGAATTGGATTTTGACGACGAATTGGCGATCATTGGCCTCGGGCATAATAGGGTGGTTCCGGTGACGGTGGTGAACGGTGAATAACCCGATTCGTTGGGGAGACTGCGTAAACCAAGGAGAACTATGGGTAAAGCGGGGAGCCAATCTTGTTTTCGAGCGATGATTGCTGTCTTGATGGTGCGATGAGATCTTTCAATTATTCCGTTGGTCTGAGGGCGATACGACAAAGTTCTTAGTCGGTGAAATCCGATGAGAGCTGAGAGTTCCCTAAAGAGTTCGGATTCGAATTGGGATCCGCGGTCCGTTATGACTTGCAGTGGTACACCAAATCTTGAAATCCATACATCGAGAAATGCGTGTGCTATTGATGTGGCTGTAGTATCAATCAGAGGATATGCTTCTATCCATCTTGTGGCACGATCGATGCAGGTTAGGAGATATCTATATGGGGAAGGATATGTTTGACCGGGCAAAGTGGTTGGCGGTAAGGGACCGACGATGTCGATATGTACCGTTTCAAATCTTGAACTTGGTAAATCGAAGGGGGTTATTTCTGATTTTGTATGGCGAGAAATTTTTGAGGATTGACATGATTCACAATTTCGGGACCAAGTTCGAATATCCTTATTCATTGAGGGCCAAAAGTATCTTGATTTAATGATACGAAGTGATTGCTTGATGCCTGGATGAGAAATATTATGAAATTGATTGAAGATGGAAGATCGATGCTGCTTGGGAACAAAAGGACGGGGATATGGCGTGGATGTATCGCAATATAAAGTTGTATTTTCTGGAAACGGGAACGGCTTGAGACGTGGGAGAAATTCTTGCGTTTCTTGATCTTTTTGTTGAGATTCCGCGATTGCTGATAAATCGAAAGCGTCGATATGTACTGCGTTTACGTTGCGTGAAAGGCAGTCCGCTACGACGTTTTCGGATCCACAGATATGTATTACATCGCATACGTATTCCGTGATGGCAGACCAATGACGTTGTTGTCGGTCTGTCTTGGCTCGTAAGGGACTCTTGTAGGCAGAAACCATCGGTTTGTGATCCGTGAAGAGTATTACTTGACGACCTTCTAAAAATTGACGGAAATGCAGGACGGCTAGGTATGCTGCGAGTAATTCTCTATCGTATGCGGCGTACGCTTGCTGAGTTGTAGTTAATTTCTTGGAAAAGAAGGCGATGGGAACTGGTGTGCTGTCGATTATTTGATGAAGAACTGCTCCAGCTGCTATTTGTGAGCAGTCCGTAACTAAATGAAGGATTGAGCTTGATGGAAGAGGATGACAAAGCGTAACGGCGTTCCGTAGTGCATCCTTGACATCTTGAAAGGCTTGAATTGCTTCGTCGTTCCACTGTAGACTTTTGCTTTTGACTTGAGTTCTGACGATTTCACTTAAAGGTGAGACTAAATCGGCGTAACGGGGTATCATATGGCGATAGAATCCCGTCATTCCTAGGAATCT
This sequence comes from Bathynomus jamesi, assembly GCA_023014485.1. NCBI lineage: Eukaryota > Metazoa > Arthropoda > Malacostraca > Isopoda > Cirolanidae > Bathynomus > Bathynomus jamesi. The sequence goes on along the minus strand of JAJOZX010004532.1, from coordinate 184,409 downwards.
TCTGAGGCTTTGGTAATCTTGCGGTTGGGGAATATCTTGAATTTCGGAGACTTTGTTTACAGGAGGACGAATGCCTGCTGGGGAAACTTCATGACCCAGAAATTCAATTTTGGATTGCTGAAATATGCATTTTTCTAAGGAAATTCTTAAATTGTGTTCTTGAAGGATCTTGAATACGCGTTCTAAGTCTTTCAAATGGTCAACTGCGTTATTTGAATGGACTAAAATATCGTCGAGATACACAAATACGCAGTCAACTCCTCTGAAAATTGTATCCATGAAGCGTTGAAATGTTGCAGGGGCGTTTCTTAAACCAAATGGCATGTATAAATACTGAAATAAACCAAATGGAGTTGTTATAGCCGTTTTCTCGATATCTTCTGGGTGGACTGGAATTTGGTGATATGCTCTGACTAGATCGATTTTGCTAAGCATGATTTCCGTGCAGAGATGTTGACAGACTTCTTATATGAGGAAGTGGATATCTGTCCGGTTTCGTGGACAGCGTTAGGCTTCTATAATCACCACACGCCCGCCATTCGCCTGGTATCTTCTTCGGAACGAGGTGTAACGTGAGGCCCATGGTGATTTTGAGGGTTCTATAATTCCATCTTGAAGTAAGTTGTGAAAGTAGCCTTAGCTGAGATAATTTATCGGGTGGAAGACGTCGAGGGCTTGCAAACACTGGTGGTGCGCTGCCAGTGTCGAAGGTATGCTTGACAGTGTTGTGGAAACTTCTGCGGTTGAGCTGGTTTCAGTAGTGAGGAGTACTTGTCAAGCAGGTTCCTGATTTCTTGAGGTAATTTGTCGGTAGGGTTAATATTGATTGTGGTGAAGGTCTTTGGATTGCCACAGGTTTAGTAGTGGCTTGAAGAGTTGTAGCTCTATCCTTCAAAATGCCATGCTTGCAGTCCACAAGGATGTCATAATGGGATAGAAAATCGGCGCCGAGAAGTGGACTGGGGACTTGGGCGACGACGAATGGCCACCTGAATATTCTTCGTAATTTAGGAATTGATATGTCCAGTGTTACTTCTCCGAATATTTCGAGCGGCTGACCGTTTGCGGTGGAAATCTTTACTGCGGTTGGGTGGAGTTGACAATCATTGACACAAGTTGGTGGTAAAATTGAGATGCTCGCTCCTGTGTCAATGATAAAATTGACCTTCAGACTGGCGATGCGAGCTGCGACTGAGATCAGCGGCAGGCCGGACGTCGCGTTAATCACAGCCTGCTTATCTAGTTTTCCGACGTTTCTCTTGATGGTGAGGAAGATCTTGAATTTGGGCGTGACGAGGGGAGCAGCTTGGCGTCATCTTTATTTGGCCATTTGCACCATGGCCTGCAGGTCCTTGCTTGGGGGCCATAATAAAGGTGCGCGCGGCACACCACCGGCCGCTGATTCTCGCTGAAGGTTTTAGGCCGATGGGGATATTCGTTCTTGGGCTTGTATTGGCTCGAGTTGACGTTGGCGCCGCGTAGCAGCTTTGTTGAGCGAACGGTATTAACTCATCGGCTAGTTTGCCGAGTTGAGTTAGCGTCAGCTCCTTTTGTGCTGCTACGACGGGCGCTATTGAGGATGGGAGCGCCTGGATGAATTTATGCTTCACCAAATCATCGCTGACGCCCACCTTCAGTGCCGTTTGGTGGATATCTTGAAGGAATTGGGAGGGCTTTCCAGTGAGAGGAGTGTTGGAGATGAGTCGTTCGAAGAGTTCTGGCTTCGTCTTTTCGTAATGACTCACGATTTCTTTTTAAATCGGTGTACGACTTGTTGGAGAGAGTTGCTGCTGAAATTCGTGAGACGACTTCGGAGGGTAACGAGGCTAGAACATGGAAAAATTTGGTCTCTTCGGATGTTATTCTGGAAATGTGGAATTGTGCCTCTATGATGGAGAACCATCCTGCGGCCGACGCTTCAGAGAACGTGGGTGGCTTGATGGTGACATGGTGCACTCCTGATTCAACAGATTCTATCTTGCGGGAATGTAATTCGGGTCTGCTGCTGCTTTGGTTCCGACCGGCTACTACGGGTGGGCGGCGAAGAGGCGTGGCTTCGGTTTGTTCCGCCCGGCAACTGAAGGATGCTGCTTCCGCTGGCTGCTTCGGGTCACTCCGGGGTCACCAATTGTAGCTGGTTCCTTCTTGGTGCTACTTGTAGTTGCCGGGAAGAATGAAGGATACGAGAGGCAAGCTATCGCTTTGTTGGGTATCTCTTTTAGGGGCCTCTCGTGTCCTCTTCTCTCCCTGTCGTTTGGGGGGTTGGCGTCTTGAAGGAAAAGCCGGTCGTTTTCAGAGTTTATTGAGTTCTTGGTTGGCTGAGGTTATTTTACAGAAGATTTTGTTATTCTATATACAGCTGAATTAATTAAATATATATATATATAAATTTATGTACAATACTTATTTATAAAGATTATATATGATTCTTAAAATTACACAATGATAAAATATATACAATTTGGTACGCGCGAAATTGGTTTGTCGGTAACTAATATAAAAATAATATAAATGCGGGAAATTAACTGCGCGGCCCCACAAAGGTACACGCTCTTTTTTTCCACAAACAAACACATAACATCAAAGTGGACAGAAACAAACAAATTTTACTATTGCCCAAATTTGTTAGTACACTGCGTGAATATATAGAAGAATTGACAAAATCGACAAAAAAGCAGATCACATTGTTGTCAAAAACAGATGTCAGTCATAATGAAATTCTTAGGAACTTAATGAAAGAGTACACCGCCAAAGAAGTCCGAGAAGCCACAATGTTTTCAGTTGAAGTAGACACAACACAAGATATCAGTGTTTCCTATCAGATGAGCATAATTCTTCGGTACATATCATTGGAAACCTAACTGATGGAGCTGCAAACATGCAAGGCACGTAGAATGGCTTTACAACTCATTTATCACAAATTTCACCTGACCAAATTCGCGTCTGGTGTTATGCCCACGTGCTAAATCTTGCCATGATTGATGCAACTGACAGTGACACCGTTAATATTGGCAGCCTTTTTACTCTGTTGTTGTTGTTGGTTAGCCGATCATCCCACCCTGATCGAGTAAGCCGGCGGCACGCAGGTAACCGATCGTCCTCTCCGGAGTGGACCAGAGGTTCAGCGCACTAGTGATGTTGTGTTGTGTTCTATGTTGTGCTAGAGCGGTACAGTCTGTCATAATGTGTTCAATTGTTTGTGGTGTGTCCTGGCACAAGTGGCAGGTGTCGTTTGTGGAGTTGTCTAGTCTGTGTTTATATGTCTGTAAGTTCGGGTGATGTCCACATCGGAATCGTACTAAGTTAACTCGATCCGATCTGCTCAGGCTGGTCTCTGACCTGTCAATGGGTGGCTGCTTCGCACCTAGGACCACATTCTGAACGAGTCGTGTCAGTGCTTTGTGGGTTAGGTGTGTGTGTGTGTGTGTATGTTTTCTGTACTGTGTGATGTCTGTGGGGCGTGGTATGGAATGGAGTATTTGGTCATAATGTCTCTCTGGTGTTACCTTAATGGTGCGAGGTGTCGGTGCATGAATGTACATGTAGTGGCAAGGGTGTTGTGGGTTAGTTGTCGCTGCTGCCATGAACTGTATTCCCCTCGTGTTTAAATGTTCCCTAATTTTCAGTATTTTTGTTTCTGTGTGCAGGTGTTCTACTGATGTGTTTGAGTACATCTTAATGATACGAAGTGCGTTGGTTCGTTTGTCTGTAAAGGTGTTTATGTGTGTTTGAGATAATGGGTGCCAGCATGGGCTAGCATAGTCCATAACTGAGCGAATATATTGTTTCTATATGAGTGATGTTGTTTTCTGCTGGTGTCCAAAGTTTGTGCCTGTTAGTACCCTAGCGTGTTAAGTCTTGACGTACAATTTGTTTTTAATGTCCTGAATGTGGTTTGCAAAAGATAATGAGTTTGTATGTGACCCCAAGTATTTGTCCTGTGAGTGTGTGGATTTTGGTGGTTGTTTAGTGTAATCTGTGGAGTTATCTGGTGTTCTCTTGTGTCGTTTGTAAGCAAGGTGATAGTTGATTTTGTGGGCGCTACTTTGAGTCTATTGTGTGTGAGCCAGTCTTCTACAGATCTACAGATCTACAGAAGCTAAGGCTAACAAAGACCCTAAGATCCACTCTAAGGTTAGCCCGAGAGAAAGGAAAGAGTAGGGGGTTAAGAGAAGAGAATAAGGGGTTCTGTAAGTAGAAACACCTATCACTCGTGGGTTAACATTCATTCAGAAAAAGAGAAAAAAGACTCACCATCATCATCCGCCGGTCACTGCCGACAAGTCGGAAAAATAGTCGAAGAGAATAGGAAAGGGGTGAAAGATGAAAAGAAGTAAAATAAGAATGCTTACAAACCATGCAAACACAGTCTTAACTCACTGTCATACCATGCAAACTACAGACATGCAAGTAAAGAGAGTTACAGACACGCAAGTAGGTTATTTGTAGCGGTATCGATGTTGTTGTGGGTGGATGTTAGAGTGATGTCATCTGCATATGATGATAAGGTAAGCTTGTTATCTATGGGTGTTGGAATGTCATGCATGTACGGTATAAGTTGAACAGTGTTGGTGAGAGAATAGAGACCTTGAGGGACAGTGACGTGCACAGACTTTCAGAAGGGCAGGGGCTCAGTTGAAAAAAGGGCACTCCCTGTTAGAAAATCTAGAAGAGGAAGAACCATTGTTGTCCCAAGGCGATACGATGACTAAGCTGATTGATGCAGCATTGCTTGTATATATATTAAGTTAAGGTGTGTATATATATCCATCTCATAATTGTAAGGTTAGTGAAAAATTAAATTAATTTAGAGCTAGCATTTTTGAGCTCTTGTGGCATCATTGTTTGGTCACACTGTTGGCATCATTTTGAGACGCTGCGCGTCTTTCTACTCGTTGTGGAAGGTCGTACGTAAAGGTGTGGTTTGATAGAGAGCTCTCTTGCAATTCAGTTTGGTTGTTTAGATACATGATTGTTGCATCGTGCAATAGTCCAGGTTGCGTTGTTGTTGCAAGGTTCAGAAAGAAGACCACAAATAGTACCCTTTTGTTTACCTTTTAAGTTCATGTAATTTAAGGTCTAAGGTAGGCCCGCATCGAGTCAGCAACCCTGAGGTTACCCTGAGGTAGGACCTAATAGGATCTCAAATCCGTAAAGTTTAATATAGCTTAACTTGGGCTTTAGGTAGAACTTGCCCTTTAGAATTTGGCCGTTCACGGCTCAGCTGGATTTCGAACCCGACAAATAAATAAAATAACATGGTCCTTCAGAACCGGATTTCTACCCCAAGACTGAGTCAGTGACCATTTTTCGGCAAAGTTCTGATTGTGCAAATTGTATCCCAAGTTAGGCCTAGACGGGTTGAGTATTATTGAGTTAAGGTCCCAGGGTAAAAAGTTTGGTCGCCCAATTGCGAACTTGGCCAGTCGTCTGTCGTTTTTTGGCCTACTTTTTTTCCGGTTTGGTTAATTTGGGTTATTATTGAATTAAGGTCCCAGGGTAAAGTTTGGTCGCCCAATTGCGAAACTTGGCCAGTCGTCTGTCGTTTTTTGGCCTACTTTTTTTCCGGTTTGGTTAATTTTGGGTTATTATTGAATTAGTCCCAGGGTAAAGTTTGGTCGCCCAATTGCGAAACTTGGCCAGTCGTCTGTCGTTTTTGGCCTACTTTTTTCCGGTTTGGTTAATTTTGGGTTATTATTGAATTAAGGTCCAGGGTAAAGTTTGGTCGCCCAATTGCGAAACTTGGCCAGTCGTCTGTCGTTTTTTGGCCTACTTTTTTCCGGTTTGGTTAATTTTGGGTCATTATTGAATTAAGGTCCTGGGTGGAAAATTTGGTATTCCATACTGGTGTTTGGTTAGTACCCCACTCAGCAATTCAGTTTATTTGAAAGTAAAATTTGCGTTTGATCAGTTTGGTTAAGTATTTCTGCCAATTCAGCTCATTTGGTATTGAGCCAAGGGTTGTTTACATTGAAGATGAGTGCATCTGAATTGAACAAATTTATAAAAAGGAGAGTGCCTACAAAGGTCTAATTACAAAGGTCATTGCCACTATAGATTCTGCCATAGAGCAAGAGGATTTACGCTTAGTGACTGCGAAGCTTGCCATATTAGAAACTAAAAAGGTTGCTCTAAGTGAGGTAAATGTTAAAATTGAGGCTCTTATAGAAGAGGATGAAATAGAAAATAACATAATTTACTTTGAAGAGATTATTGATGATATGACTAACGTAGGCCTCCGAGCAAAAGAGTTTAGCAGCTCAGTACAGTTAGAGACCAGGTCTAATAATGAAACACACACTCAACAAATGATGCTTGTGAAGTTAAGGTTAACAGATCTGTAGTTCAATTACCAGGCTTGTACTCAAAACATTTTCTGGGAGTATTCAGGAATGGCAAGGATGGGCAGACAGTTTTCAATCAGCAGTTCATTCTAGTCAAGTGTTAAGTGCCGTGGAGAAGTTTAATTATTTGCGGTCCCTCTCTGGAAGGGGAGGCAGCAAAGACTATAGCAGGATTAGCATTAACAGAGGCTAATTATAATGTGGCTTGGGATATATTAAAGAAACGGTTTGGTAAGCCAGAGATCTTAATTAAAAGCCACCTCCGGGCACTTTTAAACTATACCTCCTGTTAATAATCCTAATAGTGTCAAGGAGTTACGGCAGTTATATGATGAATTTGAAATTAGAACTAGGTCCCTGGACAACTTGGGTGTAGGAATGGAAAAGTATGGTATAATGTTGGTTCCTACACTGGAGTCTAAATTGCCTAGCTCAATTTTGCTTGAATTAAGTAGGGGACACTCTGCAGAACATGTGTACATCCCCCTTCAGCAGATGTTAAGTCTTTTAGGCACAGAATTAGCAAGACGAGGGAGTTGAGTTTGCACAGTGGGATGGTAAACAAGAGGACAAAGGCAGGCACAGCACCAAAGTTTCCACAAAAAGGAATAGCCCAGGTACAGTGTCAGCTCTACATGCCTCCTCTGAGAATAAATTAAAGGGAATCAAGGAATGTATTTTGCGAAGGCAACCACAAGTCATATAAATGTGAGGTGGCTGAGGCCTTACCCTTTGAGGAAAGAAAGGACAGGGTAACTAAGTCCACAGCATGTTTTAAATGTTTTTGAAAGGTCATAGAGCAAGGTTTTGTAAGTTTAAAATTTTGTGCAAAAAATGTCATGGTAGGCATCAGCCATTATTGTGTGAAAACACTCTTAGTAGGCCTACCCAGAAGTAGAGACATCAGTGGCACATGCCACTGCTATGCAAGGGAGTAAAAGTAAAGGGGGATTATTGCAAACAACTGCAGCCTTATTAATTGGGAATGAGGGAGAAGCTACTGTAAGAGTGTTGTTTGATAGTGGTAGCCAGTGTAGTTTTATTAAGACCAGAATTTCCAGAAAATTGAAGTTTAAAGAACTTAAGAGGGAAAATTTAAGAATTTCTGGGTTTGGGGGTTCCGTTCAAAACCGAACCAAATTTAAGAAGGTAGAAGTTCTGGTTAAAGGGTTGTTACCGCAAAGTCCCACTATCAAGGTCCAAGCTGTAGAGATTGAGGAACTTTGTGCTCCAGTCACTACTTGTTTAGATATGGCATGTGTCCAAGAATTGCAAGTTAAAGGAATTAATTTGGGCAATAATAAGTTTGAGGGAACAGAAGATATTAGTCTTTTGATTGGAGCTGACTATTATTGGGATCATCACTGGTAATATTGTCCGTACATCTCAAGGCCCAGTAGCTATTGAAAGTAAGCTAGGCTGGATGCTACATGGTAGTTATTGCAATGAAATGAAGTTAAGGCTCTCTTTGTTAAGATTGAGGAGAACAGCCATGGTCTGGAAAGGCATTTGAAAGCATTTTGGGAACTTGAATCTATTGGTATAAAGGACAACCAGGCAAGTACAGTGAACAATGATGTTTTAGAGCACTTTGAAAAAGGGATTGGGTTTAGAGATGGTTGCTATGAAGTTGGCCTACCATGGAAGGATTCTTGCAAACCGGTTCAAACCTTCAGCTAGCTAATCGGAGGTTGGAGACTTCATTGTACAGGCTAAGAAAAAATGAGGAGTTGTTAATTGAATACGATGAGGCCATCCTAAGTTATGTAAGGGAAGGCTATGCTGAAAGGGTGCAAGGTGAGCTGGTGAGCCAGAAGGCACATTATCTGCCACACCATGCAGTGGTACGGCGAGACAAAACTACCACCAAACTGAGGGTAGTTTTTGATGGCTCAGCCAAGGACAAAGGTGGTGTGTCCTTGAATGACTGTTTGGATGCTGGGCCAAATTTAAATGCAGATTTATTTTCCTTGTTACTGAGATTCAGGTTTGGTAGAGTAGCATTGACTGCAGATGTGAAGCAAGCTTTTTTGCGGATAAAGTTAAAACCAGAGGACAGAGATGCAGTAAGGTATCTGTGGGTGGATACGAAAGACTTGTTGGAAAATGAACCTAAGGTTCAAGCATATAGAATGAAGTCAGTGTTGTTTGGCCTCAGCTCTAGTCCATTTCTGTTGGCAGCTACTATGCAGTACCATTTTAAGAAATATTCTGAAGTCTATCCTAACACTATTGAACACATAAGGAAAAATTTTTATGTTGATGATTTGCTATGTTCCGTGGATAATACAGAAATGGCTAAACAGATATTCATGGAGGCTAGAGCTATAATGAGGGAGGCTGGCATGGAGCTCAGAAAATGGCAGACCAATCATTCGCAATTACAAGAGTTTATGAGTCATTCCTCTGTAGTACCTGATGCAGCAGAAAGTATTGAGGATTCTGGTATTAAGGAGTTGTGGGCAATAGACGCAAAGGTGCTAGGCATCGTTTGGCAGCAAGATGATGATTTGTTTACCTTCAATGGGAAATCTTTAGTAGAGCTGGCCGAGAATGAGACAAGGTGGACAAAACGTACAGCTCTTAGTTTGGCTTCGAAGGTCTTTGATCCTCTTGGATTCCTGGCTCCATTTGTGATAAAGTCAAAAATTTGGTTTCAGAGCCTCTGGGAAATTGGACTTGGTTGGGACCAAGAGTTACCTGATCATATGGTGGTAAGGTGGAAATATTGGTTCAAAGAATTGGCACATCTTGGAGACATTGAAATCCCAAGATGGTACTTTGGAGAGTTGAACAATAGTCCAGACAATTTGGAGCTGCACATCTTTTGTGATGCAAGTGAGGAAGCCTATGCAACTTGTATTTATATAAGAGGCGCATTGCAAGAAGAAGTAAGTTGCAGGTTGGTTGCTGCAAAGAGTAGAGTAGCACCTTTGAAAAGGCTTTCTGTTCCAAGGTTGGAATTGATGGGTGCCGTTATTGCTAGTCGGCTTGCAATTACAGTGCGAAAGTCTTTGGCCCTCTATGAAATTCCAAGCTATTATTGGACAGACTCCACTATAGTTTGGCACTGGTTAAGAAGTCAGGCAAGGAAATGGAAACCATTTGTTGCCAATAGGGTGGAGGAAATTCAAGCGCACACAGATCCCAAGCAATGGAAGCATTGTCCAGGCATCCAAAACCCCGCTGATTTACCAACACGAGGAATTTCGGTGAAAGATCTTTCACAATCAAGTTTGTGGTGGAATGGGCCAGAGTGGCTAAAACTTGGAAGTGAAAACTGGCCTTCTAATCAGCCTATTGTAGGAGAATGCCAGGCTGAAGAAGCATGGGTGAGTGAGGTGAGAAAATGCGCTGTGAACAGTTGTCAAGTTATGCAGCAGGACCCCATATTGAGGCTTGAGGACATTAGCAGTCTGAAAAGATTGTTAAGAGTGACAGCATGGGTATATAGATTTACCAACAACATTAAGGGAGAAACAAGAAGGGAAGGAATTCTGAACAGTAATGAGATTCAGCAAGCCAGGAAATACTGGGTGGTATATATGCAGAAGAAAAAATTTGGTGAAGAGAGAGAATTGCTCACCAGCCATCCATTACAGGTTCTACCAACACATTCTGCGCTCAAGGGTTTGGATGTGTTTTGGATCAGGATTTATTGAGAGTAGGAGGTAGACTACAGTTTCTGGGCTTCCAGAGGAGAAGAGACATCCAATTTTGCTACCTTCTGGGGGGCACTTTGTGAACCTTTTGATCCTGGATACTCATCATAAGCTGTTACATGCTGGAGTTAGAGAAGTGATAATAGAGATTAGACAACAATTTTGGATTCTCAAAATTAGACAAGTAGTGAAAAAGGTCTTGCATAAATGTGTGGTTTGCAAGCGTTGGAGTGCAAAGCCTTATTATGAAAAGGTGGCCACTTCCAAGAGAACGGTGTGTCTATACTGCCCCATTTGATGTAGTGGGAGTAGACTTTGCAGGGCCAGTCTATGTGTATGAGCGAGGGGAGTCTAACAAAGGTTATATATGTCTTTTCACCTGTGCTACCACCAGAGCAATCCATTTGGAGTTGGTAAGCAACTTAAGTAGTGATGTATTTCTTTTGGCCTTTAAACGGTTTGTGAACAGAAGGGGTTTCCCAAATAAAATCATATCGGATAATGCAAAAACCTTCAAAAAAGCTGCAAAGGAACTCCAAGAAATTTGGTCCTTGCTGAAAGAGGAAGGATTCCAATCCTACTTTTCACACCAAGGGGTACAGTGGGAGTTTATTGTTGAGAGAGCACCATGGTGGGGAGGATTTTGGGAAAGGCTAGTGAGAAGTGTAAAGTGTCCATTAAAGAAACTTTTAGCTAATGCTCATTTGAGCAAAGAAGAATTCTCTACTGTTTTATGTGAAGTAGAAGCAATGGTCTACAGTAGGCCTATCACTTTTGTTTACAATAGTAGGCAGGATGCAGAGCCATTGACACCAAATCATTTTCTTTGTGGTAAACGATTAACATCAAACCCCAGTGTGCCAGAAGACTTGCAGCCCATCCAGAGCACTCAAGGAGAGTTAACCAGACGGTTCAGGTACCTTGAAGAGCTACAAGATCAGTTATGGAAGAGGTGGCAGATGGAATACTTGCCAGAACTCAATTATTACCCATCAGGCAAGGTAAAGGGCTCCAATGCAAATTGTATCAAGGTGGGAGAAGTGGTAATGATTGGGGATGAAAGACCAAGGCAATGCTGGAAGCTTGGCATAATTGAAGAGTTGTTTGTTGGCAAAGACAATTTAGTTAGGTCTGCACTGGTAAAGACTTCAGGAGGAAAGTTAAAGAGACCTATACAAAAAACTCTATGCTTTAGAAATCAGCAAAAACACAGATAGTCAAGATGAAACATTTGAGTTACAGCCTCATGAAGAAGGCTTGGCTAACCTTGCAGAAGGTAATGACAACAATGCCTCTTCGGTGGGGAGTGTTAGAAAATCTAGAAGAGGAAGAACCATTGTTGTCCCAAGGCGATACGATGACTAAGCTGATTGATGCAGCATTGCTTGTATATATATTAAGTTAAGGTGTGTATATATATCCATCTCATAATTGTAAGGTTAGTGAAAAATTAAATTAATTTAGAGCTAGCATTTTTGAGCTCTTGTGGCATCATTGTTTGGTCACACTGTTGGCATCATTTTGAGACGCTGCGCGTCTTTCTACTCGTTTGTGGAAGGTCGTACGTAAAGATGTGGTTTGATAGAGAGCTCTCTTGCAATTCAGTTTGGTTGTTTAGATACATGATTGTTGCATCGTGCAATAGTCCAGGTTGCGTTGTTGTTGCAAGGTTCATAAAGAAGACCACAAATAGTACCCTTTTGTTTACCTTTTAAGTTCATGTAATTTAAGGTCTAAGGTAGGCCCGCATCGAGTCAGCAACCCTGAGGTTACCCTGAGGTAGGACCTAATAGGATCTCAAATCCGTAAAGTTTAATATAGCTTAACTTGGGCTTTAGGTAGAACTTGCCCTTTAGAATTTGTCCGTTCACGGCTCAGCTGGGATTTCGAACCCGACAAATAAATAAAATAACACTCCCCTAACATTTTTAAAAATGAAATCCGCAATGCCATATAGGCTATATATATATGTATACACACACACAAGGAAAAATTTTAAAATTGCATGTGGTAAATATTCTTAAATTCCATTAAATTCAATGCATTATTTTTGTATATAAAGCTGATTAAAGAAAATAAATGAAAATTTGTTGTAAAAAGGCATGTTTTTATTGCAAGATTTTCAAAAGATATGAAGATATTGAAATATTGGAGTGTATTTACAATTATTATTCAATTTTACTTATATTGACTTTTAGCTTGCTCATCATATAAATTACAGTATTCTGCTGTATATACATTTAAATATGGAATAATATGAAACTATAAATTAAAGATTTATAGAAATATACTGTGGGCTATTTAATATGATGGCCACAGCTCTTAAGTAGCAATAGAAAAATATTGATTCTTATCAGGAAAATACAAAAACAAAAATTATATTCTTAATCATCTACAATGAAATGCATACTGAAGAATAAGGAAGCCAACATGTTTAATAAATCATAATAGCAGTCTCCTGTTGTCTCCTGTCTCGTTTTATAATAAATAATCTAGGTATTTTTATTCACTTTTAATGAAAATTGTATTGTTTTTAAAAATCAATTTCATATTAAAAATGAAAAGGTTATGATATGTTGTTTAATAAATCATTTATTAATTTAATGAAATTCATGCCAGTACTAAAACCCAAAATTCATCGTTTGACACACTGGTTTACTGATGGGCCTAGCCTAGTAGGCCTAAGACTAAGTAGGGGACGTGGACGTTTTTACCAACTTTACGAGTAATGTCATACAATATTTTTTGGAGTAATGTCACACTGCTTTGGATTCCAACTTACCATAATTATCAGTGAGAAATCACTAGTTAGCTTAGGTTAACGTAAAATAAACAAACAGTAAACAATACTCCCACATACCCGAGAGACGCAATCAACAGTGAACAGCTGCAGTCAGTGTTACCACTAGGGACGCCCTCCCTGATTGACAAAATAATAGTAACGGTATGTTAAGTTTATTATTCTAATAAAAAAATCATAGATCAAAGTAATTCCAGTTTTGAAAATCTGTTGAAGTAGCAGTAACTAAATAAAAATATAACTAATTAATTCAAATTTATGTCGAATCAATATATTTATGAATTTTGACTAAAAGGGCACTTTTGATATGAAGAAGAAAAAGGGCAGGAGCTCAAGCACCCCAAGCCCCCCCCCCTGTGCACGTGCCTGTTGAGGGACCCCGTTCGGAAAAAGCTTGTTTTTGGATGACTTGCCATTAACTGTGACATGTGAGTATCTTCCTGAAAGATAGTTGCTCAGCCACCTTTTGGTGTTATTGTGCATGTTTGTGTTGAGTATTTTGTTTATAAGAGGGAAGCGTGGGATAACATCAAATGCTTTACTAATGTCTATTGTTGCTAATAGTGTACGTTGAGCTGGTCATCTGGAGTTGATGCCATCCATGATGTGCTGCGTGAGGTTAGTGAGTAATGTCGTGGTTGAGTGGTGAGGTCTGAATCCATGTTGAGTAAGCGATAGTGGTATGTGTGGGTTGGTGATTTGTGAGATTAGTCTTTCTGTTACTTTGGAAAGTGTGCATAGTAAAGTAATGGGTCTATAGGAAGCTGGTTCTGTTGGATTTTTGTTTGGTTTGAGTAGTGTAATAATTTTACTTTGTTTCCATATGTTAGGAATAATACAGTGTTAGTATGAATATGTGCTGATGTTTGTGAAAGCTAGTATTCCCTGTGGGCCCAAGTGTTTAAGGTGTATGTTAGATATGTTGTCTGGTCCAGTCGCCTTTGAATTCTTAATGTTTTTGATGATCTTGGTGGTCTGGTCTGTATTGAAGGGTGTAATGGTCGTGTCGAGTCTGTAGATTTCTGGTGTCTGGCTGTTTGTCTGTCTGCGTGTTTCTGGTTGTTGTCTCTGTTTAGGGGACTTATCTTTGCGTAGTGATTAACTAGAATGTTAGCTTGTTGTGTATATTAGGGTGCTTGCGAAAAATGCTCTGTATGAATTGGTCCACAATTAACCCACCCCTTATTTCTCCAGTCTAACTATAGAGTAGATCAAGTCTAGCCTAGAGGGGTCAGCCTAGAGATTCCGGAAATGGTCCAGAGCGGGCAGATAAATTGAGGTCCACAGTAGGATTCCTCACAAGATTAGGTTAGGGCAATCTACCTTCACCTTTGTTAAGCTATGAGTTGATGCTGGGTCTTCGGCCACAATGTAGGCCTAATTTGTCTGACCCAGCTTAATTTAATGTGATTAATTGATGGGCTAAAAACTCAATTAGTCACTTACTTTTAGTTATTGGAGTCTCTCCCTTCTCCGGTTGTGTAATTGTCGAGAGCGTACTTTGCTGGTACGTCCTCTCGCCCCGTTCTTCGTTTTCGTTCTCGTTTTGTTCTCCTCTTCGCGGGGCTTCTTGCACCAGCGTTGTCTTGGTTTATTCCTCGGTTGGTTGAGCGGTAATGTATCTCCATTACCGAGCACGCTCCTCCCACACAGTATATAAATACTAGTGTGGAGAATAACTCTGGTGAGCAACCAATTGGTTTCATCCACCCAGTTATTGACATAAAAGGAATTTAATAATTGTTAGATTAACTACCTACCTACTCAGTGAACCATTTTCGTTACCTCCCAACTACCCACTCATCAGTTTTCCATATACTGGGGGCCCCGGGAGATAAAAATTTTGGTGTCATTGTCACCAATTTTTGTCTGAGTGTAGACTAGCTAACTATTTAACTGTAAATGCCTGTTAATCTGATTAACAGTGCCTATCCTCACCTTCTCATGGAGAAGGTGTAGCATTTAATTAGAAGAGAAAATATACATCCATAGGATGAAACTGTCTATGGTCTTTACCATAAGAAAAGAAAAAATGAAAGTTAGAAGATAAAATTACAATTCCCCAGCATCTATTTTTTGTTGTAAAAATAGTCGCGCCTTTAATGCTGTTTGTCGCTGAGGTCTTGTGTCTGTCAATGTTGTAGTAGGATGCGTTACCACTCCTACTGTCAAAGGAATAGTTACTGGAAGTTCAGTGTCTCCAGTTGTTACTGTCAGTGGAGAAGGTTCTCCAAAGTCCATTGTTTTGGGTCCAGACTCTAAAGGGTACAAAAGAGAAATGTCTCTTGTTGTGTCACCCGTTGAAGTCCTTAATTTGACCACTCTTGTTACCCCGTCTGCCCCTGGTCTGAGTTCTGAAACTCTAGCCAGAGGCCAGTATTGTCTTGGAGTACTGTCATGTATGAGAACAAGGTCCCCTACCTTAATTGTGTCAGACCAATCCTTCTTAGTCATTTGTTTATGTCTCTCCCTTAGACCCATCAAGTACTCAGTTTTCCACTGTTTAATGAAATGAGCTTTAACTCTAGTTAAATGTTGTAACTTAGTCTGGAGCTCATCATGTCGTTGAGTCCAGTTTGGGTCTTCTGAAGAGTCTATATTGTAGTCCGGCAGGAGACTAACTTGTTCTCCCGAATCAAATGATTTGGAGTTAATGGTTCCGGGTCATTAATGTTGTCACTCACATAAGTGAGTGGTCTATTGTTAATGATGTTCTCAATCTCAGCCAGGAGAGTGAGTAACCCAAATAAGTGTATCTGTTTTTTGCCAATTGCTTTCTTCAAGCAATTCTTTACTGTTTGTATATTCCTCTCCCAGATAGAACCATACCAAGGAGAGGCAACCGGAATATACTTCCACTTTATGTTTGAATTTTGTATATATAATTGTGTGATTTCATTGCTTAACAAGTCGTGGATGACTTGTTCACCAGCTTTGAAATATGTAGCATTGTCAGTCCAAACTGTCTTTGGTACTGAATGTCGTGCACAGAATCTCTTAAAGACAGCAACAAAAGATTCTGCTGTAAGGTCCTCCACAACATCCAAATAAACAGCTCGTGAGGCAGCACATGTAAACAGTACAATGTACATTTTTTGTTCAGTGTCACCCACCCCTACAGTCAATGCTCCTGTATAGTCAATGCCTACAGTCTCAAAGGGTCTGTTGAGAGTAACTCTCTCCTCTGGCAAAGCAGGAGGATTTGGTTTCCTATAGGGCCTAGCATGAATACGCCTACATGTGACACACTCACTCAGGACTGTTTTAACAGTGATCCTTCCCTTGGGTATCCAATAAGTTTTTCTTAATGTAGTTAGTGTCTGTGGTACCCCCATATGATATACATCATTGTGTGTTTTTCTGATGATTAATGTTGTCAAATAGCTAAATCTAGGTAAAAGGATTGGATTTTTGCTTTTGTATGACAGTTTTGATTTGTCTAATCTCCCTTTACACCTTAGAAGGCCTTCCTCATCTCTGAACAAGTTTAGATCCACAACTACTGATGGTACAGGTTCTTTTGTTTGTTTCCCATTAGTTAAGAATTCTAACTCTTTATTGTACTCTTTTTGTTGTGCTTGGCCTATCCAGTATTGGGTTGCAACTTCTGTATAATTATGATTATTTTTATTTAGCTGTTTGTTAATTGTAGCTAAACAGTTGTGAGCAAACCTCAAACAGTAGGCTGTCACCCTGACAAGTTTGTTGAAATCAGAATACTGTTCATAATTAGTGATTGGTTCAACCTTTTCATTTGAAAAGATTAAATTTAATGTCAAGTTAACTTGTTCCACAGGCCATTGGTCTGTATTACAGAGCCACTTAGGTCCCATAAACCAAGTTTTGTTTGACTTCAACAACTTGTAGGATAAACCTCTGGTCAGAAAGTCTGCTGGATTTTGTTTAGTTGGAACATAGTGAAAGTTTACTTGTAGGCTTTCATTAGCGTCAGCTATTTCTTTTAGCCTATTTCTTACAAAGATATTCTTACTATTAATGCTATCATTCGTATCCAGGCAAGACAAATCTGACTGTCAAGCCAGATGTGGATCTGAGTTAAAACACATCATAGTAAGCATCCTTAAGCAATGAAATGGTTTTAATGGCTAATGTAGCAGCCAATAGTTCCAATTGAGTATGGTTCGGGTAGGTTTGAGAGGTGCAACTTTCCCTTTTGCATAAATTAGATGACTTTCTGTAGGGCTTACAAGATACGCACAGCACCCATAAGCTTGTGTGCTTGCATCAGCAAACACATGAAGTCTCTGGGGCTTATCCCTAAACCCACAGCACCTTTGAATTTTAATGTTCTGCACTTTTGTTAAATCAGTAGCTAACTTCTTCCAAGATTTTTGATTTTCATTTGTTATTGGATCATCCCACCCAACATTTGTCCTCCAAATTTCTTGGAGGAGAATCTTTGATTTATTGTTGAAGGCAGGAATAGACCCATAGGATCAAAAATTTTGGAAGCCTCTGATAATATTTGTCTTTTAGTATTTGCTTCCTCATCAAGTTTAAAACCTTTAGTACAGATTGAATCATGACTGTTAGAAGTTGCATCCAAATACCAGTTCATACCTAAAGTTTTAACTCTGTCTAATGGCTCAGTAAGACCATTATTATCCTTTAAAATCTTTTTGTTTAAATCCTCATCATTTGAAATCCACTCTCTAAGTTCAAAGTTACCTTGTTGCATAATGTTTTGAGAGTGTTCATAGACTTCAGATAATTCAGATTTTGTTGTCGTTGAGCCTATTAGATTGTCTACGTAAAAATGTTCCTTAAGGAAGTTCAATGTTAAAGAGTTATTAAACTGGTTTAAATGATGTCTAATTGTCAATGCTAATAGGCTAGGTGAGCAATTGGCTCCAAACAACACAACATTAAATCTATAGGTTATGAACCCTTTATTCAAATCAAATGGATCCTTGAACCATAAGAACCTAAGTTGGTTCTTATCATATTCATTTTTAAGATTTATTCTCAAAAATGCCTTTGAAATGTCACTTTGTACGGCATATTTGTCTAACCTGAACCTCAGTAAGATCTTCACAAGGTCAGAAATGAGATTAGGACCCTCAATCAAGCAATCATTCAAACTGTGTTTATCACTGTCTTTGAGGCTACAGTTATATACTACTCTGAGTTTTGTTTTGTTGGGGCATCTTGTCGATAAACCCCCTGTGGGTTAAATAATGACAACCATCTTTTTAAAAGGGTTATTTGTTACTTCTTCAATGAAGCCTTTCTGTAGCTGTTCTTTGAAGACATTATTATATATTTTTACATATCATCTTGTTTGAGTTTTTTCATTACTTTATATAAATGTCCTTTAGCTACTTTGAGATTGTCTCTTAAAGTTGGACAATTTATTTTCCAAGGTAACTCAATAAAATAACTATTGTCTTTGCACTGAATGGTGTCTTCAAATCTTTCTACCATTAACTGATCTTCTGAAGTTTGATTTGTGTCATGTATACCCACAGATTCTAGCAACCATAAAGTTTGAATTGCTTCATCCAAAGTTTCATTTGATAATGATGAATTAATGTTCTCAGTTGAGATATATTATTCAAAGTGTTGCTATTCTTACAGGTGTTATGTAGGACTGAGTTGAGGCACATAGTATTTGTTGGTCATGAACTGTTTTGGTTTAGGTCTAGGTTGTATTCTGAGAGGTCACCCAAAGGGGCTATCCCTGATGGAGTCTGAATAGCTATACCATTACCTATCTCTACTATGCCCTTATGAATAAGATTAATATAATCTGCCCCTATTAGCATTTCAATGTTAGCTACTGTGTTGTTAGTGATATGTCTATCAGCTATTTTGTAGTGTTTTCCCAAATGATTTATGGTTTGTTCTAGTTTGGGTATAACCAGTTTGTTTTGTCCTACTTTAGAAATAATAACTGCTTCAATTTTCTTGAATTTACTTTCTAAATGTAGTTCCAGGTCAATTGTCTTATAGCTATTTTTGTCCGAGTTATCCTTAACAAAGGATGCAATATTGAGGTTTTGTTCATTCGGGTTTGGTGTCAAACCCAATTTATTAACTACATTTTTTGAAACAAATGTTTGTTGAGAACAACAGTCTATAAGACATCTCACTGGAGTGGTACTACCCTCACTATTCACTAAGTCCAAAGTAATAGTTGGTAAAAGAATCTCAGTGTTTCTTGTTACATTGTTTGAACAAGCAGAATGTCCCATGAAAGTGGCATTTTCTTGATTACCTTTGTTTGGGGGAGGTATCTTTTGAGTTTGAGTATTATTGTTTGGACACTTTGGTGAATCACACATTGATGAGACATGTCGTAAACTTTTACAAAACTTACACTTGAATCTTAACCTAGATTTACAGTCTTTCTTATAATGTCCCTGGCCAGTACACTTTTTACACAGGTTCAACTGTTCACATCTTTTAGCCCTTTGGTTAAAGTCTGAATATTTGTCACACCCAGTACTACTGTGTTCATTACTTGCACAAAATTTGCAATGTGGTGTGTAAGTTGAGGCAGCAGTTACATTAAAGTTCTGTAATGTAGGTGTTCGTGTATTATAGTTGGTCACATTTGATTCTCCAGTATCAAGTTTTGTCTGTTTGGCTGTAGCTAGTTGGTCTCTGGGAACAGTCTTTGGTTTATCCATAGTCTGGGTCTTATGTGTTGGAAAATCTCTCAATTTGTAATTAATTAGGATATTGGGGAAGTGTTTTCTTATTTGTTCTAAATTAGGATAATTTTCTCCCGTCTTTAGAATTAAAATATCTTTAACCCTCGAAGGAAGGCACCTAAGTACTGTGCTTTGTATAAGCCAAGATGAAGTTTTAATATCTATCTCATTGCTAACCAGTTGTCCTATAATAGCTTCTAATTTTGTATAAAAAATTTCCATATCACTATGGTTATCTTTTATGGGTGCAAATTCAAAAATTTGTTGAGATAATTCATATACAATCAAATCTTTATTAATGTAATTACGTTTTAAAAGATCAATAGCTACTTCATATGAATCCCCTACGGCTGGTAAATAGGCTATTAGGTTATAGGCTGGGCCTTTAAGGGAACTAGTTAAGTAACTAAACTTTTCAACAGTTGAAATATAAGGTTTATTACCTATTAAATTCTCAAATTTGTCAATGAAAGATGGGAATTGTACCGTGTCCCCTTCAAATGTTGGTACTAGCAAAATGGGTAACTGAGCCCTCAATTCTTGTGACTCAGGATTTAGCATGCCACTTAAATTTTGTTGAAGGTTAGCCCTACTTTGATTAAAATCAGAATTAGGTTTTTTTGGTGTTAAGTCAGTCAAACGAGACCGTAGTCTCCTTATTTGCTGTTCAATTGAGCTTACCTGATCATCATCATCAGCGTAAAGGTCTATCAATTGTTCTTCAGCCATTTCGGATTCAACTAACTCTGAAATACTCTCATTAATGGCTATTATTTCCTTCTTTTTAATTTCCAATTTAATAATTACACTCTCTAAATTTTCCTTACCTGGTTGTGTAATATTGTTAAAAGTGTTCACAGCCTTTGTAACAGCTCCCAACTTTGCCCCCTTTTCTTTTTTAACTTTTTCAATTCCGCACTGTCCATGTCTAAGTCAAAATTGTTTAACTGGGGATCGTAATGAAATAGAGGACAAGAAGAAATTACCAGAGAAGAGAGAGCACAGACAAAACAGTCGAGTTTAAATTTGGTTTAATCCCCCCCAAGTACTTATGTCACTCAGGTCTATGCTTATAAGAGAATGAGACTCCTTAAATGTAAATGTTTCCTAGTTAGGCCCTAGGTTGTAGACCTAATTAGGCTTGATTAGCTTAGGCTTAGGCTAGACCATTTAGCCTAATTCTGCAATTTTTGTTAAGTAAGGTTAAGGTTTATAAATTCCCCACACACGGACCACCAATGCGAAAAATGCTCTGTATGAATTGGTCCACAATTAACCCACCCCTTATTTCTCCAGTCTAACTATAGAGTAGATCAAGTCTAGCCTAGAGGGGTCAGCCTAGAGATTCCGGAAATGGTCCAGAGCGGGCAGATAAATTGAGGTCCACAGTAGGATTCCTCACAAGATTAGGTTAGGGCAATCTACCTTCACCTTTGTTAAGCTATGAGTTGATGCTGGGTCTTAGGCCACAATGTAGGCCTAATTTGTCTGACCCAGCTTAATTTAATGTGATTACATTGATGGGCTAAAAACTCAATTAGTCACTTACTTTTAGTTATTGGAGTCTCTCCCTTCTCCGGTTGTGTAATTGTCGAGAGCGTACTTTGCTGGTACGTCCTCTCGCCCCGTTCTTCGTTTTCGTTCTCGTTTTGTTCTCCTCTTCGCGGGGCTTCTTGCACCAGCGTTGTCTTGGTTTATTCCTCGGTTGGTTGAGCGGTAATGTATCTCCATTACCGAGCACGCTCCTCCCACACAGTATATAAATACTAGTGTGGAGAATAACTCTGGTGAGCAACCAATTGGTTTCATCCACCCAGTTATTGACATAAAAGGAATTTAATAATTGTTAGATTAACTACCTACCTACTCAGTGAACCATTTTCGTTACCTCCCAACTACCCACTCATCAGTTTTCCATAGTGCTCCAAAAAAAACCATGATTTTGAATATTTGCTCCCTAGTTATTTTCTCACTGCTATCATGCTTCTGAATACTTTTGGGAATTTTTAGCTCGATCCTAACGTATTAAGCCTTGCCACCAGCCTCATGTAAAATTAAGGTTTTGTGATTTTCGAATTATGCAGTTGGAGGTATTATTACTTAAGATTAAGTTACATAAACCTCATAAAAATAAATTAGGGTTAATTAGAATTGATTTAAAAATACAAAGCATTGATATAGTATAAGTTATGTGCAAAAAAAAAAAACAAAGACGAGCTTAAAATTTGGTATTTCTTCTTATTTCTAGGGAGGTTTATGCCCCCTCACTCCTGCGTAATTGTTTATAACTGTAGCCATCAGGTTTATTTTTGTTTTAGCAGGAGTGGGCCTCTTCCTTTTCGCAGTTATAAACAGTCCGTTTTGATCTTATTTTGATTTTACAGAAAATGGTTTAGTGTCCCTTTCTTGAAATCAAGAATTAGTTTCCTGTGGCGCTCTACAACCTGAAACATGTAATGTCTTTGGGGCTCGTCCTTAGTAATGTTATTTGAGTAATTTTGAATGAGCTTCACAGCTCTTTCTGCAAGATCATTTACTACTTTGACACTTCTAACATATTCAAATGCTTTTTTATATTCAGAATCTACGTTTCACTCACTTGGGTCCTTTGTCATCCATTCCATATCTATTTCCAGAGTTTGTAAAAGAAACATAGAGTTTACTTCAATCAGCGAAATTAATTTCGTCGAAGAGTTTAATTTAGGGAAAGTGG
The DNA here is from genome assembly GCA_023014485.1 of Bathynomus jamesi. Taxonomy (NCBI): domain Eukaryota; kingdom Metazoa; phylum Arthropoda; class Malacostraca; order Isopoda; family Cirolanidae; genus Bathynomus; species Bathynomus jamesi. Next base: position 162,213 of record JAJOZX010004532.1, on the reverse strand, counting down.
GAACTCCCATTTTAAAACTGTTTACTTTTTTCATCTTCATAATTTTTTTTAGCTATTTGGCGCTTTTCAGAGATCTCAATTTTATTTGAAAACAGTGAAAATGAAGCTAACTCTTCTGTCATATACCAAAAATGTCTTTCAAAGGTTTTTATAGCTGCTGAGGCCACATCTGAATCAATTTTACAATAAGAATTTAAATCGTGCCATAATTTTAGGTCATTTATTGCAGCATCACCGGCATTGGTAGCTGATAACCAGGGTTGTATATAAAAAAGCGATGTGAATGTGCAAAAGCGTTCAAGATTTTTTATTTTTTTGGAATCGTACCCAAGTTGACCACTGAAAGCAAACATTTTAGCCGCATACAAAACGTACGCCATCCACCTTGCATGGTGATATGCTCCTGGCTTTAACCAATGCACACCACGAGGCAGAGTCCCTCCCAAGAGAATAAGCATAAGTTCCGCACACTCTTTGTAATCTTCTCTTGGTAATGATTTTTTGTCAGAACTTTGGGTCAACGTTTCTTGAAGAAATTTTTTAACATCTTCACGAGATTTTAAGGATCGATCTTTAAATTCAAGAATTTTTAAATTTTCTTTGTTGATGGTATTCCAAAACTTCTGAAAATTTTTAAAATCTAAATTATTTGGACTACTTGTATCGCCGAAAATTTTTGACCAAACTGCTTGCAAAATTCTTTCCAGTATGTGGTGTCTACAAGCAAAAAAGAAAAGTTTTTTTGGAATAATTCTTCAAATTTTACACAGGCTCCATATTTCCAGCCGGAGTTCGACGCAGTAGTGTCAAAAACAAGACCATATATATTGGATTCGACTTTCCATTCAGCTAGTAGAGAATGAGTAGCATTCGCTTGTGTATTATGAGTGCCATCGACAATTTTTGGAACGCCAAGGAGCTTTCCCTCTTCATATCCTGGGACACCAGATATCAGCACTCCTAATCTTTCATCATCTTCATGCAAAATTTTTCCATCCCAATGAAAATTACAAAATTTTGGGCATACAAAATTACTTTTGATTTCTTCGCCTTTTTCCTGCCGCACTATTTTACTTGCTGTCCTCGTACTTGTTTTAGACAACGTGATATTCTCCAAATCAACCCCCCTCTGTTGCGATGGCAGCCATAAATGCAGTTCTTTGGCCAGAAGATAAATTTAAACGATCAGCCATTTCAGATATTTTTTTTACTTTTGAATGGGTTTCGTGGAAGTTCTAGTGTGATAATTTTCGAGCGCTTTCTTTTTGATTTTTTATCAGAATTTGAAATCACATTTTCATCATTATCACTATCATCTAGTTCTAAATAATCTTCATCAACAATGTCTATCTCATCGTTAAGTTCGCTAGTTGAAGCCTCTTGTAGCTCTCTTCTTCGCATGTCTGTCTCCATTCTGTAAGTGTAATTCTTTTCCCTATTCCTTTTAGCTTGAACCTTTTTTGAATACTTTTTATCTTCGGATTCCAAAAGAACTTTTCTACCCTCTTTCATTGCATTTATGAAATCAATATCCTTTTTTTTCTGTTCTGTCGTCCTCAACCGATCAGTTTGAACTCTGCGTTCAGCATCTTTATGGGCAATAAAAAAATAGGAGTCAAGGTCTTTAACAAAATTTTCTTCCTTTACCTTGTTGGAATTGGAACCTTTCTTTTTTTGGAGTGTCCTATAATTCTCGTAAAGGTCTAAAATCTTTTTCTTGACTTTATCTTTACGTTGTGTTTCGATTCCTGATTTCACCCACTGCTTTTCTGTATCTTCTAATACTTTTTCAGCAATTGTACCGTTAAAATTTCTAAATTTCTCTTTCTTCATTGGTCCATCTTTTAGGTAGAAAAAATAGCGTAAAATGTCCCCCTTCGTTGGGATTCGAACATCAGAGAGTTTTTCGATAGGCTTTTCTATTAGCCATATTATATCATCTTTTCTTAAGGAAATATTTGAATTATCCTTTGATTTTTTATTTGGATTTTCATTATTATTACCGTTTCCGTCTGCCATTGAAAAGTAATTAATTATTGCTCTTCTTGACAAAAAAATAAGTATTAAATTTTGTAATAATTATTTAAGTTTATATAAACTCAAGTAAAACTACGATTTATTTAATAGATACGCTATTATGATAGGTAAATCTGAAAAAAAAAATGTAAGTATTAAGTATAATAAATTAATTCAATAAAACATATTTTCCAGCGGCCTGGTGGCAAGGCTTAGTATGTTTCAATGTAGCTAATATTTTTTTCTGGCATTAATATGATATAAAAGAATGAGAAGAAGCCCGGGAAGCAAAGTTTTATGAGCTTTTTTCAACATCTTTTAATTTTCGGAGCACCCTAGTGCATATGTTGGGATATTATTTTGGCTACGACAGATAGCCGCGTGTTAGGTGTGAATGCCGCTGTTAGAGTAGGTAATGCTGTTTATAGTCTTGTATAGCCTGGATGTATTTGTGGAGTGGTTTAGTGTTGTTATGAATTTCCTAAATGTTTCTGTTTGGTTTTTATTTCTGTATTGAGCTGTTGTATCTGCTATTTTATGGCTTCTGTGTGTGGTGTTTGTGTGTTATGTTTGAGGTTATTACGTTGCCTTATGAGGTGGGCTATTTCTCTAGTGTAGTTTGGGTTGTATTTCCTAATGTTGCCCTTGGGTATGTATTTGTTTGCATTATTGATGATCTTATGGAAAAAATAGGTCCTGCTCCAACCTGAGTAGCCTAAACACAACCTAGGCTATGTTGAAGATGGAAGACCTAGGCCAAAGATGAACCAGCCTAACTATTTGTCCATAAACAGGACTTCCATACTCTTTTGTTAAACAATTACAGCTGAAATGTCAGCTTATTTAACCTAAATTTAATAACCGAAGGGAAATTTATGAACTTCTTACCTTGAAACTGTTATGAATTTTATCTCTTGACACCACTAAAACATTTTTATTCCGGCTTTTTCCGTCGCTGCTGTTATGCTTAATCAGCTTATGCTTATTCAGCTTCTCGCCCTGTTATTCTGCTTATCCCGATCTTTTTCTTCTTCTTCTTAAAACCGTGTTGCTATTTCTAGCCATGGGATCTTTTTCTCTTTTCATCCCATATTTGTTTTTCGTTGGTGTCTTTTTAATTTTTCTCAGCAAGAGTTCATGTTCTCCTTCTGAGTTATTTTTTATTATTATTATTTATTTTAATGTCAATATGGCTTATCCAAGATTAGGTGGGTCTTCCATTTCGGTACTCCCAAATTTTCCATACATTGGGGCCAGCCAGAAAGGAAAAATTGCATGTGAAACCCAATTTTTTCTTTAATATTTATTAACCCATCTTAGATTACCTATATTTTATGTTTTATTTGTTATTCCATTTTTGTTTTCCTCACTTTTTAATATAAAAAGTGTAGCATTTTATAAAGTCCTCACCCTTTTCTTAATGAAAGGGTGTTGCATTTTAGTTTATTTTCCATAGGAAATATTACAATACTCCAGCCCTTATCTTTTGTTGTAACATCTGCCTAGCTCGTAGAGCAGTTGAACGTTGTGGTCTACTATTTGTGGTATAGGTTATTGTAGTAGTAGGACTAGTTACATCATTTATTGAACAGGTTAGGTTTGGTATAGTTTGGGTCAAATTTTGATCATCATCAGAATCTATTATAGATTCATCATCTTGATCATTTTTGTTAACAGTAGTTGGTCCTACTTCTAGGGGGTATAAGAGTGATACATCTCTTATAGTTTCACCTGAAGCAGTTTTAAGTTTTACAACCCTGGTTAATCCATCTTCCCCATTTTTTTTTTTTTTTTTTTCTTTTTTTTTTTTTTTTTTTTTTTTTTTTTTTTTTTTTTTTTTTTTTTTTTTTTTTTTTTTTTTTTTTTTTTTTTTTTTTAGTTCTAAAACTCTACCTAATGGCCAACACTGTCTTGGTGTATTTTGTCTAATTAGAACTACATCTCCTACCCTAATTTTATTAACCCAGTCTTTGTTTTGTATATATTTATGTCTTTCTCTCAACCCAACAAGGTATTCATCACTCCATTGCTTTTTAAATTTTGTTTTTATATTTGTTATTTGTGATAATCTATTTTGCAAATCATGATTATTATCACTCCAAGGTGGATCATCCAAGGAGATATTGTAATCAGGTAGAAGGTTAATGACTTCTCCCTTAATCAAATGATTTGGGGTGAGAGGCTCTACATCATTAATATTATCCCCTACATAAGTAAGAGGTCTGTTATTGACAACATTCTCAATTTCACTAATGAGAGTGAGAAGTTCAAAGAATTCAATTTGTTTTTTACCTATTGATTTCTTTAGGCAATTCTTTATTGTTTGGATATTCCTTTCCCAGATTGCTCCATACCATGGTGAGGCAACAGGGATGTATTTCCATTTTATTTTGTTATTTTGTAGATATGTTATGGTATGTGAATTTTGTAATATGTCATTTATTTGATTTTCACCAGCCTTGAAATAGGTTGCATTATCTGTCCAAACAATTTTGGGACAGAATGCTTAGCACAAAATCTTCTAAAGCTATAGACAAATGATTCTGCGGAGAGATCACTCACTACGTCTAAGCTGACTGCTCTAGAAGATGAACATGTGTAAAGTATGATGTACATTTTTTGTTCTGTTGTTCCCAGACCAACAGTCAAACTTCCTGTATAGTCTATGCCAACTGTTTCAAAAGGCCTATTAAAGGTGACTCTCTCTGTTGGCAAATCAGGAGGATTGGTCTTCCTGAAAGATCTGGAATGAATCCTTTTGCAGGTGACACAGTTATTCAAAACTGTCTTTACAGTCATTCTGCCTTTGGGTATCCAATACAACTTTCTAATGGCATTTAATGTTTGTGGAACGCCCATGTGATAAAGTTCATTGTGTTTCTCTCTAATAATTAGGGTTGTAATGTGATGGAACCTAGGAAGAAGAAGGGGTTGTTTACTGTTATATGTGATTTGTGATTTGTTTAATCTACCCTTACATCTTAATAAGCCATCTTTGTCAATGTAAAGATTCAAGTTTATTACCACAGAGGGTACTTTGTTCATTTGTTTACCAATTGTTAAAAAATCTATTTCATTTTTGTATTCTGTTTGTTGTATGTGGTTAATCCAATATTTGGTAGCTAGACTTGTATACATTTCATTATCATTATTTCTTTTTTATTTATTTTCTTTAAACAGTTGTGAATGAATCTGAGACAGTAAGATGTTACCCTTACAAGTTTGCCAAAGTCAGAATAACTGTTATAATCTAATAGTGGCTCAACTTTATTTGTGGTTATCATGTTAAGTTTTACATTGATTTGTTCTGCTGGCCACATTGTTTCATCCTGAATGAATTCAGGTCCATGAAACCAATTTTTGTTGGATTTTAGTAATTTACAGGATAATCCTCTTGTGAGAAAGTCTGCAGGATTTTGTTTTGTTGGAATGTATCTGAAGGTTATGTCCAAATTTTGTCTAGCTTCTTTAATGTCTCTTAATCTGTTACGGACAAAGATGTTTTTTGAGTTTAACTCATCAGAGTTGATCCATGCCAAGCAGATTTGACTATCAAGCCAAATATATGTAGTTGTGATGTTTACATCATAATAGACTTCATGGAGAAATACTGTTATTTTTACAGCTAGATAACCCGCAAGTAGTTCAAGCTGAGGAATAGTTTTCTTTTGTTTTAAGGGTGTTACTTTCCCCTTGGCATAGATCAAATGGCTACCATCCTCACCTACAAGGTAAGCGCAACAGCCATACACCTTTTCACTGGCATCACCAAATACATGCAAGGTTTGAGGTGTATCTCTGTGTCCACAAACTCTGGGAATATTTATGTTTTGTAATTTATTGAGATCTTTAGCTAACCTTTTCCAGCTATCTTGTTGTTTATTGGTTATAGGATCATCCCAGTCTACTTTCTGTTTCCAAAATTCTTGTAAAAGAACCCTGGATCTGATAGTAGAAGGAAGGAGTAAACCCATAGGATCAAATATTTTTGAACTTTCGGATAAGATCTTTCTTTTGTGTTAGCTGTTGTATCTAAGGTGTAGCCTTTTGTGCAGAGTGAATCATGAACTTTAGAATCTGAGTTCAAATCCCAGATCATGCCTAATGTTTTCACTCTGTTTGTTGGTTCTGTTAATCCTTTGTCTTCTGATTTTATTTTTTGATTTAGTCTCTCATTATTTGTGATCCACTCTCTTAATTCAAAATTACCTTCTTTCATTATTTTATCTGCTTTTATGTAAACTTCATTTAATTCTAACTCTGTTTTGGTTGATCCTACAAGGTTATCTACATAGAAGTGATCTTTCAAGAACTGAACAGTTAAATCATTTTCATCATACAAATTTAAGTGATGTTTGATGGTTAAAGCCAGTAAACTAGGACTTGCATTTGCTCCAAACAAAACCACATTAAATTTAAATGTTTTAAACCATTTATTTAAGTCATTTGGATCATTAAACCACAAGAATCTTAGTTGATCTTTGTCATAGTTATTTTTCCGATGAATTCTCAAAAAAGCTTTGCTTATATCACTTTGAACTGCATAGTCATCTAATCTAAATCTTAGAAGGATTTTTACAAGGTCTGAAATAAGATTAGGCCCCTCTATGAGACAGTCATTCAAGCTATGCTTATTGCCATCTTTAAGACTACAGTTATACACAACTCTAAGTTTTGTTGTGGGTGCATCCTTTCTATAGACTCCTGTGTGAGTAAGATAATGGCAGTTGTCTTTTTTAAAGGGGTGATCTTTAACTTCTTCAATGAAGCCTTTTTCCAACTGGTCCTTGAAAACATCATCATACATTTTAATTCTCTTGTCATTTTTTAATCTTCTCATCAAATTATAGAGATGACCTTTAGCTACCTTTAGATTATCATTTAATTTTGGACTATTGATCTTCCAAGGTAGTTCAATTGAATAATGACCATTTTCATACATGATGGTGTTTTCAAAATTTTCAGCCATTAATTGATTTTCATCTGTATGATCACCATCTTGCACCCCCACTGACTCTAATAGCCAGAGCTGTTGTACACCTTTATCTAATTCTTCAGTTGTTAATGATTTATTTAATATTTCAGTATTTATGTCATTATTTGAGTTGTGTAAGACCTTGTCATAATAGGGCAAGTTTGTTAGTCATATATTTTTATTTTTCATTGTTATTTTATATTTATCTATGTGTCCCAGTGGAGCTATACCCCAGTGAGTATCTAGAGCAATCCCATCTCCTATTCTGACTATGCCCTTCTGAATTAAGTGAATATAATCAGCTCCAATTAACATTTGAACATATCTATTATATCATCATTTAAATTTCTATCTGCAATTTTATATTGCTTTTTAAGTTGTTGTATTACTTCTTTTAAATTTGGTATTTTAAATTTTTGTTGACCAACTTGTTCAATGTTAGAAAATCTAGAAGAGGAAGAACCATTGTTGTCGCAAGGCGATACGATGACTAAGCTGATTGATGATGCAGCATTGCTTGTATATATATTAAGTTAAGGTGTGTATATATATCCATCTCATAATTGTAAGGTTAGTGAAAAATTAAATTAATTTAGAACTAGCATTTTTGAGCTCTTGTGGCATCGTTGTTTGGTCACATTGTTGGCATCATTTTGGGACGCTGCGCGTCCTTTCTACTCATTTGTGGAAGGTCGTACGTAAAGGTGTGGTTTGATAGAGAGCTCTCTTGCAATTCAGTTTGGTTGTTTAGATACATGATTGTTGCATCGTGCAATAGTCCAGGTTGCGTTGTTGTTGCAAGGTTCAGAAAGAAGACCACAAATAGTACCCTTTTGTTTACCTTTTAAGTTCATGTAATTTAAGGTCTAAGGTAGGCCCGCATCGAGTCAGCAACCCTGAGGTTACCCTGAGGTAGGACCTAATAGGATCTCAAATCCGTAAGTTTTAATTTAGCTTAACTTGGGCTTTAGGTAGAACTTGCCCTTTAGAATTTGGCCGTTCACGGCTCAGCTGGGATTTCGAACCCGACAAATAAATAAAATAACATGGTCCTTCAGAACCGGATTTCTACCCCAAGACTGAGTCAGTGACCATTTTTCGGCAAAGTTCTGATTGTGCAAATTGTATCCCAAGTTAGGCCTAGACGGGTTGAGTATTATTGAGTTAAGGTCCCAGGGTAAAAAGTTTGGTCGCCCAATTGCGAAACTTGGCCAGTCGTCTGTCGTTTTTTGGCCTACTTTTTTTCCGGTTTGGTTAATTTTGGGTTATTATTGAATTAAGGTCCCAGGGTAAAGTTTGGTTGCCCAATTGCGAAACTTGGCCAGTCGTCTGTCGTTTTTTGGCCTACTTTTTTCCGGTTTGGTTAATTTTGGGTTATTATTGAATTAAGGTCCCAGGGTAAAGTTTGGTCGCCCAATTGCGAAACTTGGCCAGTCGTCTGTCGTTTTTTGGCCTCCTTTTTTTCCGGTTTGGTTAATTTTGGGTTATTATTGAATTAAGGTCCCAGGGTAAAGTTTGGTCGCCCAATTGCGAAACTTGGCCAGTCGTCTGTCGTTTTTTGGCCTACTTTTTTTCCGGTTTGGTTAATTTTGGGTCATTATTGAATTAAGGTCCTGGGGTGGAAAATTTGGTATTCCATACTGGTGTTTGGTTAGTACCCCACTCAGCAATTCAGTTTATTTGAAAGTAAAATTTGCGTTTGATCAGTTTGGTTAAGTATTTCTGCCAATTCAGCTCATTTGGTATTGAGCCCAAGGGTTGTTTACATTGAAGATGAGTGCATCTGAATTGAACAAATTTATAAAAAGGAGAAGTGCCTACAAAGGTCTAATTACAAAGGTCATTGCCACTATAGATTCTGCCATAGAGCAAGAGGATTTACGCTTAGTGACTGCGAAGCTTGCCATATTAGAAACTAAAAAGGTTGCTCTAAGTGAGGTAAATGTTAAAATTGAGGCTCTTATAGAAGAGGATGAAATAGAAAATAACATAATTTACTTTGAAGAGATTATTGATGATATGATTAACGTAGGCCTCCGAGCAAAAGAGTTTAGCAGCTCAGTACAGTTAGAGACCAGGTCTAATAATGAAACACAACACTCAACAAATGATGCTTGTGAAGTTAAGGTTAACAGATCTGTAGTTCAATTACCGAGGCTTGTACTCAAAACATTTTCTGGGAGTATTCAGGAATGGCAAGGATGGGCAGACAGTTTTCAATCAGCAGTTCATTCTAGTCAAGTGTTAAGTGCCGTGGAGAAGTTTAATTATTTGCGGTCCCTCTTGGAAGGGGAGGCAGCAAAGACTATAGCAGGATTAGCATTAACAGAGGCTAATTATAATGTGGCTTGGGATATATTAAAGAAACGGTTTGGTAAGCCAGAGATCTTAATTAAAAGCCACCTCCGGCACTTTTAACTATACCTCCTGTTAATAATCCTAATAGTGTCAAGGAGTTACGGCAGTTATATGATGAATTTGAAATTAGAACTAGGTCCCTGGACAACTTGGGTGTAGGAATGGAAAAGTATGGTATAATGTTGGTTCCTACACTGGAGTCTAAATTGCCTAGCTCAATTTTGCTTGAATTAAGTAGGGGACACTCTGCAGAACATGTGTACATCCCCCTTCAGCAGATGTTAAGTCTTTTAGGCACAGAATTAGCAAGACGAGAGGGAGTTGAGTTTGCACAGTGGGATGGTAAACAAGAGGACAGAGGCAGGCACAGCACCAAAGTTTCCACAAAAAGGAATAGCCCAGGTACAGTGTCAGCTCTACATGCCTCCTCTGAGAATAAATTAAAGGGAATCAAGGAATGTATATTTTGCGAAGGCAACCACAAGTCATATAAATGTGAAGTGGCTGAGGCCTTACCCTTTGAGGAGAGAAAGGACAGGGTAACTAAGTCCACAGCATGTTTTAAATGTTTTTTGAAAGGTCATAGAGCAAGGTTTTGTAAGTTTAAAATTTTGTGCAAAAAATGTCATGGTAGGCATCAGCCATTATTGTGTGAAAACACTCTTAGTAGGCCTACCCAGAAGTAGAGACATCAGTGGCACATGCCACTGCTATGCAAGGGAGTAAAAGTAAAGGGGGATTATTGCAAACAACTGCAGCCTTATTAATTGGGAATGAGGGAGAAGCTACTGTAAGAGTGTTGTTTGATAGTGGTAGCCAGTGTAGTTTTATTAAGACCAGAATTTCCAGAAAATTGAAGTTTAAAAACTTAAGAGGGAAAATTTAAGAATTTCTGGGTTTGGGGGTTCCGTTCAAAACCGAACCAAATTTAAGAAGGTAGAAGTTCTGGTTAAAGGGTTGTTACCGCAAAGTCCCACTATCAAGGTCCAAGCTGTAGAGATTGAGGAACTTTGTGCTCCAGTCACTATTGTTTAGATATGGCATGTGTCCAAGAATTGCAAGTTAAAGGAATTAATTTGGGCAATAATAAGTTTGAGGGAACAGAAGATATTAGTCTTTTGATTGGAGCTGACTATTATTGGGACTTCATCACTGGTAATATTGTCCGTACATCTCAAGGCCCAGTAGCTATTGAAAGTAAGCTAGGCTGGATGCTACATGGTAGTTATTGCAATGAAATGGAAGTTAAGGCTCTCTTATTAAGATTGAGGAGAACAGCCATGGTCTGGAAAGGCATTTGAAAGCGTTTTGGGAACTTGAATCTATTGGTATAAAGGACAACCAGGCAAGTACAGTGAACAATGATGTTTTAGAGCACTTTGAAAAAGGGATTGGGTTTAGAGATGGTTGCTATGAAGTTGGCCTACCATGGAAGGATTCTTGCAAACCCGGTTCAAACCTTCAGCTAGTTAATCGGAGGTTGGAGACTTCATTGTACAGGCTAAGAAAAAATGAGGAGTTGTTAATTGAATACGATGAGGCCATCCTAAGTTATGTAAGGGAGGGCTATGCTGAAAGGGTGCAAGGTGAGCTGGTGAGCCAGGAGGCACATTATCTGCCACACCATGCAGTGGTACGGCGAGACAAAACTACCACCAAACTGAGGGTAGTTTTTGATGGCTCAGCCAAGGACAAAGGTAGTGTGTCCTTGAATGACTGTTTGGATGCTGGGCCAAATTTAAATGCAGATTTATTTTCCTTGTTACTGAGATTCAGGTTTGGTAGAGTAGCATTGACTGCAGATGTGAAGCAAGCCTTTTTGCGGATAAAGTTAAAACCAGAGGACAGAGATGCAGTAAGGTATCTGTGGGTGGATACGAAAGACTTGTTGGAAAATGAACCTAAGGTTCAAGCATATAGAATGAAGTCAGTGTTGTTTGGCCTCAGCTCTAGTCCATTTCTGTTGGCAGCTACTATGCAGTACCATTTTAAGAAATATTCTGAAGTCTATCCTAACACTATTGAACACATAAGGAAAAATTTTTATGTTGATGATTTGCTATGTTCCGTGGATAATACAGAAATGGCTAAACAGATATTCATGGAGGCTAGAGCTATAATGAGGGAGGCTGGCATGGAGCTCAGAAAATGGCAGACCAATCATTCGCAATTACAAGAGTTTATGAGTCATTCCTCTGTAGTACCTGATGCAGCAGAAAGTATTGAGGATTCTGGTATTAAGGAGTTGTGGGCAATAGACGCAAAGGTGCTAGGCATCGTTTGGCAGCAAGATGATGATTTGTTTACCTTCAATGGGAAATCTTTAGTAGAGCTGGCCGAGAATGAGACAAGGTGGACAAAACGTACAGCTCTTAGTTTGGCTTCGAAGGTCTTTGATCCTCTTGGATTCCTGGCTCCATTTGTGATAAAGTCAAAAATTTGGTTTCAGAGCCTCTGGGAAATTGGACTTGGTTGGGACCAAGAGTTATCTGATCATATGGTGGTAAGGTGGAAATATTGGTTCAAAGAATTGGCACATCTTGGAGACATTGAAATCCCAAGATGGTACTTTGGAGAGTTGAACAATAGTCCAGACAATTTGGAGCTGCACATCTTTTGTGATGCAAGTGAGGAAGCCTATGCAACTTGTATTTATATAAGAGGCGCATTGCAAGAAGAAGTAAGTTGCAGGTTGGTTGCTGCAAAGAGTAGAGTAGCACCTTTGAAAAGGCTTTCTGTTCCAAGGTTGGAATTGATGGGTGCCGTTATTGCTAGTCGGCTTGCAATTACAGTGCGAAAGTCTTTGGCCCTCTATGAAATTCCAAGCTATTATTGGACAGACTCCACTATAGTTTGGCACTGGTTAAGAAGTCAGGCAAGGAAATGGAAACCATTTGTTGCCAATAGGGTCGAGGAAATTCAAGCGCACACAGATCCCAAGCAATGGAAGCATTGTCCAGGCATCCAAAACCCCGCTGATTTACCAACACGAGGAATTTCGGTGAAAGATCTTTCACAATCAAGTTTGTGGTGGAATGGGCCAGAGTGGCTAAAACTTGGAAGTGAAAACTGGCCTTCTAATCAGCCTATTGTAGGAGAATGCCAGGCTGAAGAAGCATGGGTGAGTGAGGTGAGAAAATGCGCTGTGAACAGTTGTCAAGTTATGCAGCAGGACCCCATATTGAGGCTTGAGGACATTAGCAGTCTGAAAAGATTGTTAAGAGTGACAGCATGGATATATAGATTTACCAACAACATTAAGGGAGAAACAAGAAGGGAAGGAATTCTGAACAGTAATGAGATTCGGCAAGCCAGGAAATACTGGGTGGTATATGCGCAGAAGGAAAAATTTGGTGAAGAGCGGGAATTGCTCACCAGCCATCCATTACAGGTTCTACCAACACATTCTGCGCTCAAGGGTTTGGATGTGTTTTTGGATCAGGATTTATTGAGAGTAGGAGGTAGACTACAGTTTTCTGGGCTTCCAGAGGAGAAAAGACATCCAATTTTGCTACCTTCTGGGGGGCACTTTGTGGACCTTTGATCCTGGATACTCATCATAAGCTGTTACATGCTGGAGTTAGAGAAGTGATAATAGAGATTAGACAACAATTTTGGATTCTCAAAATTAGACAAGTAGTGAAAAAGGTCTTGCATAAATGTGTGGTTTGCAAGCGTTGGAGTGCAAAGCCTTATTATGAAAAGGTGGCTCCACTTCCAAGAGAACGGTGTGTCTATACTGCCCCATTTGATGTAGTGGGAGTAGACTTTGCAGGGCCAGTCTATGTGTATGAGCGAGGGGAGTCTAACAAAGGTTATATATGTCTTTTCACCTGTGCTACCACCAGAGCAATCCATTTGGAGTTGGTAAGCAACTTAAGTAGTGATGTATTTCTTTTGGCCTTTAAAAGGTTTGTGAACAGAAGGGGTTTCCCAAATAAAATCATATCGGATAATGCAAAAACCTTCAAAAAGGCTGCAAAGGAACTCCAAGAAATTTGGTCCTTGCTAAAAGAGGAAGGATTCCAATCCTACTTTTCACACCAAGGGGTACAGTGGGAGTTTATTGTTGAGAGAGCACCATGGTGGGGAGGATTTTGGGAAAGGCTAGTGAGAAGTGTAAAGTGTCCATTAAAGAAACTTTTAGCTAATGCTCATTTGAGCAAAGAAGAATTCTCTACTGTTTTATGTGAAGTAGAAGCAATGGTGAACAGTAGGCCTATCACTTTTGTTTACAACAGTAGGCAGGATGCAGAGCCATTGACACCAAATCATTTTCTTTGTGGTAAACGATTAACATCAAACCCCAGTGTGCCAGAAGACTTGCAGCCCATCCAGAGCACTCAAGGAGAGTTAACCAGACGGTTCAGGTACCTTGAAGAGCTACAAGATCAGTTATGGAAGAGGTGGCAGATGGAATACTTGCCAGAACTCAATTATTACCCATCAGGCAAGGTAAAGGGCTCCAATGCAAATTGTATCAAGGTGGGAGAAGTGGTAATGATTGGGGATGAAAGACCAAGGCAATGCTGGAAGCTTGGCATAATTGAAGAGTTGTTTGTTGGCAAAGACAATTTAGTTAGGTCTGCACTGGTAAAGACTTCAGGAGGAAAGTTAAAGAGACCTATACAAAAACTCTATGCTTTAGAAATCAGCAAAAACACAGATAGTCAAGATGAAACATTTGAGTTACAGCCTCATGAAGAAGGCTTGGCTAACCTTGCAGAAGGTAATGACAACAATGCCTCTTCGGTGGGGAGTGTTAGAAAATCTAGAAGAGGAAGAACCATTGTTGTCCCAAGGCGATACGATGACTAAGCTGATTGATGCAGCATTGCTTGTATATATATTAAGTTAAGGTGTGTATATATATCCATTCATAATTGTAAGGTTAGTGAAAAATTAAATTAATTTAGAACTAGCATTTTTGAGCTCTTGTGGCATCGTTGTTTGGTCACATTGTTGGCATCATTTTGGGACGCTGCGCGTCCTTTCTACTCGTTTGTGGAAGGTCGTACGTAAAGGTGTGGTTTGATAGAGAGCTCTCTTGCAATTCAGTTTGGTTGTTTAGATACATGATTGTTGCATCGTGCAATAGTCCAGGTTGCGTTGTTGTTGCAAGGTTCAGAAAGAAGACCACAAATAGTACCCTTTTGTTTACCTTTTAAGTTCATGTAATTTAAGGTCTAAGGTAGGCCCGCATCGAGTCAGCAACCCTGAGGTTACCCTGAGGTAGGACCTAATAGGATCTCAAATCCGTAAGTTTTAATTTAGCTTAACTTGGGCTTTAGGTAGAACTTGCCCTTTAGAATTTGGCCGTTCACGGCTCAGCTGGGATTTCGAACCCGACAAATAAATAAAATAACATTCAATGACTACTACTTCTATGTTTGTTGTTTTATTCTCTGTGGGTATATCCAGATCTAAATTGACTGTATTATATTTTTCTTTCTGTTCATTTTCTTTGACAAATGATGTTATACACAATTCTTGTTCATTTTTATGAGTTTGTAGGCCTAATTGATTAACTAATGATTGATCTACAAATGTTTGTTGGGAACAAGAATCTATTAGACATCTTATAGGAGTTGTCCCACCTTCTTTATTTTTTAAATCCAAGGTTATTGTAGGTAGGAGTACACTAGAATTTTTATTGACATTATTTATTGATATATGTCCATTAAATGTTTTTTCATTTTTCTTTAGGTTTTGTTTATTTGAATTTTTAAATGAATCACAAAGACAAGAGACATGATTTAAACTTCCACAATTAACACATTTGAATCTTATTTTTGTTTTGCAGTCTTTGTTAGTATGTCCTGCAGCTGTGCATTTAGTACAAAGGTTTAACTGAGAACACCTGTTTATCCGGGATTCTAAGTCTACATATTTAGTACATCGTGTGCTATAGTGATCATCAGCCGAACAAAATTTACACTTACGTACAAATTCTGTCGTAACATTAAAATTTCGTAGTGTAGGAGTTAGACCTATCACTTTTTGTTCTGATTTGTCTTTTTGTTGTGGTTGTGGTTTTGTTTGTATTCTCTTTGTTTGTGAATCAATCTTTGTTTGTGAATCAATCTTTGTTTGTGAATCTATCTTTGAAGATTTGTACATTGACAAAACATTTGGAAATTCATTCCTTATTTCATCAAGGGTAGGGTATGTATTTCCCGTTATTCTTTGGAAAATATCCCTAATTTGGGTAGGTAAACAATCAAATATTATGGCTTGGATAAACCATGCTGATTTCTCTAGATCTATATCATTATTTTGTAGATGACCTAACATGCATTCAATTTCACAATAGAAATTGTACAGATCCTGATGGTTATCCTTGGCTGGTTTTATATTTTTTAATTTTATTGCCAAATCATTTACTATTTCTTTTTTATTTAGGAAATTTCTTTCTAGTAATTTGAGAGCTATTTTATATGAACTGCCAATTGCCGGTAAGGCATCAACCAGTTTTAGGGCTGGGCCCTTTAAATAATTAAGGAGATAACTGAATTTGTCAACATCAGATATATAATCTTTGTTGCCAATTAAACTATCAAATTTTTCTAGAAAAGACTGAAATTTTGTTCGATCACCCTCAAATATTGGTACTTGTAATGTTGGTAACTTGGCTTTTAGTTGTTTATTGTCATCATTAGAAATGGATACATTTCTGAAGGCCTCAATCAAACTTTGATTTGTAGCCTCTAAATTATTTGGTAGATTATCTAAAGCAGCATATAATTCATTTATGTGAGAATCTATTTCAAAAATATTCTGTTCTTGTTCACACAAAAGTGCTGTATATCTCTCTTCACCAACATTTAACGCATCAGTTTCTGTAACAATTTCCTCATCTATAATTATTATTTCCTGTTTAATTCTATTTAAACCACCCAAAATAGTATCATAATCCCTTTTATTTGGATTTTCTTTGCTATTAAAGGTAGTTAAAAGCCTGGTAATGACTCCCTTCCTTGCTGATCTCTTCCTTTTTAATGATTTAATCGTTGCCTCAATTGCTTCACATTCAGCCATATTTTATTTATTTTATTTTTCCAAAATTAAGTCCCCAAAATCCTAAAACCCTTTCAACTCTATAAATAAGCTTTATTTTGTTTAAATAGGCTAGGCTTCTGATTACCCTTATTCTAGAATTTTACCACTTTTATGACCAAATGATAAGTTTTGAAGCATTTGAATTATTTCTTATTTTTATTTTTAGTTAGGGCTTCGTAATTTATTATTATTTATATGTAGTAAGTATTTGAAAAAGCCAAACATGGAATAAATTCTGTTCAGATGTCAAAATGTTTGATAAGGCGTAATTTTATTATTTTTTGTTTTAATTTATTTTATTTTATTTTATTCAAGGTTAAGGTTTTCACAGCAAATAACCCTTCCCCACACGGGCCACCATTTAGATATGGAAAAAATAGGTCCTGCTCCAACCTGAGTAGCCTAAACACAACCTAGGCTATGTTGAAGATGGAAGACCTAGGCCAAAGATGAACCAGCCTAACTATTTGTCCATAAACAGGACTTCCATACTCTTTTGTTAAACAATTACAGCTGAAATGTCAGCTTATTTAACCTAAATTTAATAACCGAAGGGAAATTTATGAACTTCTTACCTTGAAACTGTTATGAATTTTATCTCTTGACACCACTAAAACATTTTTATTCCGGCTTTTTCCGTCGCTGCTGTTATGCTTAATCAGCTTATGCTTATTCAGCTTCTCGCCCTGTTATTCTGCTTATCCCGATCTTTTTCTTCTTCTTCTTAAAACCGTGTTGCTATTTCTAGCCATGGGATCTTTTTCTCTTTTCATCCCATATTTGTTTTTTCGTTGGTGTCTTTTTAATTTTTCTCAGCAAGAGTTCATGTTCTCCTTCTGAGTTATTTTTTATTATTATTATTTATTTTAATGTCAATATGGCTTATCCAAGATTAGGTGGGTCTTCCATTTCGGTACTCCCAAATTTTCCATAATCTGATTGAATGTCTTGATTGTTGTATTGATGTTTATGATGGGTGTGCTGTTTAATGTGGTGCATTGTTCTTCAGTCTGTATTTTGAGCTGTTCCCAATCAGCTTTCTTGTAAGTTCTGTAAGTGTGCCTAAAGCTGTTTACTCTGTTCAATAGCTGTGTAGTTTTCATCAGAGAAATTCATACTCGGATGGACTTAATGGACCGAGACCACGGATCACGGAGACAATCGTCGCTTAAACACTATCAGACAGACTCGATGGTGGTCCAAAGATAAACTACTGACTGCAATTTTTGGAAAATACAACAATCCTTCTAACAGTTTGTATATCATCCTCATCAAGACATTAAAAAAGACTGCATACAGATCGAGTGGTGATGCTCGACTTCGAGCAAGAACCTTGAAGAGTTCTCTCCTATCTTTTAAAGTTGTTTTGTCAGCTCAGCTTTATCTTCGAATCTTTCAATACACCACTCCTCTTTCGAAGTACCGTCAGACAAAGGGAATGGATCTGCTACAATCTCACAATATGGTAACAGATACACAGGAGCAACTCAGTGCAATTTCGCGTGACTTTGAAGATACTGAAGCGGCTGCCAAAAAATTTGTCAAATGGGCAAATGAAAAGTTGAATGAAGATGATGATGATGAAAGAGATGAAATTGAGTCCGAATTGGCAGCGGTTAGATCACGGAAACGAAAGCGATTGCCAGGGAAAAGCAGTGATGACGAGCCGATTAGTGATGCCACTGAAAAATACAAATGCAGGTTTTTTTTTTTTTTAATTGGGGGTTGTTTAACCTCCTTCAACAAATGCAGGTATATAACTGTGTTTTAGATATTATTACAAACAGCCTAGAAAGACGATTTTTGCCAGAATTAAAAAATCTTAGCTGATCTCGCGTGTCTTGATCCCAAGAACTTTGGCGAAGTAGCTCGCTTACCGTTTACCGCTTTCCAAGCACTGAGTGAAAAGGTTCTGCGTTTTAATTCACAAACCACACCGCAACAAATTCCAAAACTGCTTGATTTTGGGTCAAAGTGGCAAAGCTTTAAGCGCAGCGTTTCAGATAATTACAAGACGATGATTCTGAATGAAGATGGTGAAGACAGCGACAATGATACATTCGAAGATGTCGACGATGACGATGTAAAGCATGTTTCCACCTGCAAGGACTGTCCACTCTGCTGCTACTTATTCCTTGAGAAATATTGTTTGTACTCAGACGCCTACAGTACGCTGTTTACCTGCTACACTTATCTTCTCACGCTGCGAACCACACAAGTCTGTTGCGAGCGGACTTTTTCCAAACTTAAACTCATAACGAATCGGTTGCGTAGCACCATAAGTCCTGCACATCCCGAAGCATTTATGCTAATGTCCTGTGAACAGGATATACTGCAAAAAATATCCTATGATGAAATTATCAAATCTTTGGCACAGAAGAGCGCAACATATTCAAAAGTGTTGAACTATTTCTGAACCTCCAATCCCATATTTTATTTCCTTTTTAATCTCTTCTACAGCCTTATCTTTGACTGCCTAATTTACTATTAACTTTGGAAAGTCTTTTATCATTTCTCTGCACTTTATTATTAGCATATTCATATATAGCGTTTATTGTTTGAATCATTGCCTTTGACAATTAAAGTTTATAAAAGTTTAGTGATTGTGTTTTATTTATGTTTAGGAGAAAAACGTAGTACCCATTTGGGCCGGTATAAAAAAATCCCACGGGCCGAATTTTAGCTGCAATCCGCCCCTGCTACGAAACCTAGATAATAACTGTAATGCTTGGAAAGAGTTGCGTCCATAGATACGACGATAAGCCTTACATTCCTTCCAAGTTTGGGAACGATGTCTGATTAGATGTTTAGGAATTTTCCTCATCCATGGACAAGAATGCTTGGAATTAGATTTTAAAGGGACAAACTACAAGATAAGATTAGTCAAAATTTCCAAAAAACGACTGTACATAAGATCAACATTCAGATATTCAAATTCATAATCCAATCTACTTCTGATAAACACCTTCTCAATAATTTATTTATGAACGTTGTGAGATGGAAAAAGAACCCAACCTAACCTAACTCGGGCATCAGTCAACCTAACCCAGGCATTAATAATAATAACATGCTTAATAATAATAATAAAAGAACCCCTTACCTGCTCTTAATATCCTGCATTATATAGAGATGCAGCGACAATAAGAAAATGATGGAAACGTTCTTTGTGGTCCAGAAAAATCCTAAAAAAATAGACGCGGGCCAAATAGCCCTTTCCAGGACTACCTGGTATTTCATTGTTACTAAACGCAAAATGAATACAAACCTCTCTGCAAAAATTTGGCCAATCTGTAAAAGTTTCGGATCTTTTCCTTTGCAGCACGCCCAATTTCTTCGTTTTAGTTAGTAACAATTTTTAATGAAACTACCACGACTTAACCAAACCATTTGTCAAGAGTGTACAGTTAACCTAACCGGGCATTCAATTAAACAAAATTGGACAGAACTCTATATTGATTTTTATACAGGGAGATAGAGCAAAAAAAAAGAATACGTTACTCTGTAGCGTTTCCCTCGCAAATTTATATTTTGAGTGATTTGCCTTTTCAAATTTACTTAAGAAATTACAATTTGGAAGGATTTAAGTTCACAACATCAAGTTCGCGGGATATATTGTTGATATATTATTGCTCTATGAGTCGTGATATTTTCATTAAAACTAACGAAAAAATCACGGCAACCTAACCAATCGTCAAGGGCGTACAGTTGACCTAACCAGGCATTCAATTAACCTAACCGGGCCTTCAATAATTCATTTGCACAAGAAATGAAGGTCAGATTTGAATAAAACACGGATCACCTGAAGATCAGGGCCACCAGCCTTCTTTAGTTAGCCTTATAAGGCTAACTAACGAAAATATCACGACCTAACCTAACCAATTGTCAAGGGCGTACAGTTGACCTAACGATTGGTTAGGTTAAGTCATGATATTTTTGTTAGTTAGCCTTATAAGGCTAAGTAAAGAAGGCTGGGGGCCTTGATCTTCAGGTGATCTTAAAGCACACCAAAAGGGTAATATTCGTTTTAGCAAATGACCTGGACTTTGAGATGACAATAGGTTTTTCTTATGTAGAATTTAAATCTGAATTTATTTTCAAGTATGCATTAAGGTCTAAAAAAAATCATGAGGATTAGTTACGCAGGGATGCTCTGGCTAGAAAGCTTGCCAGTAAGAATCCAAGAAACTTTTGGGACGAATTAAAAACAATGAATAATAGTGCAATGTCTCTCCCTGCTAATATTGAAAATGTAACTGGGACTGAGAATATAGTCAAATTATGGAAGGAACACTACAGTGAGTTATTTAACTCTGTACATAAGAACAATAATGTTAATTGTGATGCTACCTATAGTCCAGATATAAGAGTTGGTGTATATGATACTAGACAGACCATAAAATGTTTAGATTGTAACAAATCATGGTACTGATGGTATTTCTGCTGAGCATCTGAAATTTAGTAGTGACAGATTAGTGCCTCTGTTGGCTTTGTGCTTTACAGGTTTACTCATACATGGTGTTTTGCCGGATACAATGTTATCCGTTGTTTTGGTGCCAGTACTAAAAGATGAAAAGGGTAAACTCAACAGTAAAGCTAACTATAGGCCAATAGCCTTGGCCAGTATTATATCTAAGGTGTTTGAATATATATTCATTAATAGACTTGAATGTTACCTGTATACTAGTGACAACCAATTTGGTTTCAAAAAGAAACACACTCCTGATATGTGTGTGTGTATGCCTTGAAGGAAATGGTCTGTAAATACCAAACTCTAGATGCTAATGTATTTTTGTTTCCTATATGCCTTTAAAGCATTTGTTATAATGTTATAATGTTTCAGACCAACAAAGACCCTAGGATCCACTCATGACTGGTCCACCTAACTGTGTTTAATTGTGTATTGTGCATGTCCTCCGTGGTGGCGGAGGGGACCTACAATTTTACGTGGGTTCCGAACCACAAAGCCTTAATTTTACTACCTTAAACTATACCCAATTTATCAACATATGTGTCCAATCGATTTTTAAACATGTTTATAGACGTGCTACTAATTACTTCTACCGGCAAACTACTCCAGCTATTTACTATTCTATGCGTAAAAACGTTTTTGGCAACTGCTGTCTCGAACCTTCTACTTGTCAACTTACACTAGGGGTTAAAACCGGTATTGAAATACCGGTATTAATACCGGTATTGAAGAAGTACAAATAATACCGATACCGATATTATAGGTTTTCGGTATTGACAAAAATTGTTATTGTAAAATTTAGGCAATTTAGTCCTCCGATGGGCAAATAAACTGTTTTTGGAGGATTCGGAGAAAAAAAAAGTTTCGGGGTATTTTGCAGTTAACCTCTTTTTTTCGTTTTCTATTCCTTTCTATCAAAGAAAACTATTTATTGCACTAGCTTTAAGAGTGATTCATTCAACTGTAGCCATTTCTTCAACAGAGTGAGAAATTATTGAAAACCTTTATGACACCTTACGTCCTGTTGAAATAATTCTTAAAGGGTTATGCTCGAAAGATGCATCACTCCTGACAGCTGAATCATCAATGAAATTTATTTCAAAGAAACTAGGAGAGAAAAATAATCCAATAGCAAAAGAGTTAAAAGATTGTCTTAGAAATTGTTACATTTCAAGACAGCAAGACATTGTAGGTTTAATCAAATATCTTCATAATCCCGAAGTTTTAAAAGTTCAAGAAGAGGAAAGTTTTTCTGTTCCATCAAAATTAGTTCTCAAAAGAACTGCAGAAAGGCTCCATAAAAGACTTTTCCCTAAGAATGTGGTTGATTTGGAGATAGAAATGGAAGAACAGGAATTTCCATGTAACCCTGAAAATGTAGCTGCAAATAAGACTGAAGTGGAAGCAGATTCATTACTGAGTGAATACATGCAAGAAATGGACAAACTAGGAAAAGTGCCATCTAAAAAAAATTCCATTGATTTTGATGTTACTAATGAATTTAAAAGTTTGGAAGTTACTTTACAGAGAAGTGAGAATTTAGAGAAGCTGTACAAGGCACTGCTTTCAATTAAACCTACAAGTGCAGAATCAGAAAGAGCCTTTTCTGCTGCAGGTCTATTTCTGACGAAACTGAGATCAAGTCTATCTGAACAATCCCTAGATGCTCTTTGTTTCCTCAAAGCATACTTTCAAAATCAAACTAAGAAATAAATATTTAGATACTAATAATTTCTATCTACCCCAGTAGTTGTATAATAATATGCTAAAAAAAAATTCAAATAATATTTTTATTACAATTTAGTAATTTACTGTATAAACTTTTTCGAATAGAATGCCATCTATTTGGAGTTGGGTCATTAATTTATAGTAAATATGGTGAGTACTGCAAGTCCCTCAGACTTGTGGAAAGGTTGGTAGGGTGGCACCATAATAAATCAAAATAAATTATTTTTTTCATAATACCGGTATCAATACCGGGATTAGCATAATTGCCTCCAAATACCGGTATTGAAAATTTTCGGTATTATGCAAGCACTAACTTACACCCGTTATTTCTAGTCCTATTATATTAAGATATTTTGAAAAAGCTATCTCTATCTACGTTATCGAACCCATTCATAATTTTGAAAACCTGGATTAGATCACCCCTTAGCCTTCTAGTCTCGAGTGTAGTCAATTTTAACTCCTTAAGCCTATCCTCGTACGACTTTGACCTAAGCGACGGAATCATCTTAGTTGCTCGTCTTTGAAGTCTTTCAAGTTTCTCTATATCTTTTCGCATATGCGGATTCCAAAATTGGATCGCGTACTCCAAATGGGGTCTAACTAATGATTTATAAAGAGGAACTATAATATCGCGCGATTTGTACTCAAAATTCCGAGCTATAAAACCTAACACTTTGTTCGCTTTATTGACCTGTGCTGTACTTTGTTTCGCTACTTTTAAATCACTAGTGACTATAACTCCTAAATCTTTTTCCTGCTCTACGCTTGATTAATTCATGACTCCAGATTCCTGGGATCTTGGGAGCATTGCTCCAGTAAATTTGACCATGAGAAAAAGTAAATTTGGGTTTGGGTTTTGTTCATCCGCTAGACGTTATGCAATTTTTTTGCGTATACGTTCTTGTACAAACCAATTTTTTTAAATTACAAATTTAGTTATTTTAAGTTTAGTTGGTAATTCCATATTTAACAATTATTTTTATTTTTTGTTAAGCTTCAATGTTTTGATAATTAAAATTTTATTAAAACGTATATTTTTTTAATATAAAATTATCAGGATTGGACTATGTTCCATTGATCTCGGCCAGGTTTGATAAATTGGCCAGATAATTACTTGTGCGGTTTTAAGTAATCCACCATGACTCTAGAATTGAAAAGTTTAGTTAAGTTTAAACTTACTTTTACTTACTTTAACTTACCTACTTTTACTTACTCTTCCTTACTTTTACTAAGTTTAAAGCACTTACTTTTACTTACTTTCATTGTACTATATTTACTTACTTTTACTCACTTTTACCATACTATATTTACTAACTTTTACTTATTTTGTATTTTTTCAGGTAGTCAATAATCAATAATGGATCCTAATATTGATGAAGTTGGAGAGAAAAGTGAGGGTGTTAAAAGGGGTTACTTTTGTGGTCAATGCAAGAACAAATATTCAAAGAAGCAAAACTGGGAGGAACATTTTAATTCCAAAAAAAATATTTGTTACAATACAAGAGGTCCCAGAGTTTGGGCCCACAGCTTAGATATTGCAGTAAAGAAATACCAGGATGAAGTGCAGCAAAGAGATACGGCAAAGCAGTCATTTAGTTTGTTCACAAAATGTGCTAGTGCTAGACCTCAGAAAAATGAACCAACTTCATCAACTGCTAATCTAGAAAATGAAACTTTTTCACTAGATGTTTCACAGACTGAAGAAAGTGCTTCTCCTCCACTAAGAAACAAAAGGTAAGTGAGGAATCTGCGCATCAGACTAACAAAACTGCTTTAGAGGAATTTGAAAATTCCCAAATCCAGAAGACATTGAATGCAATTTTGCGCCTAACAAAAGAAACTCACCAAGCTGTTGTGGTTAATAAAGAGAAGAGTCAAAATATGCCTTCAAGTTCAAGTGTTGCATCCAAATCTAATAAAGCAAAAAGCAACAAATTTGACATTTCCATAGCCCATTTAAGCAAGTGTAAATCAATACAAGAAATCCTGAACAATGATTTGATCAAATCTACATTCAAATTGGTGGAAAAGAAGGATCTAGGGCATGCTGATGATTCATTTTCAGTACCAAGTGATATAATGGAAAACATTGCAAATAGTGACACTAATATGCCTGATGTAGATATAGCTGTTGAGGATGAAGATGATGATAATCAAGAAGATATTGATGATGCTTCTGATGATAAAATGTTTACATTATATTGCATAGCTTGCACAGACCACAAAGCATGTGCTTCAGACAAACATTCTAACATAACAGGTTACTTCAATGTTAAAGATTTAACCTATGTATGCAAACAAGGAGAAAATCAAGAGAGATGGTTTAGAAATCTGAAAAACCACCTGAAGAGACATTTAATTAAACTTCAGCATCATCAAAGAGCTGCTGTTTATGAAGTGATGAAAACATCTTCTCGGAACACTACTAAACGCATAGAAGACTTATGTGGCAACATCTTATACTATATAATGAAAACAAACACTGCATGGGCTCTATATCCAGTACTTCTAGCTGTATTACATAGGTCAGGTTGTGAGGTTGGAAATTTGAATCATAGCACACATGCGTGCGAGACAATTTGTGAGCTATTAGATAATCAACTTAAAGAACAAACTGTAAAGTGGTTCTTAGAACAAACTTCAGTAACAATAACAGCTGACATTGGAACAATTTTGGGATTAAGCATGCTAGTTGTATTAGTTATGAGTGAAGAAGATAAGACTGTAAAACTTGCTGGGATAAATTTAGTACGCAGCAAATCAGGAGTTTATTTGGCCAATGAAATTTTTGATGTGTTGAAGTCTCCTAATCACTTGAAACTATCTGAAGAAGCAATTAAATCCAAGGTATCTGGAATGGTTGGAGATGGGGCTTTTTGTAAGGACAACGAGCCATTTAAAAACGAAATGAAAAAGTTGTTTGGAGAAAATTTCAAATTTCGATGGGACTTAATGCATCTTGTGAACAGAGCCCACGTTGATGCATTGAAGAAAATTTGTAAACTAAGTGAGCTTTTAGACTTTATTCAGAATCACTCTTCAAATCTGAGATCAGGCCTTGACTATACCAATATGGTTCTTGACAATATCATTGGTTTTAAGAGACTAAAACTCAAATCTGATACTCGCATGGTTAATTACGAATTTGATCAATTTGACAGATTTGTGGAAAATTGTGTGTTTTTTGATCATCCACAAGAGAAAGAAATTAGTGCCAAGTTCTATGTATTGATTTCCTATGTAACAAAGATTATGTTGCAAGTAGCTCAAAAAACCACAGTTAGTGCAGAATTTGTAGAAAATATCTTTTATAAAGAAGGAGGGAAAACTGTTATGTTAAGAGTGATGGAAACAATTTCCAAATTAGCTAATGGAGGAAATGCAAATGATGTAGTTTCTGAATTTAAGCACGATACCACAGGGCAGCAAAAGGAACTAACAGCTGAGGATTACATCCTAAATGAAGTTTACAAATACATCAAGAAACGTTCTGATTACTACCAGGTTGCTGAAGTTGCTAGACCATCCAGAACCAGATCTGAAAGTAGTTTTACAAAAGACTCAGTGATAAATTGGCTGACAGAATATATAGAACAGCTGTGGAAAGGAATCACAGAGAGATTAAAGCATTTTGATAAAGATGGATCAACTGCCTGGAGTGAAGCACCAGCTGAAGGGACATTCTCCATTCTTGGTTACATTGTTGAACACAAAGGATCCATTAAGCCATCTCATTTGACTAAGCTGTGCAGAATTGTGAAGGAGGGTCCAGCTCCAGGCACTAGATCTGCTGTAATGATCACACAGAAAGCCATTGATCAGTGGCCAAGCATACATGGCGGTAAATTCACAACAAATGCCTACATGCAAGGTCTAACATCGTCCACTGTTGCTGCTGCAATGAATAAATAAACTTAAGGTGAGTTATAAACTGTACATTATTGTATTATTATGTTTAGCTAAAACAATTTGTAATTGGTATGTCGTCAATTCAAGAGTTTACTATCATTAACCTATCTAGTGGTGTAAGGGGAAAAAAAGTAAATTCAGAGCTGTGCTCCAGTAAATTTTTTCAAATCTGGAGTCATGCGCTTGTTAACTCCTTCCCTGACATACTATACGCAAAATTACCGTTACGCGAACCTATATGTAAAATTTTGCACTTATCGACGTTAAATCTCATTTGCCATGTGACTGACCAATCAACGATTTTATTCAGATCTTCCTGGATTTTACCTCTATCTTCGTCATTAATTGCCCTACCGCCCAGCTTCGTGTCATCCGCAAACTTTGAAACTGTACTGACTAGGCCGACATCTAAATCGTTAATATATATAAGAAAAAGCAGGGGGCCCAATACAGAACCCTGAGGAACGCCACTCGCTACATTAGCCCAACACGACTCCGCTCGATCAACGACCACCCTCTGTTTCCTACTGCACAACCACTCTTCTATCCAATTTATTACTACACCCCTGATTCCATGAGCTTTAGTTTTTTCAATGAGTCTTTTGTGCGGTACGGTGTCAAACGCTTTTTGAAAATCTAAATACACTACATCAACCGCCCGATGACTATCGTAAACGTCAACCACGCTTTGAGAAAATTCTAAAAGATTAGTTAAGCAAGATTTGTTTCGCCTAAAACAGAATTGCGTAACTTAGAAATACGCAGCACAAAGTGTTCGACTATACGATCCCTAATTATTGATTCCAGTAGCTTACCTACAACAGACGTTAAACTGATTGGCCTATAATTTCCCGCCGCACCTTTATCGCCTTCCTTAGAGATAGGTGTTACGTTTGCTAACTTGAAATTATCTGGTACGCACCCCTCAGAAATAGACGCATTAAAAATCTTTGTTAGCGGCACAACAATGTTATCTTTTAATTCTTCTAGTTGTATAGGATAATGGAATCCGGCCCCGGTGATTTACGCGTTTTCATTTTATCAATATAGCGCATTACCTCCCCTTCACTAACCACAATATTATCCAAAATATTACCATTATCAAAAGGTATTATGTCTATGACCATAGGGATATTCGTTACATCTTCTACAACAAAAACTGACGTAAACAATTCGTTTAGCAAGGTAGCTATTTCTTTGTTTTCAGAAACTAGATCTCCGTTAACATTTTTCAACGGCCCCAAGACACTTTTTACTGGATTTCTATTGTTGACGTATTGAAAGAATCGCTTGGGGTTTTCTTTACCGTCATGAGCTATGGAGATTTCAAATTCGCGCTTGGACTTTTTTATTACACTTTTCGCTTCACGCCTTAGAGATATGTAGTTGTTTCGTAACCACAAATTGTCTTTATCGCACTTATGTAGCCTATAAGCCCTGTCTCTACTCTTTATAATGTCTCCTACTCTAGAAGTAAACCACAAGGGCTTGTTGTTTACTTTCGCACGCTTAATTTTGTACGGTACACATTCCTCATTTATAGTCCTAAATACTGTTTCAAACGATTCCCACATTAGTTTTGCGTTGGAGATCCCCATTACGTTTTCCCAATTGACGTGCGACAATTTATTTCGAAATTTACAAAAGTCTGCGTGCTGGAAATTAGGAATTTTAGTCGAGTTAGCTTGTTTCGAGTGACTTACTGAGAGGACAAACTCTACCATATTGTGATCGCTATTGCTTAACGGTTCTATTACTTGAAGATCAGTGATTAGCCTATCATCCGTAGTTATTACTAAATCTAAAATACTGTCCAACCTCGTAGGTTCCCCAACCTTTTGAATAAGAAAACTATCCTCAAAAAAATTAACTAAACGATTACCTTCCGCGTCTCCCTGCATTGTATCGTAATTCACGTTGGCGCAATTAAAGTCACCCATAACTAAAGCCTGCTCACTACCTATTATTCTCTTTAGTTCACGATATAACGCTTCGTCCGTATCAGCTGTTTGATTAGGGGGCCTATATATAACCGCAACAACAAGTTTGAAATCGTTCATTTTAAGTTCTACTGTAGTCGAATCTATCGGTTCTGGAATTGTGTGCTTTACTTCTATAACGTTCGCAATATTATCTTTGATATACAACATAACACCGTCTCCTCGCCTACCTATTCTGTTTTTAACAAAAAGTCTATAACCTCTAATTTGATACTCCCCTACAAAGTCACGTGTTTCAGTGCTAAGCCACGATTCATTTATCGCAATTAAATCAGTCTTTACAAGCAATTAAAGAAAAAAAATCGTTTATTTTTTTTCGTAGGCTACGAGCATTTAAGGATAGAATCTTCAAATCGTTTGTAATTGCGACACCTTCGCGAGCGCAGGGGAAATTTGTGGAAATTACGCTGGGACCGTTCGAGTTACGGCAGCCTGAAAAGAAGAGACAGTATTATGAAATAGTCTTCCTAAACGCGCAGCTCCAACGTCATTAAGATGAAGTCCATTTCCGAGGAACAAGTCCCTCCTGCCGTAAAAACTGTTCCAAAAATTCGCAAAATGCACTCCTTCCTGTTTGCAAAGAGACTTTAGGTTATTGTTGATATATGTCGCCTTGCTGTAGAAATCGCTACGTTGGATAATTCGAGGAAGTATACCTGTTAAAACAATATTATTAGTTTTTTTTCCTTTAGTCGCTCTAGTAAGTCCCTATACCTAGCCAGCAGTTCTTCCGATCTAGAATTTAAAATGTTACTAGTACCGACATGAATAACATACGTCAACACTATTAGCAGTGGTGGGCACCGTTAACCAAAAAGTTAACTTCGTTAACCGCTAATCCGTTAACAAAAAAGTTAACTTCGTTAACCGTTAATCCGTTAATTCGTTAAACATGTAACGGAAGTTACCGATAAACCGTTAACGTTAACTTTTATTATAAAAAAAATGAAAAACACAATATATAAAATTTAATTTTCCCTCTTCTTCTCGTTCTCCATTTTGTCCATGAGATGCATGTTGCCCTTCATGAAAATTAGCATATCAAAATTTTCATCAGACAGGGATGATATCTTGGCCCTCAGGATGTCCTTGCCCATAGAGAACAAACGCTCCACTGCAGCACTGGAGGGGATGGCCGTGTTGAACTTGATGAACAAGTCCACCAACACTTGCTCACCCAAGAAGGCAGCATCTGTCAGCAAGTCCTTGGAGTTGGTCTCCAGCCAGGTCATGACCAAGTTCTGGGTCTTGCCCTTGAGTGACCTGTGGCTTCTGCTGCTCTCTTTTGTCTGGATGACAGCACTGAAGAAGTCATCCTCCTCCTCCTCCTCGTTGTTGCTGCCTCCACTGTTGCTGCCCACTTCGTTGGACTGCTGCTTCATGGCCTCCTTGACTGTACCCTCCATGCTTTTCCTCACCCTGGCGACCTTGGTGTTGTCATACTTGTCCAACCAGATGAGGCGAAACCTGGGATGGAAGGCAGCAGCCAGCTGGCATTCGTCATCCTCCAGGAGGGGCCCAAACCTTTTGTCGATGCCTGCCAAAAGTGCGTCGACCAAGGCGCTGCAGTAGACGAGGCCCTTGGACTTCAAGTCCTTAAGCCTGAAGATTGTCGCAGCAACTGTTGGCAGCAGAGTCCCAAGGTAGGCTTGTTCCTCCCCCTGGATCTTGTCGAGTGCTTTGGCCACAGGTGACATGATCTGGAAATAAAACAATGGAGAATTAGTAAATTGTAGAAATTCAAATTTGTATTATTCTGCAATATTATTCTGCTGTATTTTACTCAATAATATAACGATAATTGAATGAGCAAAACTAAAACGTATCTACTGGCTGGTGTTAAGAAAAATATAACTTTATTGCAATAAATAAATATAGTTGGAATAATTGTATTCTTAAACGTTTACGTAAACAACGCTATTATTGTATCAAGGTCCTGCATTTAATTGTAACCAGAAAAAAAATAAATCGTGGAATTTCCACTCGATATCAAAGTGCTGCTGTCGCTGCTGGAACCAGAGGAAAACCTCTGCTTGGCTTTTCCACGAGATGAACCTGCCTTGATCTTCTCATCAAACTGCATGAACTTGGCTGGGTGGTTCCTCTTGATGTGCTGCTTGAGGTTGTTGAGGCTTGTCAGGTGCCCCTTGATTGGCACAGTCTTGGGCAGGCACAGCTTGCAGTTGAAAATCAATTTGTCTCCTTCCCTTGACTTGAACAAGTAGTCGTCCAGGTTTATTTATGAATTTTTTGGGTTAACGGACTTGAGTTAACGGAAGTTAAATGTAACGGAAGTTAATTAGTCCGATAATGATTTTCAAAGTTAACTTAAAAGTTAAATCGTTAACGAAAAAGTTAACTTCGTTAATTAACGATTAACGGATTAACGGTTTGTGCCCAGCTTTGACTATTAGTTATATCCTCCACCTTCGCACCAGGGTAGCAATAACGGCGCCTACGACGAGGGTTTCTCCCACAGAATTCCTCGAGCTGCCCTCGAACAATGGAATCACCAACGAGTCATATTTCCGGTTCATCAGCATCTTCGAAACCTAAAACAGAAAACTTATTGTTTGGTATTACTGGTAGACAAGTCTTAGGTTTTCTCAATGGGGCTCCATTACGCACTCGAACGAAGGGTTGGGAACTAGGGGAAGAGAGAGGGCTATTAGTACTATTTATATTATTAGTAGAAACTGAGGCAGGAGGGGTCGTAACTGGAGTCTCAAGGGATTCTAATTTTGCCGTCAGGAGCATCACGCTTTCTTCAAGCCTCACTCTGGCCTCCCTCTCAAATTCTAATTTGTTCCTCAGGACTTTCATGCTTGAGCACCTGCAAACTAACTGTTCATTATTATTAGCCATTGTAAACGCGTAAGCGGAAAATTTCCCTTCACAGTGACTGCAAGTACTTGACGGGGGTGCCATGTTCTTAATTAGTTAAAACACAAAAAAAAACAAAAAACGAGCGTTTGGAAATTAATAAATTACAACGTAGGTCTACCGCGTGCTTATTGTGCCGTCACCTGCGCAAACCCGCTAAAATGTTCCTGAAAGGCAGAAACAGGTTCTTGTAACACAAATTTATATTAAATGAATATATAATTAAGCTACCGACGAAAGATCTGTAAAAGAAAAAGTATTAATAAAACTTATCTGTCCGCTATTCGACAGACTTTTTTCTTTCCGTTTTTCCTTTTTGCCACGGTAGGTGACCACACTCTACTTGATCCCCCGAAGGAAGGGAAAATGAACCTTATGAAACCTCGTTTCTGATAGATTTGAAAAACAAAAAAGGCAAACCAAGGGAATTTCAACCTTATGAAACCTCGTTTAGTAATAGATTCGGAAAACAAACAAGGCAAGCCACGTGCACTAGCCTTGGTTTAATCAAATAATATAGTAATGAATAAAGTTAATAAATTAAATATATTCGCTAATGAATGATTAGTAACACGAAGTAATTTAGTTAAGAATGCACCAAACACTATTTTTTTTAAAGACACTTCAACGAAAACCACTTATTCAATTGGTAACACTGGTCACTCGATAAAACATGTCTGTTCACATGGCAAATTATTCATGAAACTTATAAATCGTAATGTCCCTGGTTACTTGGTCCGTATATTAATATTCTGGTATAATCACCAGACAATGATTGTAAAATGGGGGTAGGGTCAATTCAGAGCCATTCTCTGTGACCAATGGTGTCAGGCAAGGAGGGATAATATCTCCCTACTTATTCAATGTTTATATGGATAATCTATCTGTTGTGCTGAACACCTGTTAAATAGGCTGCTATATTGGTACAATGATTGTTAATCATCTAATGTATGCAGATGATCTAGTTCTTATTTCTCCATCTGTAAAAGGGTTCAACACACTTTTGAAGGTGTGTGAAAGGTATGGGAAGGATAACGACATAAAATATAATCCTGATCAGTAGCGGACCCAGGGGTGTTGCCCTAGTTGCCCGGGCAACACCCTTTTTTCCGACTCCAAAAATTTTATTTGAAATTTCGCAGAAGCGAGTAATCTCCCATGTGATTTAACACGACCGGCAGCAATTTTCCCAACTAACGTTGAGATACCACCTCTCTCACCCCCCCCCCCCTCATTCCTCCGCTCGAGCAAGCCAATCACAGAGCAGCCTCACAAACAGGTTGCCAGAGTTTTTTTGCATAGTGCCAAATGTTATGCATTTCCTGAAATGGTAGCTGTGATTTATGTCCTAGAGTTAGCTGTTTTGTTTATTCTTTTCTGTTGGGTAATTTTCAATAATTTCAACTCTTGATGTAAATGTAGCTTTGATTTAATATACATGTATTACAAAGGAATACCATTGTATAATTCTGTTAGAACATCAATATTTCACTATGAAAGCAATTTGAGTATTGATTTATTTGAATAAAAATTGAAATGATATTATAAAAAAATACATATACTTAAAGATTGTAAACACTGTAAAGAAAAAATTACAACATTGTAAAGATGAGAATATCAATATTTGACTATGGAAGAAGTAAGAGTAATAAATGATGAATGCGATTTAAAGCTCCTTTGTTGTTATAATTCTTCATTAGGAAGGTTATGTCAAATCAGTCTCTTATGACTCATATGTAAAAAAAAGGATGACTTGGATTTGGAAAAGCTTTCTTAAGTGCTGAAATAGAAAAAAAGGCAGATAACAAGTTGCATACCCCATTTAAATATTAATTTGTTTTTGACATATGTCGCGAAACAAAAATTTTGAGCATGGAACACGTCGCGATTCGGAAAAATGTCGACGGTGGAAATTTGGGCAACACCCAAAAAAAAATCCTGGGTCCGCCACTGCTGATAAAAGTCATGTTATGATTATGAGGATCAAGGCCTACAAGTGCATAAAATTTCCTGAATTTCAAGTGAATGGTATGGTTCTGTCAGAAGTAACTCAGTCTAAGTATCTTGGCCACATACTAACGGATAGGCTTTCAGATGACTGTGATATTCTAAGGCAATGTAGACAATTATATGCTCAGGGAAATACTTTGGTTAGAAAATTTCATATATATACATTAGATGTTAAGTTGATTTTGTTCAAAACTTTCTGTACTCCAATGTGTACAGCTCATTTGTGGTGGAACTACAGGATGTATAATTTGAGGAAATTATATGTGGCATATAATAATATTTTTAGAAGTTTATTAAGGATACCAAGATTTATAAATGGTGCTCCTTCTAGTGTCAGTATGTTGTTTGTAGTCAAGAAGGTGCCTAACTCTGCCAGTGTTATTCGCAATTTTGTATCTAGATTTATCACTAGGCTTGGTGAGTCGGTCAATAAGATAATAGAAGCCATGGTTAGTGGACTGGTCTCCGATATATTTTATAAATCTCAAATCTGGAAGCATTGGCGTAGGCAATTGTATGTTCATTATACACAGTGATTCACTGGCCTACTTAGTCAGTGCTCCAGACAACGATCTCTTAATCTTCTATGGACCTCCTGTATAATGTTTATACCTGTTGAGTCTGAAATAAAGTGTTTGTTTGTTTGTTCTTCTGTGGTATTTCTTGTGCAAATTGATATTAACGAAGATATAAGCTATTTTTGGATTTATTAAAATCGACTGAAATCGTATGGTGATAATTATTCGTTTTATCCCTGCGGGTCGATTTTGATATGAGAATAGGTTTTTCTGGTGTATTTTGGTGTGTTTTATTCAAATCTGACCTTCATTTCTTGTGCAAATGAATTATTGAAAGCCCGGTTAGGTTAATTGAATGCCCGGTTAGGTCAACTGTACACCCTTGACGACTGATTAGTTTGTCGTGATAGTTTCGTTAGTTTTAAGTAAATTTGAAAAGGTAAATAACGAAAATATAAATTTGAGTGGAAAACGCTATAGAGTAAAGTATTTTAATTTATTTTTGCTCTATCTTCCTGTATAAAAATCAATATAAAGTTCTGTCTATGTGCACTAACGAATCTTTACCCAAAATTGTTCCGCCCTACAACTTTAGAATGAGATGTGAATGTAAAAATTAACGAACTAGTTAGGTTAATTGAATGCCTGGTTAGGTTAAGTTGTGATATTTTCGTTAAAAATTGTTACTAACCAAAAAGAAGAAATTGGAGTTGCTATGAAGAAAAAGATCCAAAGTTTCTTTTGCAATATTTAATTCACAGCGGGTGTTCGCTAAACTAAAATTTGTAAAACAAAAGAGTCTAGCAAAAACAAGCACTTGAAAAGGACCAAGATGGCTTTTTTTTAAATGTATCCTTAAATAGTGATCTTTTAAAAGAACAACCTATTATTTTTGGCGATATCCTATTTTGGCGTCCCGAATTATTCAACCAACCAAAAATAAACGAATAGCGTCCCAAATTATTTAACAGCATTAGCTTTGTTTTGATGAATCATTTTTGTTGATTTCTTATGAGAAAACATGGCTGGAATGCTCGACTAGGTCAACTGTACTCCCTTGCCGATTGGTTAGGTTAAGTCGTGATATTTTCGTTTAAACTAACAAAAATATCACGACTTAACATAACCAATCGTCAAGGGTGTACAGTTGACCTAACCGGGCATTCAAGCCAAGTTTTTTCATAAGAAATCGACAAAAATGATTCATCAAAACGGAGCTAATGCCGTTAAATAATTTGGGACGCTATTCGTTTATTTTGGTTGGTTGAATAATTTGGGACACCAAAATAGAATATTGCCTTATTTTTGTTACTTTTTTCTTAGAATTGCATCTAAACAGCTTTGCACTTAAGTCCACTTTACATGTTTTTGAACATCTTGGGCATTTTGAAATTATTTAAAATTAATTTATGCGCAATACAAAATTTCAATAAACTCCTAAAATGATCATGAAGTTGTAATTGTAATTGTAAAGTTGAATCCTACCAAAATTACAACCTTGGCATGAATTAATGTCAAATTCCATATTTTAAACTCTTTAAAACACAAAGACACACACCTTTCCCTCACAATGTAAAAAATGTAACTAATTTTAGCACGAAGAAAGAAATGTTATATTACTGATAAGTTGGAAACGGAAACCTAAAAGCTGGTTCTCAGCCCTTCAGTTACAACCAAAATAGACAGAAAATGTATATAAGAATGTAATGTGGGAACATTAATTTTGCCTAAAAAAGCCTTCATGCTTCCACCGGCATATTGAGATTAAAGTACTCTGAATATATCAATGTCATATTAAATATCAAATTGTAAAAAACAAAAACAAAAAAGTAAAACTCTGTGACTTTATTTTTTTTTTAATTTTGAATTTTTTAATAACATCAATGTGCATAAGTGACGTCACCAGAGGACCTTCCAACCTGTAACCAATGCATTCGACAGAGGGCGTCCTTGTCTATCCTGTGGCTGATGTTACAGTGCCGTGGAATTTCTTGAAGTATGGCGAGCATCGATAACACTGTTCAACATTTTTTTTTTCTCAGATGATAGTAGTTGTTTCCTTTGCATTTTTCATCTTTGATTACAAAAATGTTAACAGAATTTTGCTATCATGTCAGGTTTTCAAGAAATTTGGAGGCTCAATTCTTGACCAAATTTGTATATACGAAGGCCACTCAATATATTTTGCCCCACCTTCTTTCCAAGTTTCCTTGTAAATTCCAAAAATTTTGTACACAAGTAGTTACATACCTTTTTTACAAGTTTATATTTTTCCACATAGTCTCCATCCTTTTCTACGGCTTTCCTCCACCTCCAAACAAGGGCCTTTATTCCTTGCCGATAAAAGTCCGCTGGGTTCCGCTGGAGCCACCTCTTAACCTCCTCAACAACCTCATCGTCACTCTGAAACTTTCTTCCACGAATAGCATCCTTCATTGGCCCAAACAAATGGAATTCTGATGGTGCCAGATCCGGGATGTATGAAGGGTGGGGTAACACAGTCAAGCACATTTTTGTGATGGCCTCTCTTGTTTGCAAACTGTTGTGTGGTCTTCCGTTATCGTGCAAAAAAAGGACGTCTTCCAGTTTTCTCTCCGGTCAAACTCGCTTTATACGTCTCTGGAGTTTCTGTAGGGTAGCAATATATGCCTCTGAGTTGATTGTTTGTCCTTTCTTCATAATGTCTATCAGAATCACCCCTTTCATGTCCCAGAAGATGGTGGCCATAACCTTTCCTGCAGAGGGAGCCATTTTGAACTTTTTCTTGCGTGGGGAGTCTGCGTGGTGCCACTCCATGGATTGGCGCTTTGTTTCAGGTTCAAAGTGGTATACCCAAGTCTCATCCCCAGTCACAATTCGTGAAAGGAAGTCATTCTCTTCTGTCTCGTATCGAACCAACGACTTAGAAGCAATTTCTTTTCTTTGGGCTTTGTGATCTTCAGTCAGTTCGCGAGGAACAAACCGTGAACACGCTTTTGAGTATCACAGTTGCTGAATTATCGTATTCACACTTCCTTCATTAATTCTTAGCTCCAGTGATAGCTCCTTGTATGTGAAGCGCCGATTTGAGCGAATAATGCTGTTAGCACGTCGCACAGTATGAGATGTCACAGTCGATGCCGAGCGACCGCTGCGTGGCTCATCATCGAGGCTGGCCCTCCCTCTATCCGATGATCTCACACGTTTAGACCAGCGTTCAACTGTGCTTCGATCAACAACAGCATCTCCGTAAACGTTTTGTAGACGTTTGTGAATATTTCCAACTGTTTCCTTCTCTGCGGTTAAGAACTCGATAACAGCTCTCTGTTTACGATGTACACCATTGTCAGAAGCCATTTTCGAAACTGCGTTAACCATCGGTTTTATACAAGGGCGTTTAAAAGCGGTTTTATACAAAGAGAGGTTCAAAGTGGAAAATTCTGGTTATGTGAAGCGTAGAAAGTTAAAATTTACGGCCCAAAAGACATTTCAGCCCCATGCCTATTATTTAGCTAAGAAAAAAGGGTGGAGCAAAATATATTGAGTGCCCCTAGTAAATGATAAATTGAAAATTTTTTAAAAACTACATCTACCCCAAAGCTGAGAGTATTTCAGCAGAAAATGTTTAAGCCAATGTAGGATGATGTAATTTCTGCTCCTGACACGTTCAAACCTCTCGTAACGGCCCCCTCCTCCCTGCATTAAAATTAAAAAAGCAAAAAAAACTATCCTTTGTACGAAGGACTTGTTAAAAATACGGACAAGAAAGTCAGCTATGGTTTTCTTCACCTCTTGTAGAACTTGAGGCGTGAAACTGTGTGGACCAGGGCTGAGCATTTTTTAAGTTTTCCCACTGGGCGACAAAGGCAGATCGGGAAGTGGGGGGGGGGGGGGATTAAGCAAGGATACTATGGATCTGGATGTTTCCTAATCAGGCCACCATCCCCTTGTGGTCTGAAATAACACTAGCATTATCTATATATAAATATTCAATGTAAATTTCATATTTACATTTAGGATAAACAGTTCTAATTGTGGCACATGTGCATGTATTATATGTATTTATATGGCTTCCAAGACAATGCTCCCAAGACAACTCCCAAGACAATTCTATTTTTACAAATTTTGAAAATTCCTCGTCGTCCAGTACCCTAAAATTTCATTTACTGGGCGACAAATTTTCTTCACTGGGTGACATTCATGTCGCCCACTCACTAGGTTAAAAAATGCTCTGGACCAGGAGACTTAAAGATGCACATTTTACCGATGGCTATCACGATTTCATCACGAGATAAAACAATGCAATGTAAATTCGTTCCATCTCTCTAAATAAGAATGTTAGTTACAGGGATATTGCAGGTTGTTTGTATGGCATGGCTTGTGACTCCAAACAGAGTTTGTATTTTTAAATTTACATTCGATCTAAAATAATTATCAAGTCACCTCATATCATTCATGTGCTATTACACTAAAACGAATATTTGATAATTTCATATGTGTACATTAGATGTTAAGTTGATTTTGTTCAAAACCTTTTGTACTCCAATGTATACAGCTCATTTGTGGTGGAACTACAGGATGTATAATTTGAGAAAATTATATGTTGCATATAATGATATTTTTAGAAGTTTAGTAAGAACTCCGAGATTTATAAATGGTGCTCCTTCTAGTGCCAGTATGCTCTTTGTAGTCAAGAAGGTGCCTAATTGTGCCAGTATGCTGTTTGTAGTCAATAAGGTGTAGTGCCTTGCACCACAGTATTATCTTTTATTAATGAAAATTGCAACAAATTGGCACGAATGAAATATTTTAAATCTAAATAAATAAATACAAATTAAATGTCCAGTGATTAATTTTAATTCTTAAGCATTCAGTGAATAGAAATTTAATTAAAAATTAAAGTGCAATTATTAAAGAAGTTCAAAGCAAATATAAAAATATATTTTGTGCCTTTTAAACAATGTAAATTTTGGGGGCATGGTGTGACTAGACTTGAGTTTGCTTTTAAGGATTATTTTGGCTTGTTGGTAAAATTGTGAAGTAAAAACAAACGTATTTGCAACGACAACACAATGGACGCCAAGTTTCCACATTTTATATAGAATCTAAAAGCACGGCGCCAGCAAGCAAAATTTCTTCGTGACAAGGTTGTCACTGTGGCTATTAGTTACATATTGGTATCTGTTACATATTAATATTAGTTACATATTGGTATCTGTTACATATTAGTATTAGTTACATATTGGTATCTGTTACATATTAGTATTTGTTGCATATTAGTATCTGTTACATATTAGTATTGGTTACATATTATTATTATTAGTTACAGCCATTAGTATCAGTTGCAGATTGTTATATATTAGTTAAACGGTGCCATTATTTAATTTCACATTTATATATCAATCAAAGTTGTTACTGGTAAAAATCCTCTTTGCATTTACAAATAATTGTTGCACATAGTTTATTAATTGTTGTCAATAAAATACAAAATTCATGTTGACAATTTTTATAATCCATCCTTCCTTTTTTATTAAAATTATTTTTGCGCCGCAGTGCTGGATGCCAATCTAGTATTTGGGCGCTGGTGACCTTGGCATTTAATTAATTATCTACGTAAAGGTCTATAATAAATTAGACCCTTACAAAGGCGCAATTTTGTATTTAGATTTGTCACTAGGCTTGGTGAGTCGGTCAATAAGATAATAGAAGCCATGGTTAGTGGACTGGTCTCCGATATATTTTATAAATCTGAAAT
The DNA here is from genome assembly GCA_023014485.1 of Bathynomus jamesi. NCBI lineage: Eukaryota > Metazoa > Arthropoda > Malacostraca > Isopoda > Cirolanidae > Bathynomus > Bathynomus jamesi. Next base: position 122,555 of record JAJOZX010004532.1, on the reverse strand, counting down.
CTGGAGGCATTGGCGTAGGCAACTGTATGTTCATTATGCACTATGGAAAAACTATGCCCGCCTACAATATGGTATCGTATGTGCCACCTTTATTTTTTAATTAAATAAAAATTATTAATTCATTAAATTAAATATCAACAAATTGCCTCGGAATTGGCGACATAGCCTATTGGGAATGAAAATAATTGCCATACATAGCATAGGACCCAATATGGAGGCATTGGGTCCACATAACAACAAGAAAAATGCATTATTTCGTACCAAAATTTTCCATCGCTGACTCATGAAAATTACTTCGAGAGAAGATTAGATGTCTGGGGACTTTGTAAAGTCAGCAAAATTGAAGACATAAGAATTTTATATCCGCTCATCGCAGAGCTGGGGAGTTCCAAGCGATGCTTTAAGCAAGGGAGACGTACTTAATCTTCCTATAAGTTCTGAGTGAATACCAAGTAATATAAACCTAATAACTCAAAAGGATAGGCCTATTCCTTCAGGTACTTAAATATAGTGTTGCCTATATTAATTAAACCAAATAAAATCGTTGCGTAACTCCATCGTCTACGGCCATACATCGAAAGAGATCGTCGCACCCTACAACCAGAAGCGAGGCCCAACGAAATAATAAGGTATGATAATTTTCCTTCTTTACCATTAGGCAGCGCTAAAATACCGAAGGCAAATAAATTTAACATTAACCAAAAAAAAAACTACTTAACGAGGTCTTTTGAAGACCGCAAACATAACATTTTAACGAAAAAACATAGGGTTTTTGTTGTTATCTCTCCACCTCCACCGATATCTGCTGGAACTTTCCAATGGATGAAGGTGACGACAATAAACCATAGCCCAAAATAGTTTTTTTTATAGCACAGTGATTCACTGGCCTGCCTCGTCAGTGCTCCAGACGACTATCTCTTAATCTTCTATGGACCACTTGTACAATGTTTGTACCTGTTGAGTATGAAATAAAGTGTTTGTTTGTTTGTACAACTTACCCTTACTAGTTACAGTTATCATACCTATCATACTTTACACAACTTTTTATCTTTGGGAAAGTAATGAAAAGTTATATTGTTCTTGTTTACTCAGTCTGTATGTTATTATAACGTAAAAAGTCCAATATATAAGAAATCCTGGCCCTAACAAGGGCGGATCTAGGCATCTCGGTAGGGGAGGGATCCAAAGAAAAAATGGCACTCCTTAAAATAAAAATGGTACAGTACTAAACATTTTTTCTCAAAACAGACCACCAATGAACGAGTGTAAAATCAACTGTATTGTTTTATTAAACAAACAAACAAAACATCTTTATTGCGGATCATTCACAATCCATAGCCACTTAACCTAACATACAAGTACAATCTTACGTATTATACACTGAAGTTAATACAAAAATAGGGCCAACATAGCCACTTAACACAGTATACTGGCATACTGTTTGATTAATTATCTGGCAATTTTATGTATATTGTTATTACACGAGATAACCATTAACTGAAAAAGATCATTTGTATACGTAGGAGAAAATAATTGTTTAATGAAGAAATCAGAGAAATTATGAAAATAAAAGAGTTTAATAAAAATGCTGATGAATTATGGGAAGCTGAGTTCGGATATGATTTTGTGAGAAACTACATTTTAAATTATTAATTATCAGTGCTGGGCACTTGCGCAAACACTTGCGCAAAACGCAAATTGCGCAATTGCGCAAGTGTGATTTCGGTTGCGCATTTGCGTTTGCACCAATTCTTGCGCAAACTTGCGCATTTGCGTTTGCGCAAGTACTTGCGCAAACGCAAACTTGTGCGCAAACGTGAAAAAAAAACAAATATTAAAAATAGTGGATTTAGCTCATAAACACGTGACTGCCAGACAGGTGGCGCCGCCAGACAGCAGTGAGCACTCAATATACCAACAACGCTAGTGAAACACGTTTGTTTGATTAGTTGATTTTAATTTTATTTCAGAGTTCAAACTACTAACTACTCTAGTAACTTCTAGAAACTTCATAAGTCATAACTACTGTCTATAACTAGTGAACCATGGACAGCCTCAGACACCAGTCTCTGTCCAGCCCCACCTCTGCCCCCAGCCGGCCGGCAGCGTGACTAGCCATGGCTCAGAGCCTCACCAGGAGGAAGAGGACCTCAACAACCCCTGGCTCCACCTGGACACCTTCTTTGGACCTTTGACCAGCAAGAAGAGGGTGGTTGAGAGGGGCAGGGTGGTCTACAGGGGCAGCATCATCTGTAAGAGGTGCAAGGCCAAGGTCAGCTTCAACACCATCAGCATGTACACCCTCAAGAGCCACTACCAGCATGTGAGTTTAAGTTTATTTATAAATTTAAAATTTTAAAAAAACTTGATAAGTAGTTAACTTTAGAAATTATTATTTATTAAAATATAATTAAATATTAAATAATAAATTATACTTTGTCTCAATTCAAACACTTCTGTTGTATATCACTGTCATTACAATATAATTTATAATTTTTTTTTCAAGGTTCACGTTTGCGTTTGCGTTTGCGCAAGTGCAAGTTTCGAGAAGTTTGCGCATTTGCGCTTGCGCAAGGTATGGGTTTGGGTTTGCGCATTTGCGCTTGCGCAAATGAATTTTCGTTTGCGCTACCCAGCACTGTTAATTATACAACAAACAAAACATTTTTGTTACGGATCATTCACAATCCATATCCATTTACCCTAACATCCAAGTACAATATTACGTATTATACACTGAACGTAATACAAAAATAAGGCCAACAAAGCCACTTAACATATAAATACAAAAATAAGGCCAGCATAGCCATTTAACCCAACATACAATATGCATATATAACACTGGTCAACACTCATTTTATTGCCAATCATATTAGAGTGATTTTGGGGTAACTTTGTGGTGCTGATTCCGAATATGACGTCGGTTTTGCTAGATTGGCTCTAATTTATGAGATAATTGGTACTTCATTGAAACACGTAAAAATGCAAAAAATTTAATGTTCAGGCGGAGCCTACTTACTGGTTGGGTGGCCGATGACTTATATACGGAGGGGGAATATTCTAGAATGATCGCGGAGTAAACACTAAGAATATTCGCGTGTCTCACCATCTAGAATGTTCCGGTAGTTTCCCATATGCACGCGTTATGGTTACGTTTCCTATTAATTGAGGGTATTCATTATCTCAAGAACTAGAGCCAAATCGGAAAAACTACTTTCATTTTGGAATTCAGCAACCCCAAAATACCCTAAATTCGTACGAATTTCCTTGGCAACGAAACAAAAAAAAATTTTTGTTGAGCTGTGTAATCTTTGCTACATTACAAAAATAAGGTATTGTAAACCAGCAGTTGTCTGAACCAAGACTGCCATATAGGTCAGAGGTACACAGTATCTGAAGACAGGACATTGCACAATAACACACTGGAGCTGTTTTGGACCCTATTAATGAAATTATATATATTCTTCCGGATTAACATTTGGCTGGTAGGTAGGTTACGTATAGTAAACATAAAACTGGCACTGCACCATTTTGGTTCCCTACATAGCATACGAAAAATATTATTATAAGCAACATAGAGTTTATTCATAGCAGTTTTTGTATAGTTCCACCACAGATGGGATGTATACAGTGCAGTACAGTAAGTTCTAAAAAGATAAGTTTTAACTGATTCTGACCACATACCAAATTTCCTTACTAGCATGTTACCATGTACATACAGCTTTCTACATTTCCTCTCACTATCAAGTTCATCTCGCAGCTCGTGAGTAATTACATGACCTAAGTATTTACATGTGTCTTTGATAGGTATTGTCTGACCATTCATTTCAAAAGACCTGTGAAAAAACTATATAGGGCTATGGGTTGATTGCCTGTTACCTCTCATCCGTTGGAAATTTCCAACGGATTTCAGTGGAGAGTTAACGACAAAAACCCTACGTTTTCTCGTTAAAGAGTTATGTATGTGTAGGTTTTCAAAGGACCTTGTTAAGTAGTGTGTTTATTGGTTAATGTTAAATTTATTTGCCTTCGGTATTTTAGCGCTGCCTAATAGTAAAGAAAGAAATTACCTTACCTTATTATTTCGTTGGGTCTCGCTTTTGGTTGTAGGGCGCAACGATCTTTTTCGATGTAGGGCCGCTATACGATGGAGTTACCGAACGAGTTGATTTGATTTAATTAATATAGGCAATCACTATATTTAAATTCCTGAAGGTATAGGCTTATCCTTTTGAGTTATTAGGTTTATATCACTTGTTATTCACTCAGAACTTATAGGAAGATTAAGTACACATTCCTTGCTTAAAAGCACTGCTTAACATAAACAGCTCCGAGTGCCGCAAAATATAAATCTGCCTCTTAGGAATTCGCTGATTTTACAAAGTTCGTTGACTTTACAAAGTTCTTTGACTCTTCTCTCGAAGTAATTTTCATGAGTCAGCAATGGAAAATTTTTAAATGAAATAATTCGTTTTTCTTGTTGTTATGTGGACCTAATGCCTCCATATTGGGTTCTATGTATGGTAATTATTTTCATTCCCAATAGGCTATGTCGCCAATCCCGAGGCAATTTTGTAGATATTTAATTCACTGAATTAATAATTTGTATTTAATTAAGAAGTAAAGGTATCACATCCGATACCATATAGTAAGCATATATAGTGTTTCCATAAGACTCACATGATACATGCATGCTTCAATAGATTACACGTAAAAAATCAAAATACAACTCTTTTTCCCATTATAGGTGATGTCATTTTCTATACCATATTGTTCACATATCTCTAATAGTACTCTCAACTCATGGGGAGAGGATAACAGAAGAACGAGGTCATCAGCATACATTAAATGATTAATTTTTTCCTTTCCAATGATATAGCCAGTACGTGCAGTTTTTAGTTCATTGGTAAGGTCATCCATGTATATACAGAAAAGATAGAGTGATAATATACCCCCTTGCCTAACACCATTAGTCACCTTAAAACCTGGTGATACAGTGCTTTTCCATCTTACAAACATGGTCTGCTCTGTATACCAGAATGCAAGTATCCTAAGTATGTATTTAGGTATCCCTCGACACAAGAGTTTCTTGAAAGAAACATACGATACATAATAAATATGATACAAAATAAAAATCTAATTTGGGTACAACAGTTATTACAGAAAATTTTCTATACAGTTACAAGTGTCTTGTTAATTTGTGGGGCCGCGCAGTTAATTTTCCGCATTTATATTATTTTTATATTAGTTACCGACAAACCAATTTTGCGCGTACCAAATTGTATATATTTTATCACTGTGTAATTTTAAGAATCATATATAATCTTTATAAATAAGTATTGTACATAAATTTATATATATATATTTAATTAATTCAGCTGTATATAAAATAACAAAATCTTCTGTAAAATAACCCCAGCCAACCAAGAACTCAATAAACTCTGAAAACGACCGGCTTTTCCTTCAAGATGCTAACCTCCCAAACGACAGGGAGAGAAGAGGACACGAGAGGCCCCTAAAAGAGATACCCCTAAAAGAGATAGCCTGCCTCTCGTATCCTTCATTCTTCCAGGCAAATACAAGTAGTAGCAAGAAGGAACCAGCTACAATTGGTGACCCCGCTACAATTGGTGACCCCGGAGTGACCCGAAGCAGCCAGCGGAAGCAGCATCCTTCAGTCGCCGGGCGGAACAAACCGAAGCCACGCCTCTTCGCCGCCCACCCGTAGTAGCCGGTCGGAACCAAAGCAGCAGCAGACCCGAATTACATTCCCGCAAGATGGAATCTGTTGAATCAGGAGTGCACCATGTCACCATCAAGCCACCCACGTTCTCTGAAGCGTCGGCCGCAGGATGGTTCTCCATCATGGAGGCACAATTCCACATTTCCAAAATAACATCCGAAGAGACCAAATTTTTCCATGTTTTAGCCTCGTTACCCCCCGAAGTCGTCTCACGAATTTCAGCAGCAACTCTCTCCAACAAGTCGTACACCGATTTAAAAGAAGAAATCGTGAGTCATTACGAAAAGACGAAGCCAGAACTCTTCGAACGACTCGTCTCCAACACTCCTCTCACTGGAAAGCCCTCCCAATTCCTTCAAGATATCCACCAAACGGCACTGAAGGTGGGCTGGGCGTCAGCGATGATTTGGTGAAGCATAAATTCATCCAGGCGCTCCCATCCTCAATAGCGCCCGTCGTAGCAGCACAAAAGGAGCTGACGCTAACTCAACTCGGCAAACTAGCCGATGAGTTAATACCGTTCGCTCAACAAAGCTGCTACGCGGCGCCAACGTCAACTCGAGCCAATACAAGCCCAAGAACGAATATCCCCATCGGCCTAAAACCCTTCAGCGAGAATCAGCGGCCGGTGGTGTGCCGCGCGCACCTTTATTATGGCCCCCAAGCAAGGACCTGCAGGCCATGGTGCAAATGGCCAAATAAAGATGACGCCAAGCTGCTCCCCTCGTCACGCCCAAATTCAAGATCTTCCTCACCATCAAGAGAAACGTCGGAAAACTAGATAAGCAGGCTGTGATTAACGCGACGTTTGGCCTGCCGCTGATCTCAGTCGCAGCTCGCATCGCCAGTCTGAAGGTCAATTTTATCATTGACACAGGAGCGAGCATCTCAATTTTACCACCAACTTGTGTCAATGATTGTCAACTCCACCCAACCGCAGTAAAGATTTCCACCGCAAACGGTCAGCCGCTCGAAATATTCGGAGAAGTAACACTGGACATATCAATTCCTAAATTACGAAGAATATTCAGGTGGCCATTCGTCGTCGCCCAAGTCTCCAGTCCACTTCTCGGCGCCGATTTTCTATCCCATTATGACATCCTTGTGGACTGCAAACATGGCATTTTGAAGGATAGAGCAACAACTCTTCAAGCCACTACTAAACCTGTGCAATCCAAAGACCTTCACCTCATCAATATTAACCCTACCTACAAATTACCTCAAGAAATCAGGAACCTGCTTGACAAGTACTCCTCACTACTGAAACCAGCTCAACCGCAGAAAGTTTCCACCAACACTGTCAAGCATACCATCGAAACTGGCAGCGCACCACCAGTGTTTGCAAGCCCTTGTAGTGCCTTGCACCACAAGATTATTCTTTATTAGTGAAAACTGCCACAAATTGGCATGAGTGAAATATTTAAATCTAAAATAAATAAATAAATAAATAAATACAAGTTAAATATGTCCAGTGATCAAATTTAATTCTTAAGAATTCAGTGTGGTGTGACTAGACATGAATGGGCTTTTAAGGATTATTTTGGCTGGTTGGTAAAATTATTAAGTAAAAACAAACTTGTGTGCAACGACAACACAAAGGACGCCAACACATTATATTCGAAATCACCCCGCCAGCAAGCAAAGTTCCTTTGTGGTATGTTTTGTTTATATATTTATTCTTTACTATTTCATATCTGTATGCAATACCGCATACTGCAGATACTAACGCCTTATACCGTTTGCAATTAGTACTAAGATTCATACTACAAATAGTAATGTAAGATTCATATAATAAATTACTTAGGCTAAGTTAGGTCTAGGCTAAAGCCAAATTGTAACTAGCCTAACTGAGGCCTACCATAGTCTTTGTTTTAGATTAACCTCAGCTCAATATGTTGAAGAGGCAAAGGCCTGCCTATTAAATTTCTTAGTATATTTTACTTTATAAGCCTATTATGTTTCATGTTATTTTCTTAGCAGATGGCCTACTAATCATTTGTAGCCTACATATTTCCTTTAGTCTTCCCATTCAACTTAACACAATCCCATAACCAGAATTAACTGTAATTTATCATCCACAGGTTACTGGGCCTATATAACCTATATGTATTTTAATTATTAATTATTGCCATTTTTATTATTCTTTTTCTCCAAAATATTACTTACAGTATTCTTGTCTGTCTCTTTGCAGACAAGGTTGTCATTGTGGCTATTATCTTTTAGTTATTATTATCTTTTAGTTATTATTATCCTTTAGTTATTATTACTATATTATTACTATTATTACTATTATTTGTATTGCATATTTATTATTATAATCAGTATTATTTGCAGACTGTTATATATTAGCCAAACGGGCCATTATTTAATCTCGCCATTATAAGTCCATCAAAGTTGTTACGGGTAAAAATCCCCTTTGCATATACTCATTAATTGTTGTCAATAAAATATAAAAATTCATATTGATTTAATAATCAGTCCTTCCCTTCTTTTATTAAAATTAACTTTGCGCCGCAGTGCCGGATGCCAATCTAGTACTTGGGCGCTGGTGACCCTGGCATATAGTTAATTATCTACGTAAACTTGTAAAGGTCTAAATAAATAAAACGGACTCTTACAATTGGTAACCTCCTGGAGTGACCAAACACCGTAATTTATGCAAAAAAAAATTTCTAAAAGTTTTTTCTCAATTTTTGTCAATATATTCAGTCTGCATCTATAATTTTATTAAATTCACTAGTACAAAGCACTCACCTGTACTGGAAGTGTATTCTATTGCAAAATATATTCCTTTTATTTTGCCTTTTTATAAATTCAGCATTTTCTAAAGTTTTTTTATGCAAATTTACTTATATTTTGCAAACAGCCTATACGCAGACTATTTTTCTGCTAATATTGGGCTACATCATAAAAAATTTTTTTACTTATATTTTGTAAAAGCCTATACGCAGACTATTTTCTGCTATATTGGGCTACATCATAAAAATTTTTTTTACTTATATTGTAAACAGCCTATACGCAGACTATTTTTCTGCTAATATTGGGCTACATCATAAAAAAAAAAAAAAAAAAAAAAAAAATTTCACGTAACTTTTTGTTATTGGCATTCATAACTCAATTGAGTCTCTACTCAACCAAGCTTACTGAAGCCATTATTTACATTCAACAAACATTTGTTGAAATCTTGTCAGTTTGTGACACATTTTAAATTTTTTTTAGTACCTTGTAACAAATAATAGCCACAATGACCAATAACAACCTAGGGTCATCCAATGGTGGTACTCCAAATTCACCACCTATAACGGACTTTCTCACAATGATATCAGCCTACCACTCCACAATTCACCGCTGAAGAGCCTGGAATCTTTGTGAGTCAACTGCGGGATTATTTTGAGATAAAAGGAGTTACGGACCCACGAACCAAGTTCCTTGTCACAAAGAACCTCCTGCTACACAAGTATACAAAGTAGTGCGGGATGTAACTCTATTGCCTCCGTCTGACCAAGCTTTTGAGAGCTCCTCAGCGGAGTTAGTCAGGAGACTCGGCCAATCAGAAGAAGAGCGACTCAATGCTCTACTCAAGGACCAAGTTCTTGGGGATCAAACGCCAACAGCAGCCTTCCTGAGACATCTGCAAGACCTGGCTGGACAGACCAATGAAGACGATAAAAACTCACCCTTAATGCGACGCCGCTTCTCAATGGTCTCCCTACTGCCTACGGCCAATGCTCCGTTGTATGCCAGATGATACAGACCTCCTCACAATGGCCAAACAGCTGATAAGATGATGATTGAAATCCACCTTGGCCAAGTAGATAACCACACCCATCACCCCCAAATCTGTGCCACGCAGGATGACAATCTGAGTCCGGCTGCACAAGGTCTTAAAAGTATCCATGAAATTCTACGAACACTTAAAGAAGAATTTAAAGCTCTCCGAATAGAGCTAGCTAACAACAGGGAACGAGAGAGAAGTTCTTCAAGACAAGGACACCCTCTGGTCCAATTAGAGCCTCCCAATATGAACCTGGACAACGCCTCGTTCTCCTACAACCACAGCCACCGCAAACAGGTCAGTTGGTTGCTCCTAATCCAAATCTATTAGCCTTACCTCATCCTCATCCTCAATCCCCACTACTCAGCCCCATTCTCAACCTATTTCCTTACCACAGTCTATGTTCATACCCTCCTGCTGGTATCATGAAAAGTTTAAAGATCGTGCAACGCGCTGTCTCACACCTTGCCCATGGACTCCTAACCCTCTTTAAACTAACCAGGCTGGTGTCACAGGCGTCTGACGCTACAGCCTCTCAAGCCTCTCCTCCTATCCTTACTTCAACTAACCCTACCACTACCTCATTTAACACTGTCAAACCAACACCTACGTACGCAAGTAAAGTTAAAGAATCGCAACCTACTTATTCAACCACAGCTAATTTAATACCCCCAACTAATTCTCCAAATACAACACAAACTCCTTCCCACAGCAATACTAACCTTCCACAAAAATTTAATGATTCACAAACTACTGCACCACCTGGTCCAACATTCACCTTGCATGATCCACTTTCAGGCTATGCATTCCTTATTGACACTGGAGCTCAATACAGTGTTATGTTTTTTTTTTATTCCTGCCACAGCCGCAGACCGTGCAAACGGACCTTCTCCTTTCATTTTACGTGCAGCTAATTCTTCATCTATTCACACTTATGGACATCGTTCTATTTCAGTTTCTCTTGGACTTAGACGTGTTTTCCGCTGGATATTTCTTGTCGCGGATGTATATACTCCAATGTTAGGCTCTGATTTTCTTTCTGCTAATGATTTATTAGTTGATGTTCGTAGAGCACAATTAATTGATAATGTCACACATCTTTCAGTAATTGGTTCTCCTACCGTGCACCCCTCTTCATTATTGGCAAGTTCTCTGCCACAGTGCTCACCTGCTATAGAGCAGCTCCTAAATGAATTTTCTTCACTTACTCAACCCTGTTCTAAGGATACCCCTATTAAACACTGTTGTCCACCGTATTGATACGGTAGGCTCACCTGTTTTCACCCGCCCACGTCGCTTAGCTCCAGATCGTCTTGCAATTGTGAGACGAGAGTTTGAACACATGCTTGAACTCGGTATTATACGGCCTTCAAGTAGCCCGTATGCCTCTGCTTTACACATGGTCCCAAAACCTACACCTGGAGACTGGCGTCCATGTGGAGATTATCGTGCTTTGAATGACAACACGATTCCAGATCGCTATCCCCTTCCTCACTTACACGATTTTACTTCTGCTCTCCATGGCACCACAGTATTTTCACGCCTTGACTTGGTGCGAGCCTTTCATCAAATTCCTGTACACCCTGATGACATACATAAAACTGCTATAACAACCCCTTTTGGGTTATTTGAAATGACAAAAATGCCATACGGACTGCGTAATGCGGCCCAAACTTTTCAACGCTTCATTGATGAAGTGTTGAGAGGTCTCTCCTTCACTTTCACATATGTCGATGACATTCTCATCGCAAGTTCTTCTCCCTCAGAACATATTCAACATTTACGCTTAGTTTTTTCTCGGTTGGCAGAATATGGTGTATTGCTAAACCCTGAAAAATGTGTCTTTGCTGTAGATGAACTCACCTTCTTAGGACACAAAGTTACTTCGAAGGGCATTTCTCCTCTCGAAAATAAAGTATCTGTCATAAGGTCTTTCCCACAACCGCAAACTCAAAAGCAACTTCGCCGCTTTTAGGGATGGTAAACTTCTACCATCGCTTCATTCCTCAGTGTGCAAACATTCTTGCACCCATAACCTCTCTTCTTCGCCAATCAAAAAGGGGCAGATCCACTGCAGTTCTGTGGAACCCCGAAGCTACCAACGCTTTTTCACAAGCAAAAGAGGCTATAGCACGAGCTACATGCCTTGTTCACCCTCAACCAGACGCTCCTCTGAACTTAGCCACTGATGCCTCTGACGTTGCCGTGTCAGGAGTGCTCCAGCAGCTTGTTTCAGGCGTTTGGGAACCTCTCGCATTCTTTTCACGCAAGCTCTCACCTTCACAAATGAGGTACAGCACTTTCGGTCGAGAGTTGCTGGCGATATACCTCTCCATCCGTCATTTCAGGTCATTCCTGGAAGGACGTGACTTTAGCATTTTTACGGATCATCGTCCGTTAATATTTGCTCTCCATTCTCAATCAGACTCTCATGCTCCTAATGAGCGAAGATACCTTGATTTTATTCTTCAATTTACTTCAGACATTCGACACATTTCAGGTTCTTTGAATGTTGTGCCGGATGCGCTGTCTCGCATCTCAGCAATTTCTGACCCTGGACACTCTCACATCAACCTTTCAGAGATGGCTAAGGCTCAGTCCACGGATACAGACCTCCAAACTCTTATTAATTCACCCACTTCATTGCAAGTCCGCTCTTTACCAGTTGAACCCAAGTCAGACTTACTAATTTTATGTGACGTCTCGACTGAGCATATTCGACCGTTGGTCCCACAAGGGCTGCGAAGAGCTGTTTTTGCTAAACTCCATTCCCTTTCTCACCCGGGAATTAAGGCCACCCAAAAATTAATTGCAGCTAGGTTTGTATGGCCAAGTATGCACAAAGATATCCGCAATTGGACTCGATCTTGCCTTCAATGTCAGCGTGCCAAAGTTCACCGACACACAAAGTCAGAAATTGGTACCTTTCCTTTGCCAAAGGCTCGTTTTGAGGCCATACACCTAGACATAGTCGGCCCCCTCTATTCTTCTCGAGGTTATACCTATCTTCTCACTGTCATTGATAGGTTCACAAGATGGCCAGAAGCTGTTCCTTTGACTTCTTGTACTGCTTCTGCAGTAGCTCACGCCTTTGTTTCATGTTGGGTTTCCCGTTTTGGAATACCTGCAACCATTTGCACAGACAGAGGTGCCCAGTTTGAATCGGCCTTATGGAAGGAACTCATGCTCCTTCTTGGGACTGAGCGCATCAGAACAACAAGCTATCACCCGCAATCCAATGGGGTGATAGAACGCTTCCATCGTCAACTTAAAAGTTCCTTGCGAGCCACTGATCCATCTACTACATGGGTGGACAGGCTACCCCTAATCCTACTCGGAATTCGTACTGCTCTGAAGACTGATCTTGCATGCTCTGCAGCAGAATTAGTTTACGGTACCACACTCCGGTTACCCGGAGAATTTTTCACACCTACACCCATTAACCCCGCATGTGATCCTGCTTCGTATGTTAAGACATTACGCTCTGTTATGAAGCAAATTCGTCCCACAGCACCTAGAACTTCCACTTCACAAACTACCTTCGTTTCCCCTGATTTACAAACTTGCACACACGTTTTCTTGAGACATGATGCTCACCGCTACCCTCTTCACTGTCCCTATGATGGTCCCTTCCTTGTGCTAGACCGTAGACCCAAAACTTTCATCATTGACAAGGTGGGCAAGCGTGAAACCGTTTCTGTGGACCGCTTGAAACCAGCATACCTTGATTTTTCTCCAACAAAAGATCCTATCCTCCCTCAATCTTCTGTACCTCCACCTCAAATACAGGTACAGCAACCTATCCCTCCTCAATCTTCTGTACCTCCACCTCAAATACAGGTACAGCAACCTATCCCTCCTCAATCTTCTGTACCTCCACCTCAAATACAGGTACAGCAACCTATCCCTCCTCAATCTTCTGTACCTTCATCTCATATACAGGTACAGCAATCTACCCTTCCTAAATCCTATGTACCACCACCTCATCCGAGGGTACAACAATCTATCATCCCTCTTCCAATTCTCCTTCATTATCGCAACCAACTGTCTTTGAACCAGCCAGTGGCTCCATCGCACAGGCACCAAGAATCCCCTTCCCCCAATGTCCCTACTGCACCTGTAGCACCATCCATGCCTTCAGAACCAGTGCTGCAGGATATTGCCATCCAAAAGCAAACAACGACTCGTTCTGGAAGAGTCATTCGTAAGCCAGTGCGTTTTGACATTTAAGTGTTTTTTTTTACCCCTGACAACCATGTTTTTGGGGGGCAGTACTTGTAGTGCCTTGCACCACAAGATTATTCTTTATTAGTGAAAACTGCCACAAATTGGCATGAGTGAAATATTTAAATCTAAATAAATAAATAAATAAATAAATACAAGTTAAATATGTCCAGTGATCAAATTTAATTCTTAAGAATTCAGTGTGGTGTGACTAGACATGAATGGGCTTTTAAGGATTATTTTGGCTGGTTGGTAAAATTATTAAGTAAAAACAAACTTGTGTGCAACGACAACACAAAGGACGCCACTTTACATTATATTCGAAATCACCCCGCCAGCAAGCAAAGTTCCTTTGTGGTATGTTTTGTATTTATAATATTTATTCTTTACTATTTCATATCTGTATGCAATACCGCATACTGCAGATACTAACGCCTTATACCGTTTGCAATTAGTACTAAGATTCATACTACAAATAGTAATGTAAGATTCATATAATAAATTACTTAGGCTAAGTTAGGTCTAGGCAAAAGCCAAATTGTAACTAGCCTAACTGAGGCCTACCATAGTCTTTGTTTTAGATTAACCTCAGCTCAATATGTTGAAGAGGCAAAGGCCTGCCTATTAATTTCTTAGTATATTTTACTTTATAAGCCTATTATGTTTCATGTTATTTTCTTAGCAGATGGCCTACTAATCATTTGTAGCCTACATACTTCCTTAGTTTCCCATTCAACTTAACACAATCCCATAATGAGAATTAACTGTAATTTATCATCCACAGGTTACTGGGCCTATATAGCATATGTATTTTAATTATTAATTATTGCCATTTTTATTATTCTTTTTCTCAAATATTACTTACAGTATTCTTGTCTGTCTCTTTGCAGACAAGGTTGTCATTGTGGCTATTATCTTTTAGTTATTATTATTTTTATTATTACTATTATATTACTACTATTATACTATTATTGTATTGCATATTTATTATTATAGTATTATTTGCAGACTGTTATATATTAGCCAAACGGGCCATTATTTAATCTCGCCATTATAAGTCCATCAAAGTTGTTACGGGTAAAAATCCCCTTTGCATATACTTTTAATTGTTGTCAATAAAATATAAAAATTCATATTGATTTAATAATCAGTCCTTCCCTTCTTTTATTAAAATTAACTTTGCGCCGCAGTGCCGGATGCCAATCTAGTACTTGGGCGCTGGTGACCCTGGCATATAGTTAATTATCTACGTAAACTTGTAAAGGTCTAATAAATAAATAAAACAGGACTCTTACACCCTCGACGTCTTCCACCCGATAAATTATCCTCAGCTAAGGCTACTTTCAACAACTTACTTCAAGATGGAATTATAGAACCCTCAAAATCACCATAGGCCTCACCGTTACACCTTGTTCCGAGAAGATACCAGCGAATGGCGGGCGTGTGGTGATTATAGAAGCCTAAACGCTGTCACGAAACCGGACAGATATCCACTTCCTCATATAAGAAGTCTGTCAACATCTCTGCACGGAAATCATGCTTTAGCAAAATCGATCTAGTCAGAGCATATCACCAAATTCCAGTCCACCCAGAAGATATCGAGAAAACGGCTATAACAACTCCATTTGGTTTATTTCAGTATTTATACATGCCATTTGGTTTAAGAAACGCCCCTGCAACATTTCAACGCTTCATGGATACAATTTTCAGAGGAGTTGACTGCGTATTTGTGTATCTCGACGATATTTTAGTCCATTCAAATAACGCAGTTGACCATTTGAAAGACTTAGAACGCGTATTCAAGATCCTTCAAGAACACAATTTAAGAATTTCCTTAGAAAATGCATATTTCAGCAATCCAAAATTGAATTTCTGGGTCATGAAGTTTCCCCAGCAGGCATTCGTCCTCCTGTAAACAAAGTCTCCGAAATTCAAGATATTCCCCAACCGCAAGATTACCAAAGCCTCAGAAGATTCCTAGGAATGACGGGATTCTATCGCCATATGATACCCCGTTACGCCGATTTAGTCTCACCTTTAAGTGAAATCGTCAGAACTCAAGTCAAAAGCAAAAGTCTACAGTGGAACGACGAAGCAATTCAAGCCTTTCAAGATGTCAAGGATGCACTACGGAACGCCGTTACGCTTTGTCATCCTCTTCCATCAAGCTCAATCCTTCATTTAGTTACGGACTGCTCACAAATAGCAGCTGGAGCAGTTCTTCATCAAATAATCGACAGCACACCAGTTCCCATCGCCTTCTTTTCCAAGAAATTAACTACAACTCAGCAAGCGTACGCCGCATACGATAGAGAATTACTCGCAGCATACCTAGCCGTCTTGCATTTCCGTCAATTTTTAGAAGGTCGTCAAGTAATACTCTTCACGGATCACAAACCGATGGTTTCTGCCTACAAGAGTCCCTTACGAGCCAAGACAGACCGACAACAACGTCATTGGTCTGCCATCACGGAATACGTATGCGATGTAATACATATCTGTGGATCCAAAAACGTCGTAGCGGAGTGCCTTTCACGCAACGTAAACGCAGTACATATCGACGCTTTCGATTTATCAGCAATCGCGGAATCTCAACAAAAAGATCAAGAAACGCAAGAATTTCTCCCACGTCTCAAGCCGTTCCCGTTTCCAGAAAATACAACTTTATATTGCGATACATCCACGCCATATCCCCGTCCTTTTGTTCCCAAGCAGCATCGATCTTCCATCTTCAATCAATTTCATAATATTTCTCATCCAGGCATCAAGCAATCACTTCGTATCATTAAATCAAGATACTTTTGGCCCTCAATGAATAAGGATATTCGAAGTTGGTCCCGAAATTGTGAATCATGTCAATCCTCAAAAATTTCTCGCCATACAAAATCAGAAATAACCCCCTTCGATTTACCAAGTTCAAGATTTGAAACGGTACATATCGACATCGTCGGTCCCTTACCGCCAACCACTTTGCCCGGTCAAACATATCCTTCCCCATATAGATATCTCCTAACTTGCATCGATCGTGCCACAAGATGGATAGAAGCATATCCTCTGATTGATACTACAGCCACATCAATAGCACACGCATTTCTCGAAGTATGGATTTCAAGATTTGGTGTACCACTGCAAGTCATAACGGACCGCGGATCCCAATTCGAATCCGAACTCTTTAGGGAACTCTCAGCTCTCATCGGATTTCACCGACTAAGAACTTTGTCGTATCGCCCTCAGACCAACGGAATAATTGAAAGATCTCATCGCACCATCAAGACAGCAATCATCGCTCGAAAACAAGATTGGCTCCCCGCTTTACCCATAGTTCTCCTTGGTTTACGCAGTCTCCCCAACGAATCGGGTTATTCACCGTTCACCACCGTCACCGGAACCACCCTATTATGCCCGAGGCCAATGATCGCCAATTCGTCGTCAAATCCAATTCAAAATTCATCTCCGAATTAGCCAAAAAATGACGCAAATCGATTTCGCCTAACTCTCTCAAGGAAACATTCACTCAGCCCCCAAATCATTCATTCCATCGGAACTCCACAAATCAAGCCACGTATGGGTACGCATCGACCGCGTTCGAAAACCATTCGAGGCACCATATCAAGGACCTTTCCGTGTTCTCGAACGCCACGATAAGTACTTCGTAATAGAAAAAACTAACGGATCATCAGAAGCCATTTCAATTAATCGTTTAAAACCGGCGTATATAGTTTCAGGTCCCCCACAGGTACCGGGCGCACAATCGGACGACATCGGATCGGAGAAAAAGCACGCAAGGAAAAAGGACGATGGAGGACGCATCTCGGAGGTAGCAAATACAGACCTCAGGACGGGCGCGCAGGACAACGCAACAACCGGAAACGAGGCCGACCGAGGATCAACGCGAGCTGGACGAAGGATCCGATTCAAATCAAGACCCGAATATTTCTACTTTTGATATACGTGCTCCGCTTCTCGGGGTGGGCAGTAGTGTGGGGCCGCGCAGTTAATTTTCCGCATTTATATTATTTTTATATTAGTTACCGACAAACCAATTTTGCGCGTACCAAATTGTATATATTTTATCACTGTGTAATTTTAAGAATCATATATAATCTTTATAAATAAGTATTGTACATAAATTTTTATATATATTTAATTAATTCAGCTGTATATAAAATAACAAAATCTTCTGTAAAATAACCCCAGCCAACCAAGAACTCAATAAACTCTGAAAACGACCGGCTTTTCCTTCAAGATGCTAACCTTCCAAACGACAGGGAGAGAAGAGGACACGAGAGGCCCCTAAAAGAGATACCCCTAAAAGAGATAGCCTGCCTCTCGTATCCTTCATTCTTCCCGGCAAATACAAGTAGTAGCAAGAAGGAACCAGCTACAAATTAAAAGAACACTCAAAATAAGATGAAGATAAAAATAGTGATATGGCTGCACCACTACTAAGGGCACCTATGGAAACCATTACAACTACAAATTTGGACGTACACTGTATACGGATAAGGACTCAAAATAGGATTTTAATAAAATAAAATAACTATGATCTATTTACAAAAACAAAATTTGTTTTCAGAGGCATACGCATCATTCAAATAGAGCACTTGCACTTGAAAAAAGTGCACTTGTAAGAAATTAGGGGGGTCTAGTCGTCGCTGATACTCCTTCTAGATCCGCCTATGCTTAATCCGAACTTACCAGCCATTCCAAAATCCAAATACAAAGTTCAACCACTTTGACCTCATAATTAGCACAGGTTGAATGCATAGCGGCAGAACGGGGATGGGTGGGACCGTTGGAGTGCTCTTAAATTGACAGAGGGGCCAGGTCCCCCCTTGCCAGCGAAGATAGTTTGACATTTTAAACTTTAAAAACGTGTTTAAATTTTGTAATTAGTAAACATTTACGTTGTGTTTAGGTTTGTAACATATTTCATAAATTGTAAATTCGTAACTGTAGCACATTAGCTTGTTCATGCAACCTAGTGAATGTAGTCTTATAGTATGTTAATTAATCCTACTTGGCCACCCCATTGTGCGCTGACGTTCCGCCGCCACTCACCAATGGTTGAATGAGATTTGTAATTTGTAAAGCTTACGTGGGAGGGAGCAGAGGAAAGTCTCCCATCTGACTACTACCCAGACCCAATGTCGCTTAACTTCGCTGATTAATGGGAAGTGGTGTTACGACACTGGCTACAAAGGTAGTCCTGAGATTTTATGAGAAGACTTGGTAAATATATAAGATTGTAGTTTCAACTTCGTCAAATCTGGAAACCCCAAAACTTAATATTACCAAAGCCATGTCACTCATGAGGTCATACCAAATGAAATCTACAACTTACTACTACTACTACAACTACACTATGTACCAAAGATTTATCTTGTGGGAAGCACTGAAAAGTTACATTGTCTAGAATTCTTTTTATCTGGAAATTTGGAAAACATGAGCCCAAAGTTAAGAAATAAAATCAGGAGACACGATTTGCGTTTTGTGTACAGCACTTCAGAAGCTGCTGCGAGTAAATTTTTGTATGAACATTTATCAGTGAAGTGAAATTTTATGATAAGACTATCTAGTAGGCTTTGATATTGTTGTTGTTGTTTGTTTTTTCTGTTTAAGGTGCTTCAACCCTGCTGGATTATTGACACCATTTTTTTTTTTTTTTTTTTTTTTGGTGGTGAAAGAAGTAGTAGAAGTTACTCGCTTATTAGCTGTAGGTCTAAATTGTTTTCGAAATGCCTCAGCTAAGGGCTTTAGAGTCATTGCAAAGGTTGTGTGTGTCAAATATAGCTAAACATATTGATATCTGGTGCACAGATTATGTTGAAAATTGGATTGGTATTGAACATCAATGTATTCATATTTTGGGCCCCTTTCACCGCACTCGTAAGTACATGGTTGCTATACAATTGTACAATTACATTACATTACATTTCATTTCTGCTGAGCATCTGAAATTTAGTAGTAACAGATTAGTGCCTCTGTTAGCTTTGTGCTTTACAGGTTTACTCATACATGGTGTTTTGCCGGATACAATATTAGGTTCTTTTGCATTATCCTCCCAACACTAATTTTTTTATTAATGTTGGTTTGGTTATGGTACTTTATTTTCCTTCAATTATAAAAAAATTTAGTGTTGGGGTTAGGTTAGGTTAAAAACAGCCCGCTGCAGGCATTAGCCAGCTTCAAGTTAGGTTAAGAATATTTATTCATATAACTAATGATGTAATTTCACGATTAAAAATTAAGTGTTTTGCTAATATACTTTATTTTCCTTCCATTATAAAAAAAAATTAGTGTTGGGAGGATAATGCAAAAGTACCCAATATTATCCTTTGTTTTGGTGCCAGTACTAAAACAAACAAATAAAAAACATCTTTATTGTGGATCATTCACAATCTATAGCCACTTAACGGGTAATTTTTTACTATCGCTCCGGTCTCTTCAATTCCCATAATTTATAGATCAATGGATTCGTTATTACACCAGGAATGCGATTTGGATAGTCTCAAGTGAGGGAACTGGCCCAAAACTAAGTTAGGACACGAAGTTTGTTTTGGGGTATAAGTGTGAAAAAATACCCTAAAATGCGGGTAATTCCTTCAGTAGAGACTACCTAGGGCGCATTCGCGATGTAAAAATGAATCCATTGATATATAAATTATGGAAATTGTAGAAACAGCCAACATGAGTGACCTAAAAGGTATATATATACACATTTATATATATAGTAAAACGAACACTGTATATATTCACTGGGATCTTTTCCGTTTGACTGCCGCCATTGAAACATAATTAAACTCCAGCCTTCTTTAGTTAGCTTTATAAGGCTAACTAACAAAAATATCACGACCTAACCTAACCAATCGTCAAGGTCGTACAGTTGACCTAATGATTGGTTAGGTTAGGTCGTGATATTTTCGTTAGTTAGCCTTATAAGGCTAAGTAAAGAAGGCTGGGGGCACTCACCTCTTTATGTTTCAATGGCGGCAGTCAAACGGAAAAGATCCATTCACTGTATATATTATATATATCGTAAAACTAAACACTACTAACCTAACCTAACCTAACCTACCTAACCTTGCGTGTTCCCCTTCTCCGTTTCTTATCACGCACACGACCTATGGCAACGAAATGCTTTTCTGTTTTTATCGAATACACACTTATTACCACAAACAATATCTTCCTTGTTTTTCTTAGGGCAAATAAATTCTTTTAGCAATACACCGTGTTCTACATAAAAATTAAATGCAGCCTCTTCATCATCAAAAAATTTGCATGAAGTTAAACACTGAATAATTACAACCATCGCAAACCAACGCCATCGTGACACTAAAATCTTATGAGTTCAGGTCAAACCACCCAATTTTGTTAGCGGTACCTTCCTAACCTTTGTGGGATCAGCCATTTTATCACTCCCAAAAACATGATCCGCATTTTATCGCTCAAAAAAAATTTATTAACATTAATTTTATAGCTTTAATCGGCATTTGCCTTCATATTGTACTTAATAAAAGTTGTTTAAAAAAATGTAAAGAGTCTTATGGTAAACTTTATTTTCAGTTTCCAGAGACTGGACTGATAGTAAAAAATTACCATTTAACGTAACATACAAGTACAATCTGGTAATTATTCGTTTTTATACCCAGTCAGTTTTTATGATGAGAACAAACTTTTCTGGTCAATTTTAAGGTGTTTTGCACGAATCTGCCATCCATTTCCTGTGCAAATGCGTAGTTTTCAAAATATTGCCATCTCGAAAACTACGCATTTGCACAGGAAATGGATGGCAGTTTCATACAAAATACCAAAATTAACCAAAAAGTTTGCTCTCATCATTCTCATTTAAACTAATGAAAATATTGCGACAACCTAACCAATCATCAAGGGTGTACGCTGTACAGTTGACCTAACTGGGCATTCAATTAACCTAACAGGTTAATATTGGTTATTTCACCTAAATATCTTCTGATCTTTTCGTATTAGGCACTCACTGTCACATTTCGGGCAAGTTAAGGATGAGAGAATAATGACATAATTGATAAAAACATCCAATCCTTTGTCTTCATGTCGGGCACATGACGAATCAAGTTCTCAAAGTCAAAATCACACGAATGGCATATCATAATTTTATCACAAACACCACTAAACTGAATCCAATTAGGAAAAAAAAAATAGCCAGAACAAAACCTAACTAATAATTAAGTCAGAGTAGCGAAAAAATAGCCCAATCAGGAAAAATATTTTATGAAAAAAGTACATTATAGCCAAAACAGGAAATATATTTGGTACTTTTGCATTATCTTCCCAACACTAATTTTTTTTTATAATGGAAGGAAAATAAAGTACGTTAGCAAAATGCTTTTAATTTTTAATCGTGAAATTACATAATTAATTATATGAATAAATATTCCTAACCTAACCTAACTTGAAGCTGGCTAACGCCTGTGATGGGCTGTTTTTAACCTAACCTAACCTAATCCCAACACTAATTTTTTTATAATGGAAGGAAAATAAAGTACCAAAACCAAACCAACATTATATAAAAAAATTAGTATTGGGAGGATAATGCAAAAGAACCATATATTTTATTAAAAAAAAGTATATTTGAACAAATTTGTATATGTAACATAAGATATATATTTTCTTAGTCAGTTTTGAATGGCAATTCAATATATTGTACCATACTGTTTTAACTACGCGTGAGCGGGTTAAAAGATGAATATTAACCGTACAATATTACGTATATATTGAACTTAATACAAAAATAAGGCCAACATAGCCATTTAACTTAGCATACTGGCATACTGCTTGATTAATTATCTGACAATTTTGTGTATTATTATTACACGAGACATCTTATAATACTTAAACACTTATTATAACACACTTAATATGCATATATAATCTTTGCTACATTACAAAAATAAGGTATTCTAGTAAATATTCTATTTTACTCCCAGTCTGGTTTTATAATGAGAGCAAACTTTTCTGGTTAATTTTGAGGTGCTTTGCACGAATCTGCCATTGGTTTCCTGTGCAAATGCAAAGTTTTTGAGATATTGTACATAAACATATAGGATATATTCATGTTACAAGATCTCATAAATGACGCATTACCACAGGAAATGTGCAAAACACCTCAAAATTAACCAGAAAAGTTTGCTCATCATTTTTGTTTAAACTAACAAAAATATCATGATAACCTGAGTGGGCATTCAATTAACCTGAGTGATTAATATTGTTTAGTTTACCTAAATATCTTCTGCTTTTTGTATTAGGCACTCACTGTCACATTTTGGGCAAGTTAAGGATGAGAGAATAATGCTGTAATTGATAAAAATATCCACTGCTTTGTCTTCATCTAGGGTGGTGCCCTGGGCACATGACGAATCAAGTTCTCAAAGTTGAAACCACTTGAATGGCACGTCATAATGCTATCACAAGCACCACCAACTGAATCCAATTAGGGAAAAAAAAAAAAAAAAATAGCCCAAACAGAAAACAACACACTAATTAAGTTACAGAGCAGTGAAAAATAACCTAATCAGGAAAAATATTTTAGGAAAAAAGTACATTATAGCCAAAACAAGAAATATATTTTATTAAAAAAAGTACATTTGAACAAATTTGCACAAAAGATATATTTTTTAGTCAGTTTTTAATGGCAATTCAATATATAGTACTTGTTCAACTGCTTGTGACTGGGAGTAAAATTGAATACGTATTAACTGGTATTGTAAACTAGCAGTTGTCTGAACCAAGACTGCCATATAGGTGAGAGGTATACAGTATCTGAAGACAGGACATTGTATAATAACACAGAGTTGTTTTGGACCCTAGTAATGAAATTGTATATATTCTTCTGGATTAACATTTGGCTGGTAGGTAGGTTACGCGTAGTAAACATAAAACTGGTACTGCACCATTTTGGTTCCCTACATAACATATGAAAAATATTATTATAAGCAACAGAGTTTATTCAGTAGTTTTTGTATAGTTCCACCACAGATGGGATGTAGGGTGGGTTATTATTGAATGTTTCATAAACAGTGACCTTGACATTCAATAATTACCAAGTTTAGTACATACAGTACATATTTTCATTAGGGGGGGGGGGACTGTATACCAGAATGCAAGTATCCTAAGTATATATTTAGGTAGCTACCCCTTGACACAAGAGTTTCTTGAAAAGTTTGTGATGGTTAACTCTATCAAATAGTTTTGATGCATCCATAAAACAGGAATATACATTGCTACTTGACATCTTGTATTTTAGGATGGCTTCTTTTAGCATACAAATAAACATGTCAGTACCATGTTTCACTCTAAAGCCAAATTGATTGTTATAAGTCTGCAAGTAAGTGCTTATTCTATTATAAATGACATATTCTAACACTTTTAGAAAGTATACTAGCAAGTGCTATTGGCCTATAATTATTCTTATCACAGATACTAGCACCCTTATTTTTAATAACTGGCAATAATACAACTGACAAAATGGAATGTGGCAAGTACCCATGTATCATACAGCTTGTGAAACACATTGCAAGCATAGGTATTATATGAGGGCTACAACATTTTAAATGTTCTGCTTGTATGCCATCTAGGCCACAACTTTTATCATCATTAATTAATTAGTAACTCCTCAGAGCATTCTACATTTAGGCATATATTTAGTCTATCCCCCCTCCCCCCCAAGACAATTAAATAGGGTTTCATAATGATTTTTCCACAGTTCTGCAATGTTTTTTGCACTATGTACACCCTCTATTACATTTGGCAAGGTAAGATTACTATTGTTAATTTTTTTTAATCTCCTTCCAGAATTCCCTACTGAAAGTATTGCTATTGCCTAATTTTCTGGTTAGAGATTCTCTTTGAAGATTCTCTTCATTTTTCCTTATAAATCTAAGAGCACCCTTGAATCTAGCATGAGTTCTATTTTTCAGTTGGAAGAGTTTCCCCTGCCTAGGTTTCTCCATAGTAACCCATTCCACAAATACATTTTTTGCTACATCATACAAATCAGCACAATATTCTACGCACCCTGGATTGACATTTACTTTTTTCCATTTTTTATTCTTAAAGCTACTTCCACTTGCAGCCTTAATGGCATGTTCAAGCTCATCGTAATACTTATTTAAGAGATCTATATGGTTTTCATCATCACAGGAGGGATTCCTACAAGCCAAAGCTTCTGCAGGAATCCTCACGAGTCTTAGTATTGCATCAGTCTGCATAGTATAGTAATCTACTTCAGTGTGTCTAAGCTTTTGACCAGTTAACCTTATAGTAATCAGCATTATCACAGTCATTGTCTAAGTCAGGTGCTACCATACAATCAAGCCCTACTACAAATGGGATATGATCAGATTCAAATACATCATAATGTATTGACATGATGTTAATTATATTATAACCATTGTGTGAGGCTATACAGTGGTCTAGCCATGAGTGATTCCCCCAGGCATCACTAACATATGTAAATGAGTCGTAAGGGAGTAGCAATTTACTGGCAAGTTTGTAGTCGCATGCCTCACAGTAATTGAAAAGAAGCTTAGCAAAATCTGAACCTGGTTTAGTGATATTGCTGTTAAAATCACCAACCACTACAACACATGAAGAGTCCAGTTCCTTTCGTAGTATATTTAGTTTACAGAGTCTATCTAAAAATACCTCCTCATTTTCAGCACACTCGTAAAGCATATAAACAATGAATATGTAGCTTCAGTATTTTGTTATCACTAGTTAGTTTTATGGCTACAACCCACTTGTATTCATAACTAATGGGCTCTATAAACTAGGGTTGCACCGATAAGCAAATTAGTGATTACCGATTAATCGGCCTAAAATAATCGGCCGATTACCGATTAATCGGCCGATAATTCTTTTTATATACTGTATGTGTATAGCACTATATGGTTACTGAATTATGCCGCTTATACCTATTATACTGGTAAATAGGAGCACACAATATAAAACGTAGGCCTAATATCTAATATTTTTTTATCTAATATTAATCTAATATTTTTAGAACTATTTACATATTCTAATTCTTTAATTTCTTTTACATATTAAATTAAACATTTTAATGAAAGTTGCCAAGAAATTTTATATTTTTGTTACAAATTTAAATAACATAAAGCCCTTATGGCTCTAAGCATTGCATGGAAATACTTTAAAGTAGATAAAAATAACAAAATTATTTGCAAATGCACCCTATGCAATATTTCCATCTCAAATTTTGTTTATCGTTAGAGAGTAGGTTAAGGCCACTTTTGTTTTGCAACAGGAAAGCTTAAATGGATTCTTTTGTTCAGTAAGGTACAATAATTTTTTTGTTTTAATAAATGGAGTGATAATGGAGTAAATTAATTCAATAATACTCTGCCTATTATTCTCCAAACAATGCAAATTGGTAGAAAATATTTAATAAAAAATAAGCAAAATATTATTTAAGTTCATTCCATGTCTAGGATAACTGAAATTCTTAAACCAGGGATGCAATTTCTGTAATGTAATAAACAAAGATGACCGAGTATGAAAACTGATTAATCGGCAAAAAAAAAGCCGATGACTGATTAATTGGCAAATGGCCGATATGGCCGATTACCGATTGTCAACCGATTAATCGGTGCAACCCTACTATAAACCTAGCCAGCTGTGAGTACCACATTATAGCTACACCTTCCTTCCTATTCTGTCTGCCCACATTAATAACTTCTGTCATCATTGGGTGAGTTAGCTATTACCCTGTAGTTAGGCTTAATGTGCAGATAAAAGTTTATTGATCTCACTGTCAGCATTGACTTTGAGGTCTCTACAGTTACAGCTACTAACACTGAGTTTGTGAAATTAGGCCATTATTTTTATACACACTGTCACTGTTCTCACTAGGTGTCTCCCTGCAGGTTCAGTATTGGGGGCAACTGAAAGCCCTTCTAGAATTTTCCAGGTGTAGATCAGGATGTATCTCTCAAACCTCCTCTCAATGTATGGTTTCTGAGCCTATCCCAATAGTTTAATTTGTTTTTACCTACCTGTTGCTCATCAGGTTATTTAATATATGAAGTAAAGGTTCTTTGTAGGCTCAATTTTTTGCAATTCATTTAGTTTGTAGGGAAACCATAATTGAGAGCAGTAATCAATGCATGAAAGTGATTTCCACAGGGTAAGCATGGTCTTACTGTCTTTAGTTCTGAATGCCCTCAGTATATAGGGTATCCTATTAGTTGTTTGCAGGATGAGGTTATTTTGTCACTGTGCCTGTTGGGTCATTCCACGTCAAGTGGACCTGTGGTCCTCACCTCACCATGTCAGATTTTGTTTTAACTTTGCTCACAGATTCCTTTAAGCCAGTGGTTCCCAAACTTTTATGGTGGCGACCCTGAATACAATATTGTCCTGGCCTGGCAACCCTAAACGCTGGTACATGCAGTGTTAATGACCAATCATTTTGATACGTTGTGTTTATATTCATATAGTTTGATTGAATCAGTCATTTAGAATTTCCATCCCATGACCCTCAGGAACACCTTCCCGACCATGGGTTTGGGAACCACTGCTTTAAGCCTTAAAGGAAGTTCTGCAATGTTTTAGTTCCATATCTCTTGTGGTTCTGTCACTAGGGCTCCAAGAGCATGGGCTACTTTGTCCATCACATTGAGTGCTGAATTATTTGTGCCATATTTAGCTAGTCAGCATTCCACAATAACAAATTCTTCTGCTCTGAAAATTTGTTCCTAGGGTCAAAATTTACTGTAGATTTCAAAACTCGCATTACTAGAGCTCTAAGAAGTATAGATTTTCCATAAAATATCCCCAAAGTAGGTTTCAAATTACATTTTGATTCCTGGGAAGCCACTTTTAGAAAATTATAGCTCTGGATCTACTTGACTCTGTGAGCTTTTGTTAGAAACGAAGAAAGTACTGCCCATATGCTACAAAATGTTTCAATCCGGATCTTCCTACCTGTTCTAGTTGCTGAGATATAAGGCATAAAAAATGGCCAAAAGTAATTTGTGACAAAAACGTCCTATCTTTAGAGCTCAAAATGATCATGTGGGACAGCTCGTACCATACTCTAACAAAAACCAATGAAAAGAGCATGTCCTGAAATACTAAGGCCTAGTTTTTTATTTTGGTGTCTTGCTTTTTTGTAGGTCTAGTAGAGCTTTGAAAGTTTGTTCCGTATGATGTTTCTAGCATTATATTTGTTAATTTATTTGCACTCCTGTGTTGGTCCATGGTGGCTAAACCACTGCCAATTTCTTTAATTGATTACTATTAAAGATAAAGATAATTTATTAATACAAAGGAGTCTGTTTCAGTTTTTCAAGAAATTGGCAATGCTATTGCCAAGGGGCCATGCCTGATAGCCGTGCAGGTCCAGCCATAGGTCCCACCCACCCACCAACTCCTCTTTCCTTCACTTTCTAACTGGATCCAGAACTGTGCAACTCCTTTTCAAAGCTTTCAAACAAATTTTCTACAGTAGACAAGGTATTCCCTGGCAGCATGTACCCTCTTCCCATGGCACTCGGTGTAGGAGCAGGAATAGTTGTCAAGATATGCTGCTCTGGAATCCAACAAGTGTCTTTTCTAGATGGCCACTGAAACTGTCGTGCTGGCCCATGAGGGTGCATAAATGTAATTAATGTATCTTTTTCTTCCTCACAGACTTCACAAATGTTTCCAAGCCACCACAAATCATCATAAATGCATGCCACATATTGGCCTGGTTGCAGTTTCAACTGTCATTGATCAATGTCACTGTATATTCCAACATTGGCCACAAAATAACATGTAGATCTTGAAACTTGGCTAACTTGAATCTGTTTATCATTTACTGGAACAAAATGATGATTTTCTCGAGTTCCAGCTACTGTATGCCCATGATTAAATCTTATTTCCTGTGCTTCTCTCTCTGCTTCTATTTCATCAGTTGAAACAAAAAATAATGTAATTCCGTGCACATTTTTTTGGCAAAATTCAGAGAGATCAGTAGGTATGAGAATCTGACCAGTTACTGGTCTTTGCAAGCTGGCATGAGGTGCCAATCTTTTCACAGTGCCCCCTACACCATCACATGCTGATTTTCCATTGCTGGTAGCAAAAAAGTTCCATTCTGCTGTTATCCCACCAAAATCTTTGCTGTGCCAACAAAGGTTCATGAAATTTTTGTAGTTTTTGTACTGGCCTGCAGCACCATCACTGAAGTAATGAATGTGCTTGATTACTTCAAAATTTTCTTTCAGAAATCCAATCAACTTCTTCAGAAAGACATGTACTGCAACAGTATCATGCTTCAGACAGTCACTGATGACACAAAAACATTCACTTCTAATTTCATCTGAAACTTTGTGATATATTACAAAAGGATGGAGTGTTGCTTGGCTGTTGTCCCAGTGAAAACCTTGTGCTACATCTTGTACCACAAAAGAATAGTTCTCTGCAAAACCCATTAAGATTATTGCTTCTTCAGGTTTTATTTCCTCCTTTAGGGACTTCAGGTGAGCACTGTGGTGATTTGAAACGTAATGATGACCACAAAAGAAGATAATTTTTGAAGTCAGTTCTGTGATAAAATCCTCTACTGACAACTTTCATAATCAAGGTGTCCCTGTCAGTGTGACCCCATATGTGTTTATATTCAATCATTTCTTGTGGATCCATTTCTGCTTATTCTGTAAAAATAGCTGAAAGGTGATCTTCTAGTGCTGGTGCTCCAGGGCACAGTTCACACTGTTGTAGCATACAGTCTTTTGACTCCAAATTGCAAACATATTTTTGCATCAGCATTTTGTAGCCAACATCAGTTTCACATTTTGGTGAATTGTACATACACAAACACTGTGTACCCCTGCTACACCAACTGTCACACACCACTTTGGTTGAAGTTCACAGAACTTAGAGAAGCCAATTTCAGGGCCATTTTGATCTTTGTAAGCAATATACATTTCTTTCAAATTGCTGAGCAGCAGTCTTTTTTGTTTTTGAAGCTTTTTTCCATCAATCCTGACAGACACCCAATCTTTCTTACCTGGGCACATTTGGCTGAATTCATCATCTTCATAAAACTTTTGAACTTTTACTACTACGTCCTCAGGCAGTGTTTTTCCTTTCTTTTTTCCTGGTATTGCAAGAATACCTGACTCTGTTTTCAACTTCTGGCTGTTTTAACAATTTGAAGAGAAACTCCAAATTCTTCTGCTGTTTATTGTATAGACCAGCTGTTAGGCTCCAGAGTTAGAATCTGCAGTTTCCTTTCTTTGTCTGATAATTCCACTTGGCTTTTCAATTCTTCCAACAGTATTTCATAATCTTCACAATTTCTGCACCTCTGCTGACTTCTGCTAGCTTCCATTTCACCCACATCAATCCCTGTAAGAGCTGGGATTTTCTGACCAACAGCTTCTCTGCTTGTCTTTCTTTTGACATATCCTGGTAAATCTCTCTTGCTCACTTTTTGTGGCTTTCCAGGGGAAATGTCAAGTGCTGAACAGCTGGTGTCTAGTTTCTGCTTTTGTGCTTCTGGTGGATCAAATGATTCACTTGATGATGATGAACTGATTCTTTGTATTTCAGCCCTCTGTTTCCTGTAATCAGGACAAAGTTTCTGTCCAGGCTTGATGTCTTTGCCAGTCTCTTCCTTCAACAGTTGAGCTGTTGCAATGTCAATTGCCCGAAGTGATATTTTGGGTAATGTTGATTTATGATATTCAAATGGGTTGCAACAGTGCTTCTGCAGACTCTCATATCTGGTCAAAAGAAGCTGTTTATGTTGCAAGCATATGCATGCATCTTCCTTAAATTGGACTGCTTCTATTCATGTTTGAAGAAAAAGTAGTTGTCTTTCCTGAACTGTCAGCTCTGTGAACAGTTTCAAACCACATTTTCTGGAATATGTTTTCAGGTGACACTGTTCCCTCTTTATTTCCAATAGTACAAGCTTTCAGTTTCCATGGGTTCTCCCACATGAACACTATTAGTATCTGATGATTCAGCCATTTTCAGTTTTGATCTGAAAACAATAATATTCATGTATTACATGTTGTTGAACATAAATAAAAATATTATGTATAGCCTAGCACATAGCACCTAGTCCTGCACTATATAATCGATAATAAGAACAAAAGAAAACTAAAACTTTGTGCCAATGAAATAAATTATAATGCTAGAAACATCACACGAACAAAATTTCAAAGCTCTACTAGACCTACAAAAAAGCAAGACACCAAAATAAAAAACTAGGCATAAGTATTTCAGGACATGCTTTTTTCATTGGTTTTTGTTAGAGTATGATGCAAGCCATCCCACATGATCATTTTGAGCTTTAAAGATGAAAAAAGCATGTCCTGAAATACTAGGGCCTAGTTAATTTTGG
The DNA here is from genome assembly GCA_023014485.1 of Bathynomus jamesi. Taxonomy (NCBI): domain Eukaryota; kingdom Metazoa; phylum Arthropoda; class Malacostraca; order Isopoda; family Cirolanidae; genus Bathynomus; species Bathynomus jamesi. The sequence continues at coordinate 91,421 of JAJOZX010004532.1, read as the reverse complement.
CCATTTTTGATGCCTTATAACTCAGCAACTAGAACAGGTAGGAAGATCTGGATTGAAACATTTTGTAGCATATGGGCAGTACTTTCTTGGTTAACTAACAAAAGCTCAGAGTCAAGTAGATCCAGAGCTATAATTTTCTAAAAGTGGCTTCCCAGGAATCAAAATGTAATTTGAAACCTACTTTGGGGATATTTTATGGAAAATCTATACTTCCTAGTGCTCTAGTAATGTGAGTTTTGAAATCTACAGTAAATTTTGACCCTAGGAGCAAGTTTTCAGAAGGATTTGTTACTGTGGAATGCTGACTAGCTAAAAATGGCACAAATAATTTGCCGCACAATGTGATGGATGAAGTAGCCCATGCTCTTGGAGCCCTAGTGACAGAACCACAAGAGATATGGAACTAACACTTTGCAGAACTTCCTTTAAGCTTAAAGGAATCTGTGAGCAAAGTTAGAACAAAATTTGACATGGTGAGGTGGGGCACTTTTCCAAAATTGGTCCACTTGACATGGAATGACCCTGTTGAATGTTGCATCTTCAGATAACACTGCCTAACAAAAAAAAAAATTTTTTTTGCTGGTGATTTAATTCTAAGACCTGTTTCTGGATAATATTGATGTGCTGATTTAAAAAATCACCTTAGATTTTGTCCATCACATCAGGTTTTCGTGCAATGTGCAATGCAATATGCCTATTTTGGGTGATCCATGAAGGGCACTTATCAAAATTGATGATTTTTGAGACCTGTTAACAGCTGTTTTGCTATTAAAATTTTATCTGTGGAATACGCAAATCTGTGCATTAAATCTAAAGGTCATGTACAACATATTAAAATCTTGGGTATCTGTGATTTCCCCAGGTGTGAGCGTGACATGATCATGGATTCATTTTTTGCTTATTTAAACATTTTTAATCACTTTGTGTCAATATTACCATTATATATTAAAGTTCACTCCCTGCACAATTGTTTACTTTTCCATGCTGATTCTGAGTATGTAAAATCTTATTTTTTGAAAAGAAAAAAATTGGGCATAACCCTGCCAAAATGCGATATCTCCGTATTTGATTGCTCGAAAACCTGACGTGATAGGCAAAAACTAAGGTGATTTTTTAAATCATCACACCAAAGTTACCTAAAAACAGGTGTTAGAATTAAATCAGCAAAATTGGTGTTGGGCAGTGTAAGAGTGCCTGACTTTTTGGAGAGATATAAGGGGTTAATTTGTCCCTAAAGGCGAGGTCAGATAGGTCTTTAGTTCTAGGTATTACCCCTAGGCATGGTTTGGGTCTTAGGATTAAGTCTAAAATGATATTTTTGAATTCTAAATTAGAAGAGATTTGTGCTGAGGAAAATGTACCCTTCGTAAAGCTGTGGTCAGAACTCAGTGATCCTAGCCCTTTTATAAAAGATGGGGATGCATTTTAATGAAATAGGTAATACTAGGCTAGGTAGGTTAATTGATGAAAATGTACGAAAGCGGTATAGGTTGAAGCCTTCTTTAAACATTGTGGGCCTGACATGAAAAATAGTTTAAAATGCCAGCCTTTTATTGTAACGCGCGTAGTATTAGAAATAAATTAAACGAATTTAAGGCAATAATTTATTCCAGTAACTACGATATAGTTGCTATCACTGAAATGTGGTTTAATACCGTGACTTGGGACTTGTTGGGGGAACTTGATATACACTGGGTTTTAAACTCTCTACTAATGATAGGTTATAGTACATAGGATTGGTGGTGGCATTTTGCTGTACATTCGTAATTCCCTTAGGGTTATCAAGGTTAAGATAGATTTTCCAGCAGCAATTAATGCGATATGCGTTGAAGTTAGGGCGCGTAGTATTAGTTTTAATTTTGTTGTTGTTTATAGACCTGTTCAATCCCACAATACTGATATTAGATTTTACTCACTTCTTTGTAACTTTATTGACAATCAGAATAGTATAATTGTCAGACTTTAACTGCCCTAATATTAATTGAGACTTTTACTGGTAATGAGGAGGGTTTGAGATTGATTGAGTTCATGGAAGATAATTTTTTATGACAGATGGTTACTGAACCAACGTGTGGTGACAATATTTTAGATTTGGTGATGATGAATGGCAAAAATATAGTCGAAGGTTTAGAAGTAGGTGAGAGTTTAGGATGTAGTGATCATCAAATTCTTAGGTTTAAGTTATTGATATAAAACACTAATGATAGTAACATAATAGAAGTCCCAGATTTTTGTAGGGCCAATTTTGATAGTTTTGTGGATAGGATGAGAGTAGTGGACTGGGATAACTTATTTATGGGTAATGACACAAATTTGCATTGGGAGGCATTTAAAGAAAGTTTTATGAATATTGAAAGGGAGTTTATTCCTCGTAGGCCCAAGTGTGCTAGAAATCATGGTAGGCCCAAGTGGTGGACTAGGGAAATAGGTGAGTTCATAAATGAGCGTAACAGAGCGTATAGACTTAATAAGCGCAATGGCACGGCAGCTAACTTTAATAGATATATCAAGCTTAGAAGTCAGGCTAAAAGATCAGTTAGGAATGCTAAGCGTAATTTAGAGATGCTTATAGCTGCGGATAGTAAACATAATCCAAAAAAGTTTTTTGAGTACGTCAATAATCGTAAGCTGATAAAAGATAATATAGGCCCTCTAGTGGGTGTTAACGGCACTTTGGCTTCTGACTCAGGCGATGGTGGGTATTTTCAATAACTTTTTTGCGATAGTTTTTACCATAGAAGACGTAACTAATGTGCCTGATGTGGATGATATCGTTCCATTTAGTAGTGAGACTATTTTGGATGAAATAAATGTTTACAAGGGTGAGAATTGTGCATTATATCGATAGGCTAAAAGTTAGCAAGGCTCCAGGCCCTGATGCTTTTTATCCCAGACATTTGAAAGATGTTATCATAGGCCCCTTAATGAAGATTTTTAATCAGTCACTCGAAATGGGGATTATTCCTGAAGACTTCAAATTAGCTAATGTCATGCCTATTTTTAAAAAAGGCGACTGCACAGTAGCTAGCAATTATAGGCCCATTAGCTTAACATCAATTGTTGGTAAACTTTGGAATCGGTAGTTAGGGATCATATCATCGATCACTTAGAAAGTAGAGACTTGATTAATAGTACCTAGTCAGCATGTGTTTTGATGCCATAGATCTTGTTTAACTAATTTGTTAGAATTTTATAACAAAATAGTGTGTGAATACGATAGGCATAGAGCGACTGACATTATTTATTTAGATTTTAAAAAGGCGTTCAATACAGTTCCACATAGAAGATTGTGAAGGTTAAAGTGCATGGTATACGGGTCATTCCATGTCAGTTTAACCGCAAAAAAACTTGACCATCACCAATTTTTAAAAAAATTGGCACACTTATAGATCTCTGTGAGAAAAACAGAATGACGCTTCTTTCAACACTCTAGGTCATATGGTTCCAGAGATATGGCCCTTCGAATTTTGTAAAAAAGGTCAATTTCCAAGGTCATAGCTTATTTCAACATGAAATATCTCGGCTCCTATTGCCCTTACAGAGACCATTTAACACTATTTTAAGGCTTTTAAGCAGATCTCCAACTTTGTTTCTATTCATATTTTACCTCAGCTCAGTGGTAAAAAAAAAAGTTGATCTTATTTTTGACCTTTGACCTTGTGTAGGTCATTTGATATCACAACTGATTTTTTTCTCCTTTCACCCAATTTTGGGTATACATGTCTACCTTAACCTAAAACAAGATTTTTAGTGTTAAGTTAGTATAGACGCTACAGCCATTTCAGTCGACCATACCCACCTCCATTTTGACAAAGTACTTTTTTCCACCAAACTTTGGAGCACTGTATCTTTGGAACTGTTTGAGCTAGTGTGTTGAGAAAAATACCATTAGATTTTTCTTACTGATATATATAATGTCTGCTAATTTTCAAAAAAATTGGTACCGGTAATTATCTAACCTAACCTAACCCAGTTATTTGGTCGAATAAGTATCCGGCCCTATTATAATTTTTTTTTTTTTGTATATTTCAGAGAATTATATAATATAGGTAATTTAAATTACATAATTAATTCATTTATATAGACATTCAAAAGTGTGAAGTACTTTGAACCTGCTATCCTGTTTAACCCTTTAAGGATGAGTCCCCAGCATATGCAGCCACTCTTGTTACCAGAATGTATAGGTTTTATTGTTATTCAAAACGAAATATTTTAGTAACTAGTCACTGAAATGATACACATTGTGTGTTCCTTTCCTGACAACTAAATGACATCTATATATAAATATGTAGAAACATTTATAAAAATGAGGCATTGTTATACAATTTATATTATTATTTCTGGTAGACCTTAAGGTACCATCCATCATTAAAGGGTTAAAGGTAAAGCTATTTACGTATATAAGTAACTTATACTAGGCTATAGGTACTACCCTATAGAATAAGTTCAGTTTTAAGAGTTAGATGAATTTTAATAGAATTACTTAACTTTGTGTATTTATTCATTGTGTACAACAGTATGTACCCATGTGAAAATAAGCTTATTTAAACCTTGGAGCAAGGATTTTTTTTGCATCTGTATTTATTCCAATCTGTAAATCAAACTGCACATTTTTTCTTGTTGTAGACCTCTGAAATAAGATCAGTAGGTCACAAATTTTATTTGTGCCATCTAAGCAAAAATAGCTTTGAACACGGTTGGATACAATAAATAATTATAATTGTATTTTTAATTAATTGATCCTAATTTTGATTAATTGTAATTGTAATTGATTCAAAATAAAATAAAGGTAATTGTAGTTGATTTTTGAGCTATAACTGATGTAATTGATCAATTAATGTCAATTGTTAAAAATTATAACCCTACATCTGGCAGTCATACATCATCCAATGAAAATAAACCTTTGATAGTTTATTTAGTTATACTTAGATATGGATATATATATATATTTTAGATATACTGTATATTTAGATATTCAATTACTCCTGGCTTCACAATGTCATACCCTCTACCTGGAAGCTGGCACACATCATCCCGATACTGAAACCCAATAAACCCCTCAACCTACCTGCTTCATACCGGCCAATCTCCCTTCTCTCAACCATTTCCAAAGTCCTCGAAAAACTGATATTAAGACGCATACAACCACACATTACATTTTCACAAACCCAACACGGCTTCAGGTCCGCCCACTCCACCACAACGCTTCTTACAAACCTAACCCAACACATCTTAGATGGCTTCAACCAACAATCCCCCCCTGCCCGCACAGTCCTTGTTGCCATCGACATCAACAAAGCTTTCGACACTGTCCCACGCCACATTCTTGCACAAAAGATTATTGATCTCGACATCCCCACCAATGACAAGAAATGGCTTACTAATCTCATTGCAGGCCGACTTGGCAAAGTCATACACAAACAACACTCATCCAAAACCTACAGACTATATACAATGGCGTCCCACAGGGCTCCATACTCTCTCCAATCCTCTTCAACCTTTTCATGCATGACCTCCCACAACCTCTCTCCCCCCATGTCCACGTTTCCTCCTATGCAGATGACCTGACCATAACAGCACAACACCATAACCGTAACACCGCCACACGCCTGATCCAGCAGTACATTACCAATCTGGAACTCTGGCTGACTAATAATAGGATGTCAGCATCCCCTCAAAAACCTTCCATCACCCTCCTAACCTCAGACCACCACGAATCCCAAGCACACCCAAGAGTCACCCTCATGGGACATCCCCTACCTCTAAACAAAACCCCAACAATCCTCGGCCTCACCCTAGACACACACATGTCCTTTTCCCCTCACATATCAAACATTTGCTCCAAAGCAACAAAAAAACTCAATGCTCTCAGAACACTCACCTCCACAACATTCGGTCAGCAGAAGGAATCCCTTAGTATCCTATACAAACAGTTTGTACGTACTACCCTAACTTACGCTGCCCCCGCCTGGTCTCCGTCCATCTCCCACACAAACCAGAAAAAGATACAGACCACACAAAACAGAGGTCTCAGAAGCATTACTGGCTGCCTCCGAACCACACCCATCCCACATCTACATGCAGATACGAAAATACTCCCCATCGAACACCACATGAACATGACAGGGACTCAATTCTTCTCCAGAGCACTGGCCCCAGACCACCACCCGTCACCATCTCACATTACACAATCCCCCACCCCGCAATAAAAAATGTACTCCTGCTGCTCACTATTCGCAGCTACTGAACAATATCCCCCCTCCTCCCCTAAACATCAACCCTATTAAACATCTCCACACAGAATTTACCCGGAAATACCTACTCGACCAACCACACAACACTGTCCTTCACGATACTACCCCTGTAGTCCATCAGAGCGAACAAACCCTCCCAAGGAAAACAAGAGTTACTCTGGCCAGGCTCCGTTCAGGCCACCACCCCTCTCTCCAACAATACAGACACAGACTCCACCTAGCTGACACCCACCTGTCAAAAATGCTACCTCCACCCTGAGGACACAGAACACCTACTCTTACACTGCCACACTCTCTCTCAACAAAGACACAACTCCAACATTACCTCTCTACAAGACCTATGGACCCGTCCCACGGTGGTAGCGGGATACCTGAGTGCCGCCGGGTTCGCATAAGAGAACCCAGGGGCTACGAAGTAAGAAGTAAGTATAGAATAGATAGTTATATTTGTGTAAATATAATTGATTCAGACAAAATTAATTGTAATTGCAGTTGATCTTGAAATTGTGAAATAGAATACTAACTGTAATTAATTTGAAGAAAAAAAAAATTGTAATTGTTTCCATTTTGTGTAATTGAACCCAACCCTGGCTTTTAAGCTACATATGTTTTTTTTCTTTTTAGATAAACATGGATTTCAGCAGTTTGAATATGGGCAGGTTCTGTTATGACCCATTTAAAAAACGCAAAGGAAAAATGAAAAAAGGCATTCATGCATTGACTAAAAATTTGATTGATCAAAATCCTGAATTGAAACGAACAAATAATCATAAAGCATATGCAACCTGTTGAAATATACTAGCAAATCGTCTATCCCCGATGCCTGAATGTGAACCACTTGAAAAATCACCATCCACCTCATCAAGTGCCCCATCTGAGCTAGAAACCATTGGATATGTAGTTGAAATGCAGTATGAGCTTAGTAAATTCAATGCTTCATTGGCCACACTTGATGAGACCCCAATAAAACCATGTAAACTCTCTGACTCTCTGACAAAGAGAAAGTTGAGGAAAGTAGGAGTAGTTGTGAAAAGAAAGCTTGAACTTGCAACTAAACAACCAATTTCATGCAGTGACTCAGATGATACAGAAGTAGAGATTCTTCAACAACTAAAAGAGAAATTTAATCAAGTGACAAGTCAAAGTGAAAAACTGACAATTCTTACTATCTTACCAAAAAGATGGACACAAGTAAAGATCAGAGAAGAATTTAAGTGCTCAGATTACATGGCTAGGCAAGCAGAGAGTTTGGTGAGGGAGAAGGGTGTGTTTTCAACTCCTAATTTGCTTTTGGGGAAATGCCTGAATAGTGAAACTGCTGCCAAAGTAATTGACTTCTATCATTCCCCAGATGTGAGTAGACAAATGCCAGGGTTGAAAGACTGTTTCTGTCAAAGGAGCTGATGGTAGGTGGGAAAGAAAACAAAAATCGCTAATCTTATGCAACCTAAAAGAAGCATTTGAGCTTTCTAAAACAAACCATCCAACAATTAAAATAAGATTTTCAAAATTTGCAGAGCTTCAGCCAAAGGAATGTGTGTTGCCAGGTGCCAGTGGAACACATTCTGTCTGCATTTGCACTAAGCAATGTAACAATAATGGCTTCCATAAAATATATTGTAAATATCTAATAACTGCCTTTTTTTTAATATAAAGTTATGTTCATGCCTCTTTTTTCATGGTTTCACCCAGCTAGACAAGAATTGGTTCTTATAACTCAATTGGTAAAAAAAAAGGAATAGGTTATTTTAATATACATATTAAAAGGCAAATTGTCTTTAAATAGCAGACATTATAGATCTCTGTGAGACAAATCTAATGGTACTTTTCTCAACACTCTAGCTCAAACAGTTCCAAAGAAATGGTGCTCCAAAGTTTGGTGAAAAAGGTACTTGGTCAAAATGGAGGTAGGTATGGTCCACTGAAATGGCTGTAGTGTCTATACTAACTTAATCAACACTAAAAATCTTGTTCTAGGTTCGTGTAGACATGTGTACCTAAAATTGGGTGAAAGGAGAAAAAAAAATCGGTTGTGACACCAAATGACCTACACAAGGTCAAAGGTCAAAAATAAGATCAACTTTTTTTTTTTATCACTGAGGTAAAATATGAAGAGAAACAAAGTTGTAGATCTGCTTAAAAGCTGTAAAATAGTGTGTTTAAATGGTCTCTGTAAGTGCAATAGGAGCTGAGATATTTCATGTTGAAATATGGTATGACCTTGGAAATTGACCTTTTTTTTACAAAATTCGAATGACCATATCTCCAGAACCATATGACCTAGAGTGTTGAAACAAATGACATTCTGTTTTTCTCACCAAGATCTATAAGTGTGCCAATTTTTTAAAAAATCTGTGATGGTCACATTTTTTTCAACACAAAATTCCGTTGAACTGACATGGAATGACCCATATGGGGTCAGGTAGCTAACTGGTTAGAGGAATGGCTTTGTGCTAGGAAACAGAGGGTCATTGTTACTGGTAGTGAATTGGGGTGGTGGGTGTAGCAGTGTCCCACAGGGTTCAGTGTTAGGCCCATTGCTATTCATAATTTACATTAATGACATAGATGTAGGATTGACTTGTAACGTGTCAAATCGTGGACAATACTAAAATAGGTGGTAAGGTTGTTAATGAGGATGATAGAAACAGGCTCCAAGACGATGTAAATAGGATTATGGAGTGGATGGATAAGTGGCAGATGCAATTTAATGTAGGGGGTCATTCCATGTCAAATGGACCTGTCGTCCCCACCTCACCATGTCAGATTTTGTTCTAACTTTGCTCACAGATTCCTTTAAGCCTTAAAGGAAGTTCTGCAATGTTTTAGTTCCATATCTCTTGTGGTTCTGTCACTAGGGCTCCAAGAGTATGGGCTACTTTGTCCATCACATTGAGTGCTGAATTATTTGTGCCATTTTTAGCTAGTCAGCATTCCACAGTAACAAATCCTTCTGCTCTGAAAATTTGCTCCTCGGGTCAAAATTTACAGTAGATTTCAAAACTCACATTACTAGAGCTCTAAGAAGTATAGATTTTCCATAAAATATCCCCAAAGTAGGTTTCAAATTACATTTTGATTCCTGGGAAGCCACTTAAACAGACAAATATAGAGTTTTGCATATAGGTTCTCATAACAATAATTACACATATATGATGGATGATGGAGAGTTAGTGAGCATTGACGAGAAAGTAGATTTAGATGTACGTGTATCTAAGGATTTAAAAGTTAGGAACCAGTACCTGGAGTCTTGCGCAAAAGCTAACAGGATGTTAGGCTTCATAGCGCATAATTTTCAATTTAAATCTAAGGATATTATATTGCCCCTTTACAAGTCCCTAGTCAGGCCTCATTTAGAATATGCCATTTGGTTTTGGTGCCCATATTTGTGTGAGGATATTGATAGGTTAGAAAGGGTTCAGTGTCATGCCACAAAACTAATTCCATCATTGCGCAACAAGCCTTCTGAATATAGGATTAAAGAGTTAGACTTGCATTCACTTGAAACTAGGAGATTAAGGGGGAGCTTATTGTAGTTTTAAAAATTGTCAATAACATCAGTAATGTAAATTTTGACAAACTGTTCACTTTCAATAATAGCAATACTTGTAATAATAGATTTAAGTTGCGTGGCAGACATTTCATTACTAATATCTCTAAAAACTTCATGTTTAAAGTAATTGATAAATGGAATAATCTTCCCATGTCAGTCGTTAACTCTACCAGCATTAATATGTTTAAGAACCATTTAGATAGACATTTTAAAAATATTAACATTGTTTAAAATAAAAAAGCAATTAGTAACAGGAGCTCTAGGGGTGGTGGTCGAGGATGAGTTTATTGATGATTAATGCCAGCTTGTGACATGCCAGCGTGTGATGCCAGCAATAAAAAAAATAGACTAACACGAACAGTTAAGACTGTGTTTGCATGGTTTGTAAGCGTTCTTATTTTACTTCTTTTCATCTTTCATATCTCTCTTATTCTCTCCAACTATTTTTCCCGACTTGTTGGCAGTGGCTGGTGGATGATGATGGGGAGTCTTTCTTTCTCTTTTTTAGGGATGTACCAGATATCCAGTATATATCCAGTATCTGGCCCCTTTTTACTATTTGGCCGGATATCAACTAGATATCCAGCTGGATAGCCGGATAATTAATTAAATTGGAAATTCAAAGAGAACAAATTGAAAAGTAATGTTTATTTAACCAAAAATGGCACTTACAAATTTTTCCAAGAATAAAACAAATTCCAATTTTCAATTTCATTTAAACAGCATGGTGGATGATGACAGTGAAAGTAATTACTAGTTAACCTAACCTACTCAGTACGGTACTGAGTCTGAAACTCTATCATTGCCATCATAGATTTACTGTGATTCTGATAGCTTATGATTTTTCATGATGAAAAGCAAATGCTCTGCATTACATGGCAAAAGTCTGTTTCTATTTTCTGTATATATTTGTCCAACAGCGCTGAACAAATGTTCAGAGCAAACAGAACTTGGTGGAGCACTTAGATACTTTACAGCTAGTGATTTGAGCTTTGGGTATTGAGAACAATTATTGCACCACCACTCTATTGGGTCCTTCTCCCTAGGCCACAGGGGCTCAATTAGATATTTTTCTATTTCGGCTTTAATGAGTGCCGTCTTACTCTTCTTAGGTTTTTTCACAAGAGCAGAACCAGAAGTTCCTGGTAATGTCATGTCAATATTGATTTCTAGGCTACTGATTTCTGCCTCATTAGACTCATCTAACTGGTTCGAAATGTTGGTCATTGAAACATCTGGGAGGCATTCTCCAACATCAGTTTTGATGCTGCTGGTGTCAGTTTCTTGCTTTGACTCTCTTCCGACTATTTGATCAAAGCATTCCCAAATATCCTCATGAGTTTCCGTTAAGAGACTGCTGCTTGAGTGTGGTTTTTCTTTTCCTTGTTCTTTTTTAGAAGTGGTCTGAATGTTTTCAGTGGAACGAATGCTTTTCTCACTTTCAATTATTTCGTCTACCACTAATTTTTTTGCTTCATTTTCATCCTTGAGAAATTTAGTCTTGAATCTGGGGTCCAATAGAGTGGCAATTACAAAGCACCTCTTGCTCACCACACTGTTATCATGACAATAGAACCTTTTTTCCACTGCCTTTTTCAACTCTTCTTTCATTGTTTGTACTCCTGAGTCCTTCAGCCACTTTGAGAAGTAGGAGTGCAGAGTTGCAACTGCAGGAATTACATAGCTTACTTTCTCCTGGTCTGCACTGGCCTGTTTTGTCATTTCATCAAACGGTTTCAACACCCTAATGACATTTTCAATCAAAGCAAACTCGTATGCAGCCAGGATTGGAATACCATTTTCAGCTGCATGTGCTGTCACTGCCTGTCTCTGTTCATGTAGTCATTGCAGCATGTAGTATGTTGAATTCCATCATGTAGTAACATCTTGAATGAGCTTATGAGTTGGGAGTTTTAAGTTTTCTTGAATTAGTTTGAGTTTAGTACATCCAATTGCAGAATGGTTGAAATGGCTGACTATTTTCTTCGATTTTGCAATGATGTCAGCAATTGACCATTGTGACAAAATTGCATCTTGCACAACCAATTGAAGAGTATGTATAAAGCAGCTAATGCCCTGTGCTGGTGTCAGTCCTGTAAGCAAACAGATTTTTAATATAGAATAAGTTTGATAAGTTAATTTAGAACTTTGTTTACTGTGTAATGTAGTTAGCTTCTAACTGAGTCATATTTTACAAATATGGTGATTCATTTCGAGCATATTCTAACCATGTGACTGACTAGCATAATAGCATTGTGTAGTATAGCTGTCTGGCGTTTACCACATATATAGATAGCTATAGGTCTGATGTAGCTAAACCCCCATGGAGGCAGTCCTAAAACTTAACTATGAAAAATTTTGTGTTTGGAATAAGCCACCCGGGTTCCATCCAGTTTAATAACTGAAACCAGAATAATAACAGGTCTAACTGCTAGCTAAGGGTAGAACTGGTGAAGGCATCAGACTAACTTAATGTAGCTAATGTATTAGCTAATTTTAAGGAGCAGCAACCTGCACTGACAATAATGTTGATACTGTATTATTATATTGTTATATGGATAATGTATTATTATATGTTATATATGTATTACAAACCTGTACCAATACTGATGTTGGCAGCATTGTCACAAAGAATGAGATGAACCTGACTTGGACTGATGTTCCATTCCTCTAAGGTGTTATTCAGCATGAGTGCAATGTTGGCTCCTGTATGAGATGCTGGGAAGTGTTTGCAGTTGAGGACACACATCTCATTTTCCATATTTTTTGTAGTAATGAAGTGGGCTATCAAACTTATGAAGGATTCATTATTAGTTCTGCTTGTCCAAATGTCTGTTGTAAAGGAAATGACTGAGGCTGATTTCAGATGTTCTTGTACTTGTTGTTTTACTTCATAGAGTTTGGGCAGAACAATTTTGGAAAAGTACTTTCTACTAGGCAGAGGGTACTGAGGGGCCAAATGTTTCATGAGTGCGCGAAAGCCTTCTATGTCCACCAGAGTAAACAAATGGTTTTGCATTGAGTGCCATCATTTCGCCTGGAAACCAAATTAAATTAGTGAATGTGTAATTTAGGCCGGGCTGAAACTATAATTTTTGTTTGATTTTAATTTATCAGAGTGACTAACAGTTGGCTTTTGATATAAAAAGATTCCTGAAAAAAATAATTGGTGGCCACCTACGTGTGTCTGGCCACCCCTGTTTTTGTAAAAACATCTAATGCCGCACTAGCAAAATCAGGAAAATGGCAATATCTCTTCCTCTGAACATGCTAGAGAGATGGTTTGCATACCAAAAGATGCAGAATTTGATTTAGAACAAATTATTAAGAGTGGTATTTTTTCATAAAACCTTTAGTTTTTGAGTTATTTTAGAAAAACTAATTTTTGGGCCCATAGACCCCCTTTCAACTGAATGTCAATACAATAAAACATTCTCAAGCTGCAAATTGACATGTATTAGTAGTTTTCAATCAGCAATCAAAATCAATCAAAATCAGCCATTTTAAATTCATTGAAAATGCTTTTTGACATTCCAAAATGCCAAACATTAAATTATACAATTAACAAATTGTCATTTTGTCATATTTTAGCATGATAAATAATAATCTAGAACTTAAAATATTTTTTAGACACAAAATCTTTCATTAATTTACGTGATCTAATTTTGTTTCTAATAAGACCATCTCTACGCTCATGACCTACAACAGCCAAGGATGCTTCAGTGACAAGCTTGATGTGCCTTTCAACATTCTGACTGTGGCACTCGTGATCCAGTTTCAATGCGGTATTAATGATATCACGCAGTTCATCATTACTGAATTCTTTTAATACAGGTGGAACAGTTTCCCATTGGGACATAGCAGACAGCTTGTGGTATGCAGAAGCTTTGAAATTGATGATTGGCTTTCTAAAGACCCTAACATTCTCATCTATAGCAGGATATTCATCAGTACCACCTTCATGATCCTCTTCATTCTCATCATCACTTTCAATTATTCCACCTGCAAAATCATTGCTACTACCAGATTCATCATCAAAATCCTCTATAACTCCCCTCAGACACAGAACTTTATTGACAGCACACCTCCTCACCTCTTCATCTTCATCAGCCAGCATTCCAACTAAAATATTTTCACCATGAGCAAAATAGCTGTTATTGTTTAATACGTCATAACAAATTTCTCTAATTTTCCTGTCAGGGAATTTATTTACTCTTTGGATCATATTGAATAGGTTTCTTGACCCATCACTTAGCCTCTTATTAGCCTTGATATTGAACCAACTGTGAAAGTATACTTTGATGATGAATTCTACTATGATTTTGAGGTTCTTACTGGGTCTTTTTTGTGAAACATAAAAGCGAAGAATTCTACAGGCTAAGGTGAGCCATCGAGAGTGATTTAGCAGGCCAACTTCTAAGAGTGCAAGGTCTTCATCCACTTCACCAGTAATAATTGCCCAGCAGATGCAGTATCCATAGTATTGGTCTGTTGATAAATTATTGACCACCTCATTTGGTAGAAGCACAAATGCAGGATAAGGTATAGATTTGAAGTCCACAACATTCCATTCTGACACATCCCCATTGAGCTGAGAACCAATAGGGCCAGAAAATTTGTCTGGACTTTTTGTTGTCCCATCTAAAGTTATGAAGATGTGTCTAAGTGGCAATTCATTTAGATGCAGAAGACAAATATCCCACTGAAGAGGTTGCCCTAAAAACATTTCCAAATATCTGATTGACCCATGCATATGTCCTGTGTTAGTATTTGTCCCATCTGCTTTAACTAAGTTTAATTTGGCCTCAAGTTCTGTCCCTTTAATGATCTTATAAATGCCATGAGCAATGTCAATGCCTTTGCCACTCTCCGGGGTAAAATGGTCGAGGTAGAAATCATCTGAAAATAAATGTAATTAATTTTACAATTAAATAAAAATGAAAAAGGAAGGAATAAAGTTAACTGGACAGTTGTCACTTAAAAAGAAAATTTTTTAAGTAATTGAAATATTACTTTATAGTACAGTAATATAACAGCATAACGCCTATAACTGTATGACAATCATTTCCATTTACCTGGCTCTCCAGTAATGACATAATGTTCCTCTAGGATTGTGGATGTATAATACTTTTCATTTACTTTGTTAACAGCAAGTGTAGCATCCTTTCTACCGTCAAAGCCAATGCCAGTCACTTTTTCAAATATCACTTCTTCCTTCTTCAGCTCTCAATTTAGCTCTCTCCCTTCTCAACTTGTTTCTGAAAAGTATTTCAAAAATATTGGCCATGCGCATTACTGCATTAGCATTACAAATACAAAATACAAATGTCAGTGTCCTGTTTGAAACTAATTAATATAAATACAAAATAGAAATTTTGACGCTAATTAAAAATAATAGTAAATCTGGTGATTTAGAACTTATAGCAGAAGCTAAGAAATGTAATATCTAGAGTGATTAAAAACATACTTATCAATAACATTTTGTATGTTATCTGGGGTGATTACTCCAAAGTCCACCAATGTAGCAGAACCAATAGCCGCTCCTGCTCTATCACTTACTTGATATCTGTTAGGATATTTAAAGTAGATTTACATATCTATTGTCAATGAATAATTTATTGGTAATCTTAATCTCTTAGTCACAATGATTTCACTTTAAGCTGTATTAAAAGATTTATCTTTCAGTACTATACCTGTCACATGCTTCAGCTAATGAGCGTAATCTAGTTCTGTTCTGTAATGTTGAGACTTCTGGAACATAGTCTGCATCAAATGAATCATTACAACTGTCGCTATCTGTCAACTCAGGAATGTCCATAGGTTCAGGAGGATGAGGAGGACTGATTCTTTTGCTTTTTGAGATTGAATAACCCGTGATTTGAATTTTAAGTCAGTGGCTGTTTCTGGGACTTCTTTCAGGGTACAGTAACCATGCCTAGTTGTTTTCTGGTCCTACAAAGTGATTATATTTCATTACACTATAATGTATCTTTTATCTATGGGTCTCTATATGTAAATTGAAATTCTTACAAAAATGAGAAAATACTAAAATATTACTTATCATTAACATCATTAATAGTGTATTATTGATATTACTAACTTATTAAATGCACTTTAAAAATTGTAGCAAATTATTAATAATTGATAATATTAATTGATAATTAATTAATATTAATTAATAATTTACAACTTGAAATTCAATCAACAGACCTACCTCATAAAACTGGTAATCAGATTCAGTCATTTTTAGTAAGTGCTTTTTCTCTCTATCTGCCAACAGTTTGTGATCATGTTGATATATGTCAAATAAAACGTTTACAGTTTTCAGAAAATCATCCAGATCTTGATGATATTTAGGTCCCCTTTTCTTTTTGTCATACTTCAGAAGGCGGTTGAATTCCTTTATTTGGGTTTTCAGTCGGCTCTGTATGGCATTTACTGATATTGGATAAACATTATATGTGACCCACAATTTATGCAATTCCTCAGAAGTAGCTCTCAGTACAGCATCTGTTTTATAGTCTCCAAACACAAACACCTTTCAATAACTTGCTTCAACGTAGGCAATTTCCCTAAAGGAAACTGTTCTGCTGGCATAAAACGTACATCACCAAGTACTTTAGCAACTGTTTTCCTTGTAGAAGTCATACTTTATATTGCAAATGTTGAATTCAATGACAAATTGCAGTTGGAAACTTATAACAAAGGCACCTGAAAAAAAAACAAGTTTTCAATTTATTACGTTTAAAAAAAGTTCATGAAGCAGCCCCACCCTCTATTCTTTAATCAAGCATAATGGATGCAAGATAACAAGGAAAAGTCATATCATGTGATCACTATGTCCATGTCAACATCCTTTTAGGGCAATGTTAGTAATCAAAAAGCCAAATCATGCTTATTTTAGAATTTCTTTTGTCACTAAGGTCCGTCGAAAGGGGGTCTATGGGCCCCAAAAATTAGTTTTTCTAAAATAACTCAAAAACTAAAGGTTTTGAAAAAATACCACTCTTAATAATTTGTTCTAAATCAAATTCTGCATCTTTTGGTATGCAAACCATCTCTCTAGCATGTTCAGAAGAAGAGATATTGCCATTTTCCTGATTTTGCTAGTGCGGCATTAGATGTTTTTACAAAAACGGGGGTGGCCGGACACACGTTGGTGGCCACCAATTATTTTTTTCAGGAATCTTATTTTTATATCAAAAGCCAACTGTTAATGACTGATTAATTCTATCTTGAGTTTCAGCCCGGCCTAGCGCCGCCATTAGAGGGTTAATTGAGACATTGTTCAATTTTTCAATTAAGTCGCTAATATCATAATATATAATCTGTAAAAGTAGATAAACATGTAATTATGTATGTGCAACAGGTTAGTAATATAACGTGAAACTGGTGATCATTATTGTAACTATTATTTACTATTTATACTATTTATTACATTACTATTATTTTACAAACCCCATCAAATTTAATCAGTACAAGCCCATCAGGGAGTCTGTTCTTTCTATTTCGCACAGCCTTTCTGCTATTTTAAATACCTTAAGTTTTTTAAAGTTATTATTAATAATTTTTTTAAAGTTATTTTTATTTTAGATTGCAAATATATTACTGACATGCTTCCTTGTTGGTTAGGGTGGATTTAAATTGATTCACAACAAAAAATTTAATTTTACTAGAATAAAATAAATGTCTAACAATGAAAATATAGTTTATAAACAAAATGTTCAAATTATAAGACGTTATGTTTGAAATGCAAATACTTCAACAAATTATTTTTTCACTTTGAAAGAATTGTTTCATCATCAAAAATGTCATTTAAAATATGTTTGCAACTAATATTACACATTTAACTTTTCATGATGGTAATACAATCTAGCAATCATAAATTGAATTTGAAGAAATCACTAAATTTGTGAAATTTAATTTATTTAATTAAATTAAGCCTCTCTAAAAGTTAGTTTTAGTGGAATAATTATTTAATGGCTTTTTAAGTGTTTTAGTGAAGGGACTTAAAAAATTTTGCGTGCCACAGGTAGTGCCCTAGCATAAGTGTACAGAGTACGCGCCCTACTTGTTAGGTAACTATTAATTATGCCAATTTGACAGATTGATGGAAGAAATTGATGTGCAGAACAGTTTTTTTTTATTTTTATTTTTTTGGAAATTCAATTGCCACGATGGGGAAAATGAACCCTAGACCTTTGCAACCATAGTCAAACACACTATCTACTGACCTACAAAGTATGGTTAAAAGATTGTCACATTAGCACTACCACATGGTAATTGAAAGCCTGTTATCATATGACAGTCCAGACAATCCCCCACCAATGTTAGCTACATATTATGGATACAAAGGCTTAGGCTATAATATATATAAAATATAAAGGCTTAGGTGGGGAGGGGGACTATCATATGATTGGTATCTGGCCTACACATTTGGCTAGATATCCGGTATCTGGCCTATGCATTTGGCTGGATATCTGGTATCTGGCTATCTGGCATCCGGCTATCTGGCCAAAATCACTATCTGGTGCATCACTACTATTTTTCTGAATGAATGTTAACCTACGAATGATAGGTTTTGCTACTTAACCCCTTATTCTTCTCTCTTAACCCCCTCCTTTTTCCTTTCTCTCAGGCTAACCTTAGAGTAGATCTTAGGGTCTTTGTTAGCCTTAGCTTCTGTAGACCTGTAGATCTTTTCCTGTAGGTCCAGTGTAGTTGAATCGTTCTTTTTGGCATTTATTTGGTCTATACTATACTTAATTAGTTCAAATTTCTCTTCATTGGAAGCCATATTGTTTGCATCTGCCCATGCATATATAGTTTGTAGATCTTTTTGTAGCTCTGCACAGTCTTCTTTTTCTGTAATTGGTCTCCGTATTCTGGTATCATCCGCAAATGACAGGAGAGAGCTTCCTAGGTTACAGTTTATATTGTTTAGCATTATAATGAATAGTATTGGTCCCAGTACTGTACCTTGCAGTACTCCATTAATCACCTCTTTTTCTGTAGATCTTGCTCCATTTGCAATTGTTTGTTTTTGTTAGAGAGAGGCATGGATCCATTTTCCTATTTTTCCATAAATTCTGAGTTCTTTTAGTTTATGGAATAATATTCCATGGTCAACCTTGTCAAAAGCTTTTGCAAAGTCTAGATAGATGATGACAACATTGTGGTTTTCTCCCAAATATTGTAGGTTTGTATTGCAATGGTCTATAAGTTCAGTAAGACAGGATCTCTCTTGTCTGAAACCATGTTGAAAGTCTTCTAAGAGATGTTCATTTTCTCTAAAATTAACAATGTGGCTTTTCAAGACTTTCTCAAATATTTTGATAATATGGTAAGTCAAGGATATGGGTCTATAGTTCTTGGTTTCCTTTCTTTTGCCACTTTTGTAGATTGGGGTAATATTTGCTTGTTTCATGATTGGTGGTATTCTACTGATGTCTAGTGAAGATCTCTACAGGATTTGCAAAGGCAGAGATAAAGTACCTTATGTTTGCATTCCTTAAGAATCCTGGCTCCAATTCTATCTTGACCCAGGGGCTGAACACCCTGGTAGCTCTGCTATTGCCTGTTGTGTATCTTCCAATAATGGTCTGTTGGTCATTTTCTTCTCTATCAAAAAATATAGTTTTTATTTTTTTAGCTACTACAGGGGTACTCCAGCTTAAAGCATATTGAGATTGTAGAATGTTTGCCATTTCCTGTGGATTAGATGGAAGAGTTAGTCTATCTTTAGCAAGCAATGGGCCAATGCTCATTTTGATACCTGCTTTGTGTTTAGCATAGCTAAAGAAGAATTTTTTATTTTCTTTTCTAGTGCCAATAGCTTTAAAAGTGTTCATTATTAATAATTCTCTCTTATGGTTGACTCCTTTATTTTAAGTTCTAACATCAGTATCTGTTTCTGGATGTTACTATGTCTTGTCAGTTGTTTAGGTAGCTTTGTTCTCTTTCTCATAAGTGTCCTGTGTGTGTTCTTTTGTCAGATGCTTCTTTGCAAATTGCAATATCATTTTTCTTTGGTGTGTGCTTGTATAATGCTGATGATAGCAGGTATTGTATTCTACTCCAGCATTCTTCTGGTTCTAGATTTTCTAATTCATTTTCCCAGTTTATTTTTCCAAGACAGTTATTTATTTATGTCAGTCTGATTTGTGTAGGTTCAGGTCAGAGTATGGCAAGGGTCTTGCTTACATTTGTGGAGAGACAAGTTTGTAAATATGTGGATGACATTGTGGTCAGAGTATATAGTTGGTGTTATAACAATGTGGTCAATTGTAGCTGTATTATTTGTCAGCACTAAATCTAGGATATTATTTTTTCTAGTTGGGCAGTGAACATGCTGTACTAGGAGGAGTTTTTCCATAAACTCATCCAGGTGTTTTGATTTGGATCTTTTTGTTCCTGATTTCATACCACCATATTGGTTCCAGGTGCAGTTTGGGAGATTAAAGTCTCCTGTAATGATTAACTCTCTTGTTGAGTCTATGATAGCTGAACATTGCCTGATTTTTTCCAGAACTTCAGTGATGGGATGGGGAGCTATCTGAGGGCTGTAGATATTCACTAGTATTATGTCTTCTTTATTTATACCGAGCATGATGATTAGGAGTTTACAGGCTCCATTTGAGTATGCTGTGAGCAGTTCACTTTGAATTAGGGTATGGTTAATTAATCATTTTTAGGAAAAAGTGATGAATGCTGAAATTTTCTACTTAATCAATGAGTAACCAATTAAAAATTTTTAAAAATTAAATGCTTCTGAAAAGAGTAAGAAAGAGCTTTATTGTTTCTGTTGCGTGAGATAAGACCAAAGAAAACATTTTGCTCAAACATTTAGTTTGCTTTAGTTCAAGATGATCAGGCATGGGTGGATTAGATCATGGGGTTCAGGTTTGTTTCTGTGAGGGCTATAACTGTGCTAGTAGTATTTTCCACTAGGCTCTTTAAGTAAGGTACTTGGGTATGGTTTGAGTTTGGGTAAAGGCCCTGGATGTTTAAGTAAATTATTGATTCATTTCTGGAGTCATTTGCTTCATCTCCCACATGTAGGGCATTTGTAGGGTTCTTGTTGGGGGTCTTATTTGCTTTCGTATAAGGACTGAGTGAGCTTTGAATGTCTTGTATTTATTTCATGAGGTGATAAAACCCCAATGGGGTTTCCTGGTTACTTGCCTGTACTGTTATCAGCAGTAGTCTTTAATTTACCATATTAAAATAGGATTTTACCAGAAATTCTTTAGTTTTTATAAATATAATAAAAAGCATGATAGGATTGGCTCAATAGAACATGATGATAGGATGTTTGAAAAAGATCAGGATATTGTTGGTATTTTTAATGATTATTTTAGCTATGTTTTTACTGAAGAAAATTTAAATAACTTTGATTTTAATTCTTTAGATCCTGTAAATTCAGACATTCTTGAGCAGGGGTGGTGAACCTTTTTACAGTCGCGTGCCAAAAAACCCATGTAAACCATAAAAAAAATTTGCATGCCCACTAAAGTTTATATATATTATACCAAATTATAACCATTAAGTCTATTATTTTATACTCATTTTTTGGATAACAGTTTATATGCTTAGGCGTGCCAGGCAAATTTCATTGCATGCCCAAATGGGCACGCATGCCATAAGTTTGCCACCACTGTTCTTGAGTATATTCATACAAGGAAGGATAATGTTAGGCAAGTGATTCATACAATGAAGTGAAATAAAGCTGCTGGACCTTTATAATATATATGCTAGAATTCTCAAGAAGGGGAGGAAAGCTTATCTGAGGCACTAACTCTTTTGTTTGCTTGGTCTATTAATTATGCAGAAGTACCACATGAATGGTGAAAAGCAAATGTTAGTACCCACTTACAAAAAAGGGTAGTTAAAAGGAGGTAGGAAATTATAGGCCTGTTAGTGTAACATCATTGGTAAGAAAGATATGGGTACTTTTCTGTTATCTGCCCCTATACAAAATTTAAACATTTCTACAAGATTCCACAGGTTTTTTTTAACAATTTTAGGTACTTTTCCATTAGACCCCAACGATATAATGTATATCAGGATATAATAATTAGGTAAAAGTTGCTTAAAATTAATTGAAACCTACAGGAAAATTATTGAATTTC
Source organism: Bathynomus jamesi (assembly GCA_023014485.1). Lineage (NCBI taxonomy): Eukaryota > Metazoa > Arthropoda > Malacostraca > Isopoda > Cirolanidae > Bathynomus > Bathynomus jamesi. Next base: position 69,483 of record JAJOZX010004532.1, on the reverse strand, counting down.
TGGTTAGGTCAATTGTATGCCCTTGATGATTAGTTAGGTTAAGTCATGATATTTTTGTGAGTTTTAATGAAAATATCACAACTTAACCTAACTAATCATCAAGGGTGTAAAGTTGACAACTGGGCATTCAACAATTTTCCTGTAGGTTTCAATTAAATCTTAGTTTTTAGAGTTTGTAACTGATCAGGTAGATAATGGAAATAATGTAGATATTATTTATTTGGATTTTAGTTTTTCCATCAGCCTCTAATTAGAAAAAGTTGCATAAATCTAAATTGTCAAATCTGAAAACATCTTGATCATCTGTATCGTATCTTCCCTCGAACAATGTGTCTCAAAACTAAACATGCATAGTTCCTTTAATCTTGCCCTGTATTCCAACCTCCTTTGGTTTTGGATAAGCTTGGTTGCTGTACATTGCACACCTTCAAGCATATCAATATCATGTCTAAGGTAAGGGACTAAGCTTGAATACAGTATTCTAAGTGAGGCCTAACATAAGAATTATATAATTTACAGATAACTTCCTTACTCTTGTAACTAACATTCCTTTTAGTAATACTTAGCATTTTATGCACCTTATTCCTAGCCTCTAAGCACTGCTTAGAAAATTTTAATCACTACTAACTATAATGCCAAGATCTTTTCCCTGTCTAATATCCTCTAACCATTTTTTTTGCATCTCATAACTAAAGTTTTCATTATTCTTACCAAAGTGGATGACTGTGCATTTTTGAACATTGAATTCCATCTACCATCTACCATTTACTAGCCCAAGCAATTTACCTGTATATGAAATGCTATTTTAATAATAAAAAGAAAAGAATTTTTAAAAATAGTTTTACTATGAATATAAATACTACGTGGTTTTTCTCTTCATTGTATTATGATTGATCTGATATGAGGTAATTACCTTATGAATAGGTGAAGTATAGTTTTTTATTAGTAGGTTTGTACATGTTGATACTTAGCTTGTACAAGTAATTTAGTTTCAGGATATGCAAATCTGAATATCAGAGGGGTATGAAATTGTCTGCCATCATTGTTTGCGAGAGTTTGTAAACATTTTTTTATGGATAACTTGCAGTGGATATCTTGTATAATTCTTTGTACTATATACCCCAAATTTCATATTAGCTGATGATTTCATCGTTCTACATTTTATGATTATGGCATAAGGTAGATAGAATAAACTAATTACCAGTGCTGGGATTAGCAATGCTAATTAGTGCTCCTAACTTTTTATTATTAATACTGTTAGTGTTGCTAATTTTTAAAATGTTAGTGAATCAGGTAGTGGCACTAAGTTTTTAGAGGAAGTCAATCACTAATTTTTTCAGAACAACTTGTATAAATTGAATAGAATTTATTCTTCTGTTGATTTGTTTTCCAGATTAATATATACGACAGGAACTCGACTCCTACATAAAAATATTTTCATTTCCATAGACTATAATGTCACATTTTTGTACCTTAGCAACCAATTATATCAAGATGTGTGCTAATATATGTAAGTAAATTATGGAAGGCAGAATATGTATAAATTGGGGTGGTTTCAAAAAAATGTAACAAAATTAGTGTTAGTGGCACTAAATTTTATGGTAGTTAGCATTATCAGCACTAACTTTAGGAGTTCGCTGGCACAGTACTGCTAATTACAATAGCTATTACTTCTGTAATCTAAGCACAGCAACTATAGGTCTAGTGCAGAATTTAAAAACATTTATTTGCTTACCACCAAATCTCACATTGTAATATTGAAATTTATATTGCAGCTTCACTCCTTTTGGAATTTATCATTGAAGAATTAAATATTAGAGGAAATTTGAGAAGCCATCACCTCCATGTGTTGATTGTGGAGCAATTACAGAAGTTTCTTTTACAAAGGAGAACTGCTGACATTAATGGAACCATTAAATTGCTAGCAAAACGATGCAAGGTAGGAAGTTCATAAAAAGGATACTAACTTTTATTTGTATAAGGTTGTGGTTCCCAGACTTTTTCAAGTTAAGGCAATAAGGACCCCTTTCATATTTGAAGAAATTTCCAAGATTTAGTTTTATCAGCACAATATTGTCATGCATGAAAGCTGTACATAAGAATAAATGTTGGCCATTAATTATCAGGGTTTAGTGGAATAAAAACTTTGCATAGCTATATTCTTTTTTTTTTTAGTTGATAATGTGTTTGTCCTCCTGTTTTGGACTCCATTGAGAATATTTGGAAAAGTCCCAAACCTTTTTCTATTTGAACATTTAAATAGAGTAATAATTTTTTTGCCCTGGTCCTGAAAATAGTTGTAAAAGAATTGCAAAGAAAGATTGAGAGGAAAACTGGAAAACTCATGGATGAAACTCAGATACTAAAAAAATGTGAGGGTGCCTCAAAATTTTATCATGGAAAGTTATTTCTTTGATTACAATCCAAGACTACTTTCTGACCTACTCCACCCCTTCTCCTTTCCCCACCTAAAGGGGGAGCAAAAGTGCCTCTACAATTTTCATGCTTTAAAACCCTAACATGGAACAATATTTACAGAGGGTGAGTTAAAGTATTGGTAGTGCAGAATTTGTTCATTTTTCTTGCCTTGCAGGGTCTCAAGAGTCTGAGTTTAGCAAATTATGATAAGATTTCAAGAAATGTTCTGAACTCAGCCATTGCTCAACTCAACCAGTTGGAAGTTATTAATTTTAGCTACTGTAATGTTTTTAACCAAACAGTATCTGTGATATCTGCACATTGTAAGAATTTAAGGTAAGATTAAAAAAAAACTGTAGATACAGATATGATAAATGGGAATTTCCCATGGGAGTAGGCCCCTAACATGTGAAAACAGGAATTTCAATCATTGGGAAGTAGGAAATGTTACTATATATGTGTGTGTGTGTGTGTTATAATATTGTAATGTTTCAGAACAACAAAGACCCTAGGATCCACTCATGGCTGGTCTACCTAACTGTGTTTGTAACTGTATATTGTGCATGTTCTCTGTGGTGGTGGAGAGGATCTACAATTTTACGTGGGTTCCGAACCACAAAGCCTTAATTTTACTACCTTAAACTATACCCAATCTATCAACATATGCGTCTAATTGATTTTTGAACATGTTTATAGATGTGCTACTAATTACTTCTACTAGCAAACTATTCCAGCTATTTACTATTCTATGCGTAAAAAAGTTTTTGGCAACTGCTGTCTCAAACCTTCTACTTGTCAACTTACACCTGTTATTTCTAGTCTTATTATATTAAGATATTTTGAAAAAGCTATCTCTATCTACATTATCAAACCCATTCATAATTTAAAAAATGTGGATTAGATCACCCCTTAGCCTTCTAGTCTTGAATATAGTCAATTTTAACTGTCACTTTATTGACCACTGCTGTACTTTGTTTTCCCACTTTAAATTACCAGTGAAGTGACTATAACTGTCTAAAATATTTAGACAGTATATTAAAAAATTCTTAAAATACACTCCCAATGGCATAACAATTATCAAAATATATTAAAAACCAATTAAAACCTATTAAAACATAACCACAAACCAACCAAAATCAACGAAAATAAATAATTAATTCATATTTGATCATAATAATTATGTATTCTACTAAGAGTGTATAAATCCATAATATATGTGTATATATACTATTTCATTTTCTTCCAAAACTGTATAAACTAACTACGAAGCTTCTAGAAGCAGAAGTTGTAGGTTAGATTAGGTTCTTAGGAGTCTATACTCAGCCTTTGCTTTGTGAAGAAGTCTCTAGTTTGTCCTGATTCAAAGTGTTCAGTTAGGAAATTTATTTGCTTTTAGCTTTGATTTAAAGCTTTAGCAGTTTAATTAAGTCTAAAATCTAAAATCTAGTGTCATTTTGTGTGTTTTACTTTTATCTAAATTATTTTTTTTGTATAATAATTCAGTTTTGGGGTTATTGAATTGTTAGGTTAGGCTAGTTTCTTAGGAACAAATCATTGAGGACTGTAAGTAATCAATACTTTAATTATTTGTTGGCTTTGTATCTAAGGTAAGCACATTCTGGTATTAACCCATTAGTGCCTGGTGTCCATTTAAAAGGACACTGAAAAATGTGCATTACTTTCTGTGTGCATTTATTTTTTAGAATATTTCATTATAATAATACAATAATTATTGTTTTGTGATTACATTTAACAAAAAAAATAACCATCATCTGGCAACATTTCTTTCACTAGCATCATAACATCAAGATGGCTGCCACGAATCAGAGTACAGTGGTACCTCGTTACTCGAATTTAATTCGTTCCTGGAGGCGGTTCGACTAATGAAAAGTTCGAGTAACAAACTAATTAATTGCCTTTAAATTAATAGAAATAGAAATAATGCGTTCCTGGATCCCCAAACTCGAATTTTAAACTTTAAAATATGCTTTAATTATACAAATTATTATATAATTATTCTAATTTTATTAATTTTATTAATAATTAGTAATAATAATTAATAAAATTAATAAAATTTAAAGTAAAAAAGGTAAAAAAGTAAAAAGTAAAAAGGTTTTAAGTGTACTTACCAGAAGGAGGCTTGATGATGGGCTTGGTTGGAGGAGGAGGAGAGGGAGGTAGGTTCTTAGAACCTTTTGGAAGGTGAATCACCTTCCAGAAGAACGTCAGGAACGTCCACTTCGGGTTCCGACGTAGAGGGCTTGATCCAGCGTTCGAGTGTAACCTGACGTTGACGACCCTTCAAAATGTTCGAGTAGTGGCGTATAACATTGTCATTGAAAATATCAACACATCTGTCTGAAATTGCCTTGTTAGGGAACGTCTCCTCTACAATGGCCTGCACTGCCTCCCAATGGCTGAGGAGTTTCTTGATCTTCTCAGAAGGCAGGTTCTTCTTTTCTTCCTCCTCCTCTGTAGCGGAGACCTCATCTTCAGCCTCTTGCTTGTTCTGCTCAAGGAGGTGCTGGAGCTCATCTGTGGTCAGCTCCGTCTTGTGCTCATCCAGGAGCTCCTCCACATCGTCGGCATCCATCTCCAGGACCATGGACGTCCCTAGAGAGACTATGGCAGGAACAACAGGTGCTTCCTGGAAGACCTCAAAGTCGCGATCAGCTACACATTCCCGCCAAAGCTTCCTCCAGGCAGAGTTCAATGTCCTGGTAGTCACAGCAGCCCAGGATTTGACGATGATCCGGATGGCATGAAGGATGTTGAAATGATCCATCACAAGAAGAGCCTTGAGGGGAAGACCCTGCTCTTCAAGGTACGACTTCACTTGAGGGGCGAACACCTCAGTGACCCACTCAAAAAGGAATAGCCTCGTAACCCATGCCTTTGAATTCGAGTGCCACATCACATTCAAGTCTGTTATCCTGACGTTGTTTTTCTTGAACACCCGAGGATTTTCCGAGTGGTAGACCAGTAAAGGCTTAACTTTACTTTACAGTTGAATGGGAACTGAAGAGCGTGGGAAGCTGTGTTGGCGGGCAAACACTCAAACAAATATACTGTACGCGCATTACGCCTCGGGCGTTCGAGTAACGGAAATGCGCTCGAGTAACGAGTCCCTATTTTTTTATATTTTCCGAATTTTTCAGTTCGAGTAATGATTTGTTCGAGTAATAGGTCGTTCGAGTAATGGGGTCACCACTGTATTTTCACAAAGTTAGTAAAAAGTGAATATTTTGTTAGTTCTATAATGTAGTTTCAGTAGATAGCTATATACTGACCAGGGCTGTGGAGTCGGTGATAAAATTTGCCAACTCCGACTGACTCCAAAAATTTTAACATTCCGACTCCGACTCCAGAAATCTGACTTGCATAATTCCGACTCCGACTCCAGAAATCTGACTTGCATAATTCCGACTCCGACTCCAGAAATCTGACTTGCATAATTCCGACTCCGACTCCAGAAATCTGACTTGCATAATTCCGACTCTGACTCCGATGGAATGTTAAGGCCAAATTGATTGATTAGCTTTATTAGGCCAATGGAGATTCATAAACAAGGCATTTCGTCACCACCACATGACTCATCAGGTTACTTAGTGGCTAAACTATGCCTTAATGCCTTTTTTTCTCTTTATTCAAAAATTACAATAAATCCCAAAATACAAACTGATTGAAGCTTAAAAAATAAGATTATTATTGGTTTAGCAAATTAATAAGATGTTTTTGTATTATTATAAACATCTGTAACAAAATGTACTAACCTAAACTGAATTTGTTCTTAAAAAAAGGATCGCTTCCATTAAATCTTCTTTCAGTGATGCTTATCAAAATTATCAAATTGAAATCTAAAAATCTGAAAAAGATTTAGGGTTGCTAGCAGGGATGGGGAGTCGGCCAAAAACAACCAACTCCTGACTCCTGAGTCGGTATTTTAAAAAACTGACTGACTCCCGACTCTTTCCTTATCATGCTGATCTACAACCTTATAAATATTGGGATGTTTGTTTCGTAGATGGCGTTTCAAGTTTGAGGCTCTAGTTGGAGCATTAGCATGTTTCCCAGTGTAAGCACTAATTTTTGCATTACACTCTTTACCATTTTCTACTTGACAAATAAAAATACTTTCATCCTCATTTAGCTTAAAATATTGAAAGACTGCTGATTTTCTACTAGGCCCACGACTCATTACTAATAGGGGCTAATTAAATTAATAATTAATATATTGCTAATTTTTATATGGTACCTAGTATCCTAAAATAGAAATATGAAATTCATTTGCTAAGATTTACCAGAACAATAAATCAAGTGTGGAAATGTGAATCTAGAATTAGTTCAGGAAGATATGTATTTAGGGCAGAGTAGTATTCTGGTAAATTGTTGGCATATAGAAATTGAATCAAAGAGTTGGGAGTCGGTAGTTTTTACCGACTCCCGACTCCCTACTCTTCAAAAAAGCCCCGACTCCTGACTCCGACTCCCCACCTCTGGTTGCTAGTACAAATTTTTAAATTTCCTTATTATTAATTATGTTAATTAATTAATTATAATCCTTATTAATTATAAGCAACTATATTTATATATTTATATATTATACAGGGTGTACATAAAGTCAGGATCTATTTTTGTTAAATAATTATTTTTTTCTATTTTTCTTTTCAGAAGCCCTTAGAATGAATACAGAAGAGCGTGTGGCAATAGTAATTTGGTGAATCGCGGGAAAGAAATACAATGACATCAGAGAGAAGTTTAGAAGGAGATTTCATAAGCCGGGGCCAATAGACAAGACAATACGAAAATTTGTGAACAAATTTAAACGAACGGGATCTGTAAATGATGAAGCAAGATTGGGACGACCGTGTATGTCAGATCTTACCGTGAATGCAGTACGTGGAATTATCACTGAGGAGCCACGTACGTCCATTCGTGCTGCATCACACAGACTTGGCCTCTTGACGTCATCTGTGCACAAAATTCTGAAAGTTAATTTGCAGGAGAAAAGCTATCATTTGCAGGTTTTACATGATTTACATGAGGAAGACTTCCCTCGATGAAGTGCTGTGTGTGTGCTGATCTCGTAGAACAAATCTGGAGTGATAATTTAATGGACAACATTCTCTTTAGTGATGAAGCCACTTTCCATACGTGTGGAAAAGTAAATTGCCATAACTGTCGAATTTGGGCAGATGAAAGACCGAATGATTTCATCCAAAATTGGGAAAGAGACTCGCCTAAAGTTAATGTCTGGATGGGTTTAACAAAATCTAAGGTTTATGGTCCTTTTTTCTTTGCTGAAGCTACAGTTACAGGGCTTATTTATCTGGACATGTTGCAGCAATTCCTTGAACCTCAGCTGATTGGGGATAGGATTGTTAGTACCGTCGTCTATCAACATGATGGTGCTCCTTGTCACTATGCCAAAATTGTTCAGGATTATCTAAATGGATGTTTTCCAAATCGCTGGATCAGACGCGGAAGCAACAGACCTTGGCCAGCGAGATCACCAGATTTAACCCCTTTAGATTTCTTTGCATGGGGCTTTATCAAATCGCACGTCTATCAGACAAAGATTACGAGTCTTGAAAACTTACATATACGAACTGCTGCAGATAACATAACCCTGCAAATGCTCCAGAATGTGTTTAGAAATGCTGCGGAACGATTTGAGCTGTGCAGGGATACTGATGGGCATCACGTCGAATCCTACTCTTAATTATTTAATAAATGTTACCACTTTATCATTTTATGATTGAATTCCATATAATTTCCAAGTGCTTCACAAAAATAGATCCTGACTTTATGTACACCCTGTATATTATTTATATATTTATATATTATATATTATTTATATATTATATTATATATTAAAACACTAAGTTAAATCTATTTTATTCATAAAATTAAGCTAGGCCTAGCCCTAGGCTGCTATGGTTATACTGTAATTGAAGGATTTGCACCGACTCTGACTCCATCCAACTATGCACCTCCGACTCCACTCAAAATTGACCGACTCCACAGCCCTCATACTGACACTAAGTTCATAAGTTGCTCTAGATGATGAAACCACATAATATTGAATATGTATGTTTTATTTTCTAAATAGCTTGTTCAAAATTCAGTGTCAGTTATAACGGACACTCAGCAGTAGAGTGCTGTTATATTTCACCTTCAAGTGTCCATTTTCAATGAACTCTACAAGAAACGTTTTCTGTGTTAAATTTGGGGAAACTAAATTGATATTTTGTTTATTAGTTAATTACTATTTTGTGTATTATTTATTTATTAGTTATTTGTTAATTTTTTACCTTTTGTGACATTTGCATTTTTTTCTTTCAGACTGACAACTGCTGAAGCTTTGGCTATTCTAGAGGACCTGGATATAGGTGGTAATGTTTACATGGGACTTCCCAATACTGATGAATTGTCAGATGGTGACAGTGACCATTCAGATGATGAAGCTGCTGGCAGTTCAATCCGTTTGAAGAAAGGAGTCTTGAAAGCCAATGCAGAAATTTTTCATACTCTATATTCAAATGATCACAATGTATTAGATACATATGACGAAAGCACATCTGATTTAGTAAGAGAGAACCCTCAAAAAAAGATGATTAGAAAATGGAGGAAAATTAAACCTGTAATATCCCCTCACAACTGATTGTCAACCGAAAGAAATATCTGAATAATTAAAAACTTGTTCTTCACCTGTCAAATTTTTTCAGCTTTTTTTTGACAAAGATTTGATCACATTACTAATTGAACAAAGCAATAGTTACGCTGCTCAAAATAATCGTAATCTAAATTTATCAGAGTCTGAATTATTTGTATTTATTGCAGGTTTATTGCTCTCTGCGCACTGCCCTCTCCCAAATAAAAGAAAATATTGGTCATCTGAGGACAATGTACCGAAAGTACTGTCTAAACGTATGAGGAGGATAGATTTCGAAGCAATACTTAGGAACATTCATTTGGCTGACAATACAAACCAAACTGATGATCAAGCCTATAAGCTCAGGCCATTGTATGTTCATTTGGAAGAACATCTATCTGTAGACGAGAGCATGATACCATATTACGGTAAACACTATGCAAAACAATTTATCAAAGGTAAGCCTATCAGATTTGGCTTCAAAATGTGGGCCCTGTGTTCAAAGAATGGATACTTGCATTCTTTTGATATCTACATGGGAAAGAATTCAAATCAAACATCAACAACTGACAAAAAGATTGGTGTTGGTGGCAATGTTGTGTTGCAGCCAGGGTTGGCACTAGTGGGCCCAGCCCAAAAAAACCCACCCAGGTTTTTTAAAAAAAAAAAACACTTGAAAAACCTACTATTTTACCCACTTGTGGGTTTTTTCATGAAACTTAAGAAGTGCATATGCAATTATTTTTAAAAATTGTCATATAATGATTTTACATGCAAAGCAAGCAAACATGAGTCAACAAATAGACCTACAGGTATAACTCTTTGGGTGAGGTAGCAGGTTATAGAGTGTAGACATCAGCCAATCAGGGTGTTATACATCCTGATTCTTCAGTCAACTGCATCTTCAAGGAATTTTCTACTTCTTCATGGATTGTATTTAAAAGTGGACCAGACAAATTTTGATGGGAAGGTGGAGTGTAGCCTGGTCTTAGAGTCTCTATCATTTCAATAAAATACTTACTCTGCACATAGAAATGGAATATTATTTGCATAAAAGAATTTGGCTATTTTGTTATCAATGACATTTTTCTGCAAAGTTGTTGTTGTCATGCCAAAATCGCTTGCTTACTTTTGAATTTTTTTTTTTTCATCTGTAATTGTGTCAGTGGTGGTGAGGATGAGTCTGGATCATCTGAGAGGTCTATGTCATGGCAGTATTGTCAGTCTTGTTTCTTGATTCCATGTGTTTCAAACATTTCATTAAATGCATTTTTATTCGCTCTATTTTATTACTTATTTCATTACTGCAATGTTTGCATCTAACTTTACTAGTCCCATCAATAATATTGACTTCACTCCATTCATGCCCTGATTTTCTTCCTGATCCAAAGGTCTTTGGCATTATTTAATGCAGTTATAACTTCAAACAGACTAATTCTGTAGGCTAGCAGTAAAGATAAATATGCTGTTGCCAGTTTTTTTATTTAACTGAAATAAAAGAAAAAATATTCAGTAATATGAATTAAATAGATATAACTAGCTGAATTAAGTTCCCTTTGGAAGCTGTAATTCATCTACTTCCAGCAGAAGACACAGGGGCCTGTCTTCCATAGGAAGTATAGCCTAACAAATAGGATAATTTACCACACCAAATTTAGTTCAAATTGGTCCATGTTTTCCAAATTTTGTTGTGAAGCTCAATCTGAGAAAATAATAACTTTTTATGCTTAATTGCCTGGAAGGCAACCTTTTTGCTAAAAACAAGACAAATGTTGTATTAATAGTGTACGGTACAGTACAGTATTATTATAAAAATAAGAATAGGTAGGTCTAATATGAACTACCATATGGACATATGAAAAAAACCAATTTTACCCAGTTTTTTTCGGGTTTTAGGTGAAAAAAACCGAAAAAACCCACCTGGGGTGGGCTTTTTCAAAAAAAGTGGGTTTCTTGCCAACCCTGGTTACAGCTTCTCTCTCAAGCTTGTGTGCCTAATGATGCTGGTTATAAAATGTTCTTTGACAATTACTTTACTGGTCTTAGCTTCATTGATGAGCTATCTAAACAAGGTATTTGTGCATTGGGAACTTGCAGAGAAAACAGAACAGAGAAGTGTCCACTGAAATCAAAATCTGAAATGAAGAAGGCTGTATGAGGCTTCTCTGATTACAGAGTATCAGATAACTTGATTATTATAAAGTGGAAGGATAATAATAGTCATTCTGGTGTCAAACTTTGAAACTGAGAAAATAAGTTCAACAGAAAGATGGGATAGAATGGAAAAGAAATGTTAGTGCCACAGCCTGAATCCATTCAAAATTATAATAAGTACATGGGATTTGTTGATCAGATGAATCAAAATGTTGGCACATACCAAATTTGGATTAGAGGAAGTGGTGGTGGCCGATATTCTCTGACATGATATCTGTTTCCGTAAATAATGCATGCATTTTGATGAACAAAGCCAGACACACAATCACTCTCTTTGTTTCCCTTATTGAAAATGTAACCCTTTCTCTAATGAAGACACACGGTACTCCAAAGCTTCAAGATAAAAGACTGTCCTCACATTTGGCAAATATAGGTCGCTATAACAACATTGGACACTGGATAGTATACATCAAAAGAGAAAGAAGATGCAAGCATTATGCTGGAAAAAGTCACTTTCAGTGCAAAAAGTGTGACATAGGGCTTCACCCAAACTGCTTCAAAGCATATCATGTCCAGTAGCACAAAAATGATACTGATTACTAATTGAAGCTAATTTCAATATCATACTAATAAATAGCCACTGCATTTTGTGTATGTATGTATTACAGTATATGTATTATATAAATGTATTTTTGTGTGCATATCAGTCACTGCATTTGGTGATTTTGGTGTAATCATTTTTATGAAAAGAGAATTGTAATGTCTTCTAAGCAGAAATGACAACTATTTAGTTCTTATCCACCTAGTGCCTGGCATCCGTTAAAATGGACACCTTATATCTTGGTAACTAATAAAGATATGAAAATAAAACTTTGTGTAGTTATTTACATCCCTTTTTTATTAGCCTCCATTTAAATTTTCAGCAAAATCATCCCAGTAGATCAACTTTTGGCACTAATGGGTTAATCTAATCTGGTCAATATAGTTAATGTTGACTATTATTTATCCAAGATTTATCTTGGAACAAAATGTATAACATTTTTCTATAAGTGCCATCCAAGCTAAGTATCCAAAATTTTAAAATCTGTTAAGAAAGGTAGATCCCTTCATTTTGCCTGACCTATCATAGCATAACAATCATTCCTTATTTATCATTTTTATTTGCGCTTTTTATATTTTAAAGTACAGTGAGGCCTTGCATAATGAACGCCTTAAATAGCAAATTTTTGCTTAACAAATTACCTCCATAAGGCTCCATTGATTTAAATAATGATTTTACCTTGCAGAATGAATTTGGTAACGAAAAATGTAATAACACGTTTTCTGTTCAGTTGGTTATTTCACACTTCAAGAAGCTATACACGAAGTTCATGTTTGCTCAGTGCCATAATGCAACCTCTAGTGAGGATTCTGTAACCTTAACACAGTTCTGGAAGCAGCATTACAACATTTTGGAGGCTGTCAAGAATGTTGTGAGAGCATGGAGAGAAGTCTCAACAATTTGCATGAACTCTGCCTGGAAGAAGTTGTGGCCATCTGCTGTGCGTGATTTTGAAGGTTTTCAAACAGATGAACCAAATGTAGAGGCTGAAATTGTCCAGTTGGGTCAAGACATGGGCCTTGAAGTCAATCAAGAGGACGTTGAAGAACTTCTTGCAGACCATGGAAAGGAGTTGACTGCACAAGATCTTCTGGAGTTGGCCAAGGAATCAGAGTCATGGTCAGATGCTGGTGAGGAAGATGATGAAACAGAAGAGAAAATAACTTCTGCTGAAGTCAATGAATTAATGTTACATTGGGGTAAGGTGAAGGCCATTGCAAGCAAGCACCCTAATGTTGAAGTTACTGAGCTTGCTATCTGTCATTTCAAACACAAAGTCCTGCCATATTTCAGGGAATTTGCAGAAAGCAAAAAGAAATGGAAAAATTGACAGCTACTTCAAGACTACAACAGCCCCCACTGCTTCAACTTCAACATCTTCTGTGGATGTGGTTGATCCTGATGACCCTCAACCAGGTCCAACTGGCAATAGGACACCCAGGAGAGAATCATTTGACCTCCCAGATGTCCTAATGGAAGGAGATTCGTAGTTAGGGATCGTATTATCGATCACTTAGAAAGTAGAGATTTGATTAATAGTAGTCAGCACGGGTTTCGATGCCATAGGTCTTGTTTAACTAATTTGTTAGAATTTTATAACGAAGTAGTGCGCGAATACGATAGGCATAGGGCAGCTGACGTTATTTATTTAGATTTTAAAAAGGCATTCGATACAGTTCCGCATAGGAGACTAATTGCGAAGGTTAAAGCGCACAGTATACGCGGTCAGGTAGCTAACTGGTTAGAAGAATGGCTTCGTGCTAGGAGGCAGAGGGTCGTAGTGAATCGGGGTGGTTAGATGTAGGTAGCGGTGTCCCACAGGGTTCAGTGTTAGGCCCATTGTTATTCGTAATTTACATTAATGACATAGATGTAGGATTGACTAGTAACGTGTCAAAATTCGCGGATGATACTAAAATAGGCGGTAAGGTTGTTAACGAGGACGATAGAAATAGGATCCAAGATGATGTAGATAGGATTATGGAGTGGACGGATAAGTGGCAGATGCAATTTAACGTAGATAAATGTAAAGTTTTGCATATAGGTTCTCGCAACAATAATTACGCGTACACGATGGATGATAGGGAGTTAGCGAGCGTTGACGAGGAAGTAGATTTAGGCGTACGCGTAACTAAAGATTTAAAGGTTAGGAACCAGTGCCTGGAGTCTTGCGCAAAAGCTAATAGGATGTTAGGCTTCATAGCGCGTAATTTCGAATTTAAATTGAAGGATATTATATTGCCCCTTTACAAGTCCCTAGTCAGGCCTCATTTAGAATATGCCGTTCAGTTTTGGTGCCCGTACTTGTGTGAGATATTGATAGGTTAGAAAGGGTTCAGCGTCATGCCACGAAACTTATTCCGTCATTGTGCAATAAGCCTTATGAAGATATGATTAAAGAGCTAGACCTGTATTCACTCGAAACTAGGAGATTAAGGGGGGAGCTTATTGAAGTTTTCAAAATTGTTAATAACATCGATAACGTAAATTTTGACAAATTGTTCACTTTTGATAATAGTAATACTCGCAATAACGGATTTAAGTTGTGTGGCAGGCGTTTTATTACTAATATCGCTAAAAACTTCTTTACGTTTAAAGTAATTGATAAATGGAATAATCTTCCCGCGTCAGTCGTTCATTCTACCAGCGTTAATATGTTTAAGAACCGTCTTGACAGACATTTTAAAGGTATTAACGTTGTTTAATTTAAAAAACAAAGTTAGCAATGGAAGCTCTGGTGGTGGTGCTCGAGGATGAGTCTGTTGACGATGGATGCCAGCTTGTGACATGCCAGTGTGTGATGCCAGCAATAAAATTATTAAAAAAAAAAAAAAAAATTAGACTAACACGAATGTAGATGTAGCTCATAGCGTAAACTAACCCACTTTTTGTTTAACTTTCCCTACTTTTTTTTTTTTTTTTTTCTCCTTACTTTGCATGTTTGTAGTTTGCATGGTATGACAGTGAGTTAAGACTGTGTTTGCATGGTTTGTAAGCGTTCTTATTTTACTTCTTTTCATCTTTCACCCCTCTCCTATTCTCTCCGACTATCTTTCTGACTTGTCGGCAGTGGCCGGCGGATGATGATGGTGAGACACTTTTCCTCTTTTTCTGAATGAATGTTAACCCATGAGTGATAGGTGTTGCTCTTACTTAACCCCTTCTTCTCTTCTCTTAACCCGCTACTCTTTCCTTTCTCTCGGGCTAACCTTAGAGTGGATCTTAGGGTCTTTGTTAGCCTTAGCTTCTGTAGATCCTCCTCCAAGCCTCATCTCCAGTCCACTCAAGCTCATCACCTCCAAGACCAAGGTAAATAAAAATATTTTATTTTTAACTGTGTTTAATTTATTTATTTAGCATGTTTATTTAAAATATATACATAGAATAACATTAATATAACAATAAGAACACACTACACTAAAAAACCTTTAAAAAATGGGTAAACAAGCGCAAAAAGGGTCAAAATTTGGGCTCTGGAACGAATTACTGAAAATCCCATTGAACTAATGCATTGCATAACAAATTTTTCAGTTAACGAATGACCTTCTGGAACGAATTAAATTTGTTATGCAAGGCCTCACTGTATTAAAGAAAACTAACTTTATAATTAATTCTAAATATAAATCTACCCAACTTCAATCTAAATTCAACAAATTTATTTCTAATTATTTACTTAGTTATTTAATGTGTGGCTTGTTTTACTACATCTAACCAATTAATTTAAATCTATCAAATCAAGAGTTTAAGCTTGCCTTACAAGTTATTTAATTGTAAGTAAATCAAACATTTGATCCAGTGCATATTGTGCCAAATTTTACGGCGAATTATATCTTACCACATGGTAGATATAATAGGATTCTATGAAATATAGTTTAGTACATGTTTTATGGTTTATGTACGCCCCTTTATTCTAATATTAAGTGTGGTTACGCTTTAAAATCTAAGGATAAGATTAAGTTATATTTAGGGTTAAGGTTAGGATTAGGCTGTGCATATCTTTTCTGTATATATTTAATCATTTAAGGTATAAATATATCATACCAATTTAACTCTACGAAGGTGAGCAAGTCAAGAGTATTGGCTTAAAATTAAATCTCTTGAACATAATTGCCATCATTATTTTATTAATAGCATTCAAGTTGTGAGAACCCTAAGTTTAAGGTTTAATTTACACGATACCTTGTCGAACCTGAGGTAAGGGTGGATGTGGGTAGCCATAAAGATACCTTTTAGGCTGCTGAATTTTCCACAATAATGCTTAAATCTTTTTCCTGCTCTACGCTTGCTAACTCCTTCCCTGACATACTATATGCAAAATTACTGTTACGCAAGCCTATATGTAAAATTTTGCACTTAATGTTAAATCTCACTTGCCATGTGACTGACCAATCAATGATTTTATTCAGATCTTTCTGGATTTTACATCTATCTTTGTCATTAATCGCCCTACCACCCAACTTCATGTCATCTGCAAACTTTGAAACTGTACTGACTAGGTCAACATCTAAATCGTTAATATATGTAAGAAAAAGCAAGGGGCCCAATAGAGAACCCTGATGAATGCCACTCACTACATTAGCACAAGATGACTTGGCTCCATCAATGACCACCCTCTGTTTCCTACCTCACAATCACTCTTCTATCCAATTTATTACTACACCCCTGATTCTATGAGCCTTAGTTTTTTCAATGAGTCTTTTGTGTGTTAGTGTCAAATGCTTTTTGAAAATCTAAATACACTACATCACCTGCCCAATGACTATTGTAAACTTCAACCACGCTTTGAAAAAATTCTAAAAGATTAAAGCAAGATTTGTTTTGTCAAACTGTGCTGCGTATTTCTAACTAAGTTATGCAATTCTAAGTATTTGACTATATGATCCCTAATTATTGATTCCAGTAGCTTACCTATAACAGATATTAAACCTATTGGCCTATAATTTCCCGCCACACCTTTATTGCCTTTCTTAAAGATAGGTGTTACATTTGCTAACGAAATTATCTGGTATGCATCCCTCAGAAATAGACTAGGGGTGTACCGGATATGATATTTGGCTGGATATTGCAAAATATCCGGTATCTGGCAGGATATGGGTCATATCTGGCTGGATATGCCAGATATAGGCCAAGACATTAGAAAATTAACACCTGTATGAAAATCTGCTATAATATGATAACATATTACAAATAATATTTTATATACAAAAAAAAATGGAAAGCCCTCCAGGGCCTACCCCTAAACCGGTCCAGCAACACTTTTTATATTAAATCAACACAATACTGATGACAAGAATAAATAAAACATCTGTCCATCCTTAACAATTACAGTTGTATTAATATAATCAGAGCTTTTTATAAAAATGTCTAGGTGTTAAATTTTTTAAAAAGAGTAAAATATTGCTAGACCCCTGCACTTGCTTTCCATTCTTTTTTCTCCTTTTTTTCCTTTATTTTCAAAACAATACAAAACATTACAAGCTTGACAAATGTAAAACAATACATTGAATACAATATAAAATGCCTGGAATGAAATCACTGAATGGAGGGCAGTATTGTGTAGGTCAGATGCCGCATTCAGCCTGGAGGTCTTCAGAATAAAAAAAACAACAACAGTGATTTAGAACTTTTTTCCATTATGGTGCAGAAACAAGAGCATTTCTCCTCTTAGGCAATATTCAGGATTGTCTTCCTTCATAGATGTTTCCATATTCAGAAAACATTCTCTCTGAGAATACAGAGGATGTGGGTGTGCAGAGAAGCTTTGAAACAATAGTTTTAAGGAGAGGAAATCGGTCCTCCTGCTTCCAAATTTAAACTGGACAGCATTTCCTATCTACAAGAGGTTCAGATGCATATTGGTCTAACTCCCCTGCAATCAGTAGAACAGGAGCAGTCTTTTTTTCAACCTTTCTTCTCTTGTAACTTACTTCCCCAGATTGCTCTCCTTTTGTGACCTCCATAAAACACGCTTCAAGAATGTCCTCTTCGTCTTTCCTCTTTCGCATAGGAGAACTGGAATTTGAGCTGCTTTCGCTTCCACTTTCATTTTCATTAGCATCATTACCACCTTCGTCATTTTCAATACCTATGACTTCTTCAATCAGCCAGGATTTAGCCTGCTTTTTTTGATCTTGTTGAAAGAAAGATAACTTGAAAGAAAGATCTATTGCAGTCGCAGTCACATAAGCCCTGTTTTTCATTATGTTCAAAGACTTCCCATCATTACTCTCTAACAAGAAATGCGCTTGAAGAGAAGTCAGGAGTTCTCTCTTTGTCATTTGAACACCTTGGTCATCATGACCAATCTTTGAAAGAAATCTTTGTAAAATACAAATGCTTGGGATTACGGAAGACAAAGTTGATTTTTCCAAACTCATTTCCTGAGTTAGTTGGAAGAATGGTTTCAATATTTTAAGATTTCTTATCAGTGTCCACTCGAAGGATGTGATGGTAGGTAATTCACTATGATCAGCCAAATACAGTTGCACTGGAATTTTTAATTTATATAATCTTTCTAGCATCAAATATGCACTGTTCCAATGTGTTAGGACATCTTGAACCAATAGGAGAGGCTCAAGATTTTGCTGCACTTGAATGTGTTTGAAATTGTTGCAGGCCAAAGGAGAATGATTAAAGTGAGTTGCAAGGTGGCGACTTTTTGCAAGGATATCAATTACACTCCTCTGAACCATAATTGAGTCACTAATAACCAGTTGGAGTAAATGAATGCTGCAGTGTATTGAAGGTATTTCAGCCAGGTCACTACCAAGAGCCATATTACTAGCTCCATCCCTCACCAATAAATTCCTCTTATTTGCATCAAGATCCCAACTATCCCACATAGAGCGAAACTTTTCAGATATGTTCTTGCCAGTATGCGACCCTGAGAAATGAGAGGCATGTAGCATAGCATCATATCTTTCAAAATCTTTACCTATCCAGTGACCTGATAATGATATAAAACTTTCTTGAGAGGTTGTGCATGTCCATATATCTGAAGAAAAGCTGACATGCTTTATTTCTTCCAGCTTCTGAGCAATTTTAGACATGAACTCATTATAAAGACGAGGAATTATAGTATCAGGGAAGTACCTTCTGCTCAGTAAGAGATATCTGGGTTGGAGGTAGGCCATTAGATCAATAAAACCATCATCTTCAACTACAGTAAATGGCTGGTTGTCCAAAGCCATCATCATGCCAATTTTACGGTGAATCATCACAGACCTGGAGTCATTGATGTCCCATATTTTTTTAGATGAAAAGCTTTCCTCTATTGAGATCTTACTCATTTGGTCCATTTTCCTTTCTTTCAGAGTACTACCAGTAGAAGTTGATGGTCTAGCCCGTATTCTATCTATGCCTATTTCCTTTGATTCAGTCGCAGCTATTCTTTTTTTTGTCATTTTCGTTTTTGGCTTCAGCATACTCTTTTGGGTGATTAATCTTCAAATGATTATGAAGAGGCGTTGTGCTAAAAGACTTTTGGCCACCTTTCTCCGCCCCACGTTTGATAATCTTTTGGCAAATATTACACTTTGCAGTGATATCGCTAGGATCATTTATTGTATACAGTGACCACACAAAACTTGTCATGATTAATACTTAATAGTTTAATACAACACAAGAACCTGAAAGAGAACAAAACAATTAAACATCTGAATATACTTAAATTATTAGTTATCTTATATTTGGGGGGGGGGGGGGCGCTTGCCCCAGTGCAAAACAAAACATAGCAATATGAGTGTAAAAATAATACGGTACCTAATAATATATATCCAGCTGGATAGATATGGCCATATCTGGCATATCTGGTATCTGGCTAGATATGAAAAATTCATATTGTGCACCCCTACTTGGTAGCAAAGCTGGGCACTTGCGGTATTTTTTGCGGTACTGCGGTACTACCGCACTACCAAACTGGTACCGCATAACGCAGTACCGCAAAGGATCGCTGAAAGTACAGCAGTACCACTACCGCATTCAAATTTCCCGCGGTACTTTCCGCGGTACCGACAAACACGACTTTTCAAAAAATTAACACTTTTTTTGAAGTAAACCTTATTACAGGAGTACAGTAAGACGAATGCTGCGTGTGCTGCATCAGCCTAACTCTAGACACGTTAAGTTTTCGTTCAGAACATGTTACGTTGCCATCCTATCACAACGCCTCAGTGCAGTGCTTGCTTTTGAGCCGGTTGCACGTGTGTTACATTTCTGTGACAAAGATCGATTTTTAGCCATTATGGCAGAAAGTTCAGGTGCGAAATCGCCGATATGCAATTTCTGAAAATATGTGCTATTACTTGTGTTGTTCTTGTGTGCAGTACTGCAGTACCGCGGAACGCACCAGGGGGACCTGAAAAAGTACCGCAGTACCGCGTAACGCACTGGGCATGCTGAGGTACCGCAGTACCGCGTAACGCACCCCCAAATTTTGGTACCGCGCCCACCACTGCTTGGTAGGTCTGACAGAACTGCTGGAACTCTGGATTCCATGTGTCTGGCTGTTCTATCATCTTTGCAGGAACACCTAAAATGAATAAACCAGTTGTCAATTTCATGTAACAGTAACAGAGAGTGCATATCAGTCCATCAATTTAATTATCATTCTCAAATTATCCTGATAGCTAAATAATTCTATCACAAACCTGAAAATCCCAGAATGGTTTTCTGTTGGCCATCTTTGAATCTTGATCCAATATCTGCCAGAAGATGATCCAAGAATGGCACAGTCATACTGCGACGGAAATAATCCTCCATAGTTTCTGCAGGGACATTGTTTCTGTTTTTTTGACAGCTGACTGTCCTGGGCTTTGTCACTGCTATGTCGAGGTCTTCAGCTATTTCCTTTGCAGCCTTGAACCACTCAGAATGTTTTGAGTGAACACTGTCTCTGACTATTTGAAGAAACCCAAGGACCTCACGAACACTGTCATATGCCTTCTTTGTGTCAAGACTCCTCACCTGCAGTGGGGAGGAGTGAGATGGTATGGTTAACACCCCAAGTTGGTGGGAACTCCACTATTGGAAAGGATTCCTGAGAGCTCCCAAACCCCTCAGTAGGGCCTGGGAGGTTTCAGTAATCCCCATTGGGCCAGAGCTTTCTTAGAAAGCCAAGCCTTCAGAGTTACTAAAAATGTTTTTCTTCTCTTTTTAATTGATTATAACAGATTTGAAATTCTCTCAATATAGAGAATGTTAAAAAACATTGAGGCAATCATATGCCTGAGTATATCAGCTTTGAAATTCTCTCAGTATAGAGAACAAGAAGCTTGAGGCAATCATATGCCCATTTCAAGAGACTGGAAAGCATCTCACTTCTCCTTGATGGTGTGGTAGGTGATCCTATAGTCTTGTTTTTACCATTGGTGTTTTGTATTGCTTAACCATTAGCTATAAGAACCATGTCTCACATATTTGGATCACTTAAAATTATCATGTAAATATCATAATCATTTCTGAATGCCTGATTTCCTTTATAAAGACCGTGTTGAAAAACCTAACTTCAGTTATCAATATGCATCACAATGGATTTTGAGCTTTCTCAGGCTGTGAACTAAATTGTACCTTTAACTGCCTTATGAGCAACATATTAATGCAAATACATATCCCAAGATTTTAGAACATTAATTATCATTGTCAGTTTTGCTCCCTTTTCTGGCATCATTGCACTCATGGATTCCTGAGTCCACTGATGACAGTGCTAGGGGGATAATCTCTAAATGTTGTTGGTTTTTTTTCTCTTTATCAGGGATTTGTTTTTGGCTGGGACATTTGCTTATTGAAGTGAATTTGGACAAAGCTTTTTCTTCCCTAATGCCTGCACAAATGCTGAAGCCAGTGTTCACATAATTTTTTTGTTATAAACATTGCTTTTGTTTGTACTGATTGAGCCAAGAATACATTTAATGATTGTGAGATGAAGTGGAGTTTAAAATGACACATCTGGGACTTATCAGGTTTATACAATTTGGGTAACACTCATTGACCTTACCCTAGTAACTAATATTCTTTGTTTTTTTGCATTAGTTATGTAAGTTATTTTTTTTCTGTAAGTCTTGTCTCCTTTGTGTGGTAATGGGCTGGTGATGGCCAATAAGTTAATGGTTTTATTTTATGTTGACATTTTTGTGTGTGGTATGGGACTAATGATGTTTTTCTTTTGTTTTGTAGTAATAATTTTTTTTTCAAGTGCTTAGTTGGTTCTGAATACACATTGGTGTATGATCAATAAAATTATTCAGATTTTCTTTAGTTACCTGAAAAAACTTGCCTGCTAATGCAGTTAACCTTGTAAGTGTTATTGTTGTTTTGTTGATTAAATTAAGCAAAGGACATTTTACTTTTCTTAAATCCTCCCCCCATAAGCCGAAGAGTAAGTCGTTAAAAGAGGCAGACTGGCTATGCCCCAGAGATCTTAAAGGTGAGAACCCAGTTTCAGATTGGTAGGAGCTGCCTATCTGACATAATCTCAACCACACTAAAATTGGTAACTTGCTCACCTCATTTCTCTCATTCTTAGCAGTGCAGGTGGGGCTGAAGTCAAAGGATTTTTATTAAGGCCCTCTGGGTGGTTCTCACTGGCAGCTAAATCTCCCATCTCCACAACCAGCCGCAGCTGCCGTGACCCCACTAACAGAGTATCTGGTAGGTGAGTAACGCAAACGCATCTTTACACAGATACACTTACCGGCATCGCGCCCCGTTTCACTGGTGCCCTGTCATACCATGGCTATATGATAAAACTTTTTGTCACAACAAAAGTGAAGATAAACTGGAATGTTCCAATTTGGTGGAGCATACCACTGGCCTTTGTTGATGACTCACTGTCCCAGTTATGAGTGACATTATCCTCAATGCACATCAAGGTTGAAACCATGGTGGGCAGTAGCTCTTGAAATACATCTAGGGCATCCAAACTCTGGACCCCATCTAGTTCGGCAAATATCAGTTGGCTTATGATGACTAGAGGCTGGACACTCCTCCTGAATGACAAAAACAGAAAGCAATAATTTTCAGATTAGATGTATGAAAAAATAAAATAATTTAAAATAAATTTCACAGCATTAAATTCACTCTTACAACACACAGCCATTACAATAGAAAATGTACTGATTATACCAAGAAAAAACACACCTTGATCTGTTCTTCAAGCAGCAGCTGTTTTTCAGTGAGAACTTGAAGAAACGCTCCACTTCCTCCAATGTGCCCATCATGTTGCATACTTCTTGTAAAGCACAGGCTTTTACAACACACAGGTTCAATCTGTGAGACTGGCAGTGGACATAAGGTGCCTTTGGATACTGCTGTGCTATCAAAGCTACTGCACCTTTGACTTGTCCAGCCATATTGCCTGCTCCATCATAGCACTGACCTCTGCATTTCTTCATATCTAAGCCGAGATCACTAACCACTTGCAACAGCAAGTCAGCAATGGCTTTGCCAGTGACACCATTCACACATTCAAAGAAACCAACAAACTCTTCATGAATAGTGAAATTAGAGCTGCACTGCAAAACGCCTGTTACATACAAAGATGGCACTTGAAAACATTTGAGAAATTAAAAAGTGTACAGTGCATGCGCGAACTATAAGTTCCTATGCATTTTCCAGCAGAAATAGAGCAGAGAGTATCGTTTCAAGGCAGTCTCACTAGGGGGTGCTATTTTCAAAAAAATCTGACCGATGCAGTGAGCACTGGTCTGGATCTGGGCCTGACTTTACCCTTATCAAATGTTATTTGTACAATCAATACATGCATCCTGTATAGAATTTCATGGCCTATCTCGTGGTGAAGTTGGATTTTTGATAACTGTAACCATTATTTTGTAATTTGCTGTTATACAGACACAGGTAGAACAACTTTTCTTTACAGTTACCTAATTGAGTCAAAGATTATCTGGAATTTGCCCTCCTCCATTATCAATGCACGCTTACAACATTGACTTCTCCCTTATCGATGGCAGTACCACATCAAGGGTTTTTCCTTGGTAATAAGCAGCAGTGATTTTGGCATTTTGATCAACAAAAATAATCTCTGACTTCCCTAACTTTGAAATAAAGATGGAAACCATGACTTTGAGAAAAATGCGGATGTTCCCTGCAAAATTGATCTAGACTGATAGATTTTTTGTCCCATCTTCCATAAACTCAGTCATTTTGTGTGTTTATTGTTGAACCAACTGTAAATGTCTTCTCATTGTTGAACCATACTTTCGACACTTCTCTGTCAGGGAATCAATCTAACAGAGCACGACATTTTTCAACTCTTGCTTGCTATTTGATGCAGAGGGCTTATGAACTTCAACTCTTTTAAGAAAAATTTTAAGACCCAGATCATCATTTACTATACAATGAACACTAGAGCGAGAAATAGCAGTAGTTTTTTAAATTTCTCTAATGGACTTGTGGGTGTTGGGCCATTCTTCTTGACTGCATATCATGGATGAAACTGTCAATATTTTCCTCAGTATGTGATGTTTTTGGACTTCCACTGCCTTTTTTTCATTTGGTCAGCCCTGTGATATTGATTTTCTTTGATATATTGAAGTCTAGGTATTGTCCATCATTTATTAGGAAACACTCTCTTCATTTGTTTTGCACCCCAGTGTTTCTCCTTACACAGGTTCAACATTAATGCTTCATCTTCCAAAGAGTATTTCATTGTTATAACTTGTTCACCAACTATGGCAGAATGGTGGTCTGAAATGAAATGAAAAAGGAAATAAATTAATTATTTTGTGTAAAAATTAGGAAAATTAATTAATTATGGAGAGAATGATTGGCATCTGAAAGTATCAGTTGCTGACTGACTGCCTTTCAGTTGAGCACCATATTCTGATACCTCCTTCCAGTTGAGAGCCTGTACCTCTACTCCTGGGGCATTGAATCTAGATTCAAAGCCAACATTTGAAAGAGTAAAAGTATGTGTACAACATATGGCCTCAACAGTAAGATCAATATACAGGGTGAGCCACAATATTTTTTTCAAAAGTTGGATAATAATTTTTTTGGCCTACCCTGTGTGTGTGTGTGTGTGTGTGTGTGTGTGTGTGTGTGTGTGTGTGTGTGTGTGTTTTATACGTGTGACAATTATGAGTCCAGCTGTGTTTTTCCTTAACTATTAACTCTCATTATGAAAGTGATATTATTTAAGTAGGATTATTAATAATAAACATAAAGCAGAGGGGTTTATTTAGAGCCAAAATAATCAACAAACACTTTATTTCAAACTCACGGGTACAAACATTGTACGCATAAAATGAAAATCGTAAATCACCAGGACTGGATTCCATATATCCCATACAACTAAAAGAATTAAAAGATAGCATTGTTGTGCCACTAACAAAGATTTTTAAAGTGTCTATTTCTGAGGGGTGCATACCAGATAATTTCAAGTTAGCAAATGTAACACCTATCTTTAAGAAAGGTGATAAAGGTGCAGTGGGAAATTATAGGCCAATCAGTTTAAAGTCTGTTGTAGATAAGCTACTGGAATCAATAATTAGGGGTCGTATAGTCGAACACTTAGAATTGCATAACTTAGTTAGAAATATTCAGCACAGTTTTAGGCGAAACAAATCTTGCTTAACTAATCTCTTAGAATTTTTTCAAAGCGTGGTTGAAGTTTGATAGTCATCAGGTGGTTGATGTAGTGTATTTAGATTTTCAAAAAGCATTTGACACCGTACCGCACAAAAGACTCATTGAAAAAACTAAGGCTCATGGAATCGGGTGTAGTAATAAATTTGATAGAAGAGTGGTTGCGAGGTAGGAAATACAGGGTGGTTGTTGATGGAGCGGAGTTGTGTTGGGCTAATGTAGCAAGTGGCATTCCTCAGGATTCTGTATTGGGCCCCTTGCTTTTTCTTAAATAATGATTTAGATGTTGGCCTAGTCAATACAGTTTCAAAGTTTGCGGATGACACAAAGCTGGGTGGTAGGGTGATTACTGACTAAGATAGAGGTAAAATCCAGGAAGATCTGAATAAAATCGTTGATTGGTCAGTCACATGGCAAATGAGATTTAATGTTGATATGTGCAAAATTTTACATATAGGTTTGTGTAATAGTAATTTTGCGTATAGTATGTCAGGGAAGGAGTTAGCAAGCATAAAGCAGGAAAAAGATTTAGGAGTTAGTCACTGGTGATTTAAAAGTAGCGAAACAAAGTATAGCAGTGGTCAATATAGCGAACAAAGTGTTAGGTTTTATAGCTCAGAATTTTGAGTACAAATCATGTGATATTATAGTTCCTCTTTATAAATCATTAGTTAGACCCCATTTGGAGTATGTGATCCAATTTTGGAATCTGCATATGCGAAAAGATATAGACAAAGTTGAAAGAGTTCAGAGACGAGCAACTAAGATGATTTCGTTGCTTAGGTCAAAGTTGTACGAGGATAGGCTTAAGGAGTTAAAATTAACTACACTTGAAACTAGGAGGCTAAGGGGTGATCTAATCCAGGGTTTCAAAATTATGAATGGGTTTGATAATGTAGATAGAGAACTTTTTCAAAATATCTCAATATAATAGGACTAGAAATAACGGGTGTACAGTAAGTTGACAAGTAGAAGGTTCAAGACAGCAGTTGCCAAAAACTTTTTTGCATAGAAGAGTAAATAGGTAGAATAGTTTGCCGGTAGAAGTAATTAGTAGCATGTCTATAAACATGTTTAAAAATTGATTAGGCACATATGTTGATAGATTGGGTATAGTTTAAGGTAGTAAAAATAAGGCCTTGTGGTTCAGAACCCATGTAAAATTGTAGGTCCCCTCTGCCACCATGGAGGACATGCACAATACACAATTACAACACAGTTAGGTAGACCAGCCATGAATGGGTCCTAGGGTCTTTGTTGGTCTGAAACATTATAACATTATAACAAGTGGTCCATAAAAGATTAAGAGATAGTTGTCTGGAGCACTGACTAAGTAGGCCAGTGAATCACTGTGCATAATGAACATACAATTGCCTATGCCAATGCTTCTAGATTTGAGATTTATAAAATATATCAGAGACCAGTCCACTAACCATAGCTTCTATTACACTGCCCAACAAAAAAAAAATGTTTTGCTGGTTTAATTCTAAGACCTGTTTCTGGATAATATTGATGTGCTGGTTTCAAAAATCACCTTAGATTTTGTCCATCACATCAGGTTTTCGTGCAATGTGCAATGCAACATGCTTATTTTGGGTGATCCATGAAGGGCACTTATCAAAATTGATGATTTTTGAGACCTGTTAACAGCTGTTTTGCTGTTAAAATTTTATCTGTGGAATACGCAAATCTGTGCATTAAATCTAAAGGTCATGTACATTTATATTGTACAACATATTAAAATCTTGGGTATCTGTGATTTCCCCAGGTGTGAGCATGACATCATGATCATGGATTCATTTTTTGCTTATTTAAACACTTTTAATCACTTTGTGTCAATATTACCATTATATATTAAAGGTTCACTCCCTGCATAATTGTTTACTTTTCCATGCTGATTCTGAGTATGTAAAAACTTATTTTTTGAAAAGAAAAAAAATTGGGCATAACCCTGCCAAAATGCGATATCTCCGTATTTGATTGCTCGAAAACCTGACGTGATAGGCAAAAACTAAGGTGATTTTTTAAATCAGCACACCAAAGTTACCTAAAAACAGGTGTTAGAATTAAATCAGCAAAATTGGTGTTGGGCAGTGTTATCTTATTGACTGACTCACCAAGCCTAGTGACAAATCTAAATACAGAATTGTGAATGACACTGGTACAGTTAGGCACCTTATTGACTACAAACAGCATACTGACACAAGAAGGAGCACCATTTATAAATCTTGGATTTCTTTATAAACTCTTAAAAATATTATTATATGCAACATATAATCTCCTCAAATTATACATCCTGCAGTTCCACCACAAATGAGCTGTATAGATTGGAGTAGAAAAAGTTTTGAACAAAATCAACTTAACATCTAATGTACATGTTGAAATTTTCTAACCAAAGTATTTCTCTGAGCATATAATTGTCTACATTGCCTTAGGGCTTAGAATATCAGTCATCTGAAAGACTATCAGTTAGTATGTGGTGAAGATACTTAGTCTGGGTTACTTCTGACAGCACCATAGCATTCAATTGAAATTCAGGAAATTTTATATACTTGTAGGTCTCGGTGCCCCTAATCATAACATGACTTTTATCAGGATTATATTTTATGTCATCCTTCCCATACTTTTCACACACTTTCAAAAGTGTGCTGAGCCCTTTTACAGTTGGAGAAATAAGAACTAGATCATCTGCATACATCAGATGATTAACAATCATTGTACCAATATAGTAGCCTATTTTACAGGTGTTCAGCACAACAGATAGATTATCCATATAAACATTGAATAAGTAGGGAGATATTATCCCTCCCTGCATGACACTATTGGTCACAGAGAATGGCTCTGAATTAACCCCACCCCATCTTGCAATCAATCTGGTGATTATACCAGAATATTATATATGGACCAAGTAACCAGGTACATTACAATTTACAAGTTTCATGAATAATTTGTCGTGATGAACACAATCAAATGCCTTAGAGGCATCCAGGAAAAAACACACACACACACACACACACACACACACACACACACACACACACACACACACTAGTATCTAGAGCAGGGGTCACCAACCTTTTTTTTGTTCACCGCCCACTTTTACAATTTTTTGAAAATTAAAAAAGCTTATTGCCCACCTTAGATCAAAAAGAATAAATCAACATAATTGATAAAATAAATAATGAAATAAATTTTTAATTACCTTTAATGTGAGGCCACTAGTGGGTGCTACCACCCAGGTTGGTGACCCCTGATCTAGAGTTTAGTATTTACAGACTATTTCCTTCAAGGCATACACACACATATCAGTACTGTTTCTTTTTGAAACCAAATTGGTTATCACTAGTATACAGGTAACATTCAAATCTATTAATGAGCATATATTCAAACACCTTAGACATAATACTGGCCAAGGCTATTGGCCTATAGTTATCTTTACTGTTGATTTTACCCTTTTCATCTTTTAGTACTGGCACCAAAACAATGGATAACATTGTATCTGGCAAAACACCATGTATGAGTAAACCTGTAAAGCACAAAGCTAACAGGCACTAATGTCACTACTAAATTTCAGATGCTCAGCACAAATACCATCAATACCACATGATTTGTTACAATCTAAACATTTTATGGCCTATTTAGTCTCAAATACACCAACTCTTATATTTGGACTATAGGTAGCATCACAATTAACATTGTTCTTATGTAGAGTTGAATAACAATTGATACAGAAATAGGTTGACACATTAGTATTTAGTATGTTTACCTTTAGCCTTCAGAACTACCAGTAGTTGATTATATACTTATATATATCAGGTCATCTCATAAGTAATGTCGTTTTTTAGATCAGAATTTGAAGGACAAAAAAAAACTTGACTGAAACTTTTTAATCTAGTATATATTTTCCATCGGAATCACTGACACTCTGCCAATGTCCTACAAGCTTTTCAATACCATGTTTATAAAATTCAGGTGGTTTTGAGGCAAAAAACGTACAAAGACTGGTGTGCAGGTCATCTAAAGAAGTATACTGTTTCTCGTCAAGATAGTTTTGCAGACTCCTGAAGAGATGATAATCTGAAGGTGCAAGGTCTGGAGGATGTGGAAGTTTTTCCCACCCAAGCGCCTCAATTTTTGCAGAAGTGATCCGAGTGGTATGAGGATGTGCGTTGTCATGGTGGAATGATTGTGTGGTAAGATTTCAAAGTGTGTTACACCACCTTTATCCCACCAAACACTAAGCTACACCTTCCGAGGGTGAAGATTTGATTTTGGCTGTGGTGTTGCTGGTTCCCTGGCACAAACCCACTGTCGATGGTGCTTAACATTCTGGTACAGTACCTATCCACTTTTCATCACCAGTCACTAAATGGTGCAAAAACGGATCTTGGAGTTCATGAGAATGAAGAGCTGTACTAATGTTTACCCGCACCCTCAGATTGTTGACTGACAATTCATGTGGCACCCATTTTCCTAACTTAGGCACTTTCCGAAGTTGTTGCAAATGTCGATGGATGGTGGACGGGGATGAATTGAGTTTCTGGGCCAATTCTTCGACAGTTGTTGAACAGTCTTCTTCAAGTGTGGCTAACAGTAGGTCATCATCAAACTCAGCAGGGCATCCAGAGCGTGCTGCATCTGTCAAACAGCAGTCACCATTCCTAAACTTTTGAAACCATCTTTGACATTTCCTCACATGCAGAATATCATTGCCATAAATGTCCTCAATGTTTCGCGTTGCTTCAGTTGCACTACAGTAGTCCCTCGCCATATCGCGGTTCACATTTCGCGGACTCGGTACATCGCGGTTTTTTCTAGCCGAAATAAAATACGTACTCTAATTGAGTTGACAAAGAACCGCGAGATAGGAAAACCAGCGAAGCTTGAGCTACTTTGCCTATATGATACCGTACACGGCACACCATTGGCCGATGGATGAGACGCGACCAATCAGAGCACGCTGTTCAGTATCCTGGGCGCTGATTGGCTTAGCGTTCGTCGCATCTCGATCTGCAGCCTACCGAAGCATTCAGCATCTCGCCTTGCTCAGTTCGGTTTCACGTGTTATTCATTTAGAAGAGATGTAATGCTCTTCTTTGCTGTGCAGTACATTCATCTCGTCATCACCTTCATCGTTCAGTACTGCACAGCTAATTCATCGTCATCGTCATCATTCAAGTTTTAGTATCTTCGCTGGTGAGTACCCATACGAAATTTTAATGTTGGTAAAATTATTAAAAAATACTGTATATACAAATGTTTTCTTTTTAAAATACTGTTAGTCTCTTTCATACTCCGAGTGTAGAAAGTGTTTATAAGAGCGTGGGAAAGGTTTATAAGAGTGCGGGGAGGGTTTATAAAGGCGTAAAATACGTAATAAACATATCGTTTTTCTACTTCACGGATTTTCACCTATCGCGGGGGGTTCTGGAACGTAACCCCCACGATATTCGAGGGAATACTGTATTCCCTTTTTTGAACTCTTAAAGCATTATATGCCTGATATGCTCTTCTGATACTGCCATGTTTATGAGGGGTTCACATAAAGCAAAACACACATCTTCACTGGTAGTGATGTAGCGGATGTCATTTTTTTCACATCCGCGGATGCGGATGAGGATGTTTGATTTCAACATATGCGGATGTCTACATTTTCGTTATTTTTTAGGATATATTCGAGATTTGTTGTGTTTAACGTATATAATAAGTTATTATATAGAGAGAGCTGTAGCTATAATGTCGTATAATTGATTAATTGTACAATAATTGCTGTACTTTTCTCTGAACATATAAAATAATATCAAGCATCTAACTAATATAGAAATCAATTAGTGAATTCGTCTGCAAATAAATTCATTATATTTTGTTGAGTTTCAGCCACAATTAGAAACCATAATTGTGTTACCAGGATGCGGGACGTGAACCCAACTCAAATGCACCCCACCGACCTCTTTCCCCAACCTCCACCCTTATAGAAAGAGATCTTTAATTAGCTTGATAACTATTTATATTAAGTTTAAAGTTTTATTAGGCATATTTATAAATGAGTAATTAAAATAAAGTAAACTAAGATGTTCATCGTTTAATGTTCAAACTTAATTATAGGAAGGTTATGCTTAAGGAACATTAATTTTTCTGCCTTTTCTGCTGCCAGTCTGTTTCTCTTTTCATCATATATTAATCCAGCACTGCTAAATAATCTCTCGCTTGGTACGTTTGTTGGAGGACAGGCTAAATGTTTCCTTGCAAGTTTACTCAAGTATGGATAGATATTCTGCGTGTTTTTCCACCAACTAATAGGATTATCACATGCAGCCAGGCGTTTTTCTTGGTGATAGCTCTCGATCATTTTTACTACATCTTTTGACATTGCGTAGGTCTCGTCATTGCTGCTTGACTCAAGAAACTGAGAGACAGATTCTGTGATAGATTTGCTTGTTGAAGGTGTTGGTTCTGTCACTGAAACTTTTATTCTTTTGGTGGGTGGCGAAGCGACAGATTCAAGAGATTGAAGCTAGTTCATTGTGCGCAAAAGTGATGCAAGCGACAAGACGAGAGGCTGTTCTTGTATGAAGTTACTCTCTTGCAACCTACTTAGATCCACGTTACAAAGCTAAGTTATTTTCACCTAGTACATTAGAATGAGTTAAATCATCACTTGGCAAAGCAGTTGAAAACTGCTTTGCCAAGTGATGATTTAACTCGTTCTAATGTACTAGGTGAAAATAACAGCTTTGTAACGTGGATCTAAGTAGGTTGCAAGAGAGTAACTTCATACAAGAACAGCCTCTCGTCTTGTCGCTTGCATCACTTTTGCGCACAATGAACTAGTTCTATTAATATAGTAGAATTTGATAATTTCCGCTTATTAATGACATTTTATCTCAACAGTCCACATCCGCACTACATCCCCAGTCCAAGGTGCGGATGCGAGAAAATGTGCGGATGTTATGCGGATGCGGATGTGACCTACATCACTATTCACTGGTCAAGGTCTGTAAAGTATGTAGCAAAACATGATAATCTCCTCTTAGATATAACCTTCGGAAAATTTATGCTTAAACCGAGTAGGACTAGTTTAAACTTAATCTATCGTAAAAAATAACATTACTTATGGGATGACCTGATACATAAGGGCCTGTGTCTCATTATTATATTTTATTTTAAGATAAAATGTTTGCTTCTGTGAGAAATAAAGTTTAAAAGAATTAAGACAGGTAGAGACTACAGTAGATTGTGATAAATAAATAAAAAACACAGGCCTGTGATGGTTTTGTTCAAAATATTTTATCACTGACATAGTAATTTTTGCATGTTGATTCCGAAAATAATATTAATTTTTTGCCATCACATACAGATTTTTCACAAAATATATTTCATATTACATATGTAAGTAATTTTCATTAAAATTGACTCGATTAAATTTTGGTTAAAAACTACTGCCTATAAATGCTTCCAGATCAGAAGTGACGTCATAGTGTCTTCTACAACATTCGAGAAATGCACCACTAGTATATAATGATTGACAAGCCACAAGATGAGTCAGTCTGTCTAGTGCATGCAAGGTTATAGTTCTTTATTATTCAAAGGTTCGTGGTGACTATATTTCTTTTGAAATTTGTTTATTTGTTGCTATGGCAACCAGACAGTGTGTAAATAGCCCAAACATTTTCTCTTATATTTGTGGAAAATTTACTGTGAAAAAACAAAGGGGAGATATTACAGACTTTGTCAAGAAAGCATACTATGCGTACTTCAGAATGAAACTTGGAGATCAAGACAAATCATGGGCTCCACACAAAGTTTGCAATGTTTGTGTTGAATAACTTAGACTGTGGAGTAAAGGTAAAAAGGATTCCTCACCTTTCGGGATTTCAATGGTCCGGTGTGAGCCTAGAAATCACAGCAATGACTGCTATTTTTGTTCCTGTAACATGCAAGGCTCCAATACTAAAAATAAAAAGGAAATTTCTTATCCAAACTTTGTCTGCTATAAGACCTGTTACTCATGCACCTGGTATACCTGTACCTACTAAATGAAATACTCTTCATATAACTTCATCTGATTCGGTGTCTGATGACGATGGAAATGATGATATTGATTGTTTTCAAACCAAAACATCTGGTGAACCCCAATTGTTTACACAAAGTGAACTTAATGATTTGGTAAGAGATTTGTGCCTCAGAGATTTTGAGATCCAGATTTTGTGCAAAGAACTTACTTTCTCCCGGGATGTCATTTTACTGGTACAGAAATTGAGAAAAAGAATTCATCCAATATTTTTCTCAAGAAAGTTCACTGGTATATTGTAACAATGTTTTGGAACTAATACTTAAGCTAGGTGCTGCAGTCTATGACCTAAATGAGTGGAGACTTTCCATTGATTCCTCCAAAAGAAGTCTAAAAGATGTCTTCCTTCACAATGGTAAACTTGCATGCATCCGTTCCTGTGGCTCATTCAGTTCACTTGAAGGAAACGTACGAAAATCTTGAGCTGCTTCTAGCTAAGGTTAAATACAAAGAACACGGTTGGCTACTTTGTAGAGACTTAAAAGTGATTTGTATGTTAGGTCAACAACCAGGTTATATGAAGTTTCCATGTTTTTTGTGTGAATGGGATAGCCGAGCAAGAACTGAGCACTGGATAAAAAAGGAATGGCCATGTAGACTCTTAGAGTCAACCTGAAACCTGGTTCTAAAATTCGCCATGAAAGTTTGTTTGACACGAAGAAAGTCCTTTTAGTGACGAAGCTGGGCACTTGCGTTTTTTTTTGCGGTACTGCGGTACTACCGCACTACCAAACCGGTACCGCATAACGCAGTACCGCAAAGGATCGCTGAAAGTACAGCAGTACCGCTACCGCATTTTTTGCGGTACTGCGTTATGCGGTACCGGTTTGGTAGTGCGGTAGTACCGCAGTACCGCAAAAAAAACGCAAGTGCCCAGCTTTGCGCTTTTACCTCCGCTTTACATAAAATTGGGCTTGATGAAGCAATTTGTTAAGGTCTTGGATGAAGATGGAGATTGTTCTAAGTATCTGTGTGGTAAATTCCCAACTCTTTCAGAAGCAAAATTGAAAGAAGGAATTTTCGTTGGTCCCCAGATCAGAAAATGGACTTTGTTCATTGTTCTTTCAAAGTGTTCATCCAATCTTGAAAAAGAAGTGTGGATTGCTTTCAAGGATGTTGTCAGCAAATTTTGGGGGAACAACAAGGACCCAAATTACCAAAACATTGTGAACAACATGCTAAATAAGTTCAAAGAGTTGGGTTGTAATACGAGTTTAAAATTACATTTCTTACACTCACACTTGGATTACTTCCCTGAGAATCTCGGAGCACTCAGCGAAGAACAAGGAGAATGGTTTCACTAAGACATCAAAGAAATGGAGAAGAGATATCAGGGAAGGTGGGACATCAGCATGATGGCTGATTACTGCTGGATGTTGAAACGGGATACTCCAGAATTATCACACAAAAGAAAAGGAACAGTGTGTACATTAGGGCATTCCGAAAACACGAAGTTCGAAATCCAGCAACGCACATATGCTAAACTGGATCCATTTGTACTAAAACGAAACCACACAAAACATGGTCTTGATAGTCTCATTCCTTCCACTCCCCCAAGCCCCTTGTAGGTTTGGGTCAACTTGTAGAGCGTTGAAACAGCGAGTGTATTGACACGAGCACACAATCGACACGAGCACACGACTAGCACTACTCGTCCACACACACACACACACACACACACACACACACAACCACTTTCCGTTCATCAACCCATCCCCACTAGGTGGGCATCTGCTGCCTGCCTACAAACTGTGTTATCAGTCTGACGTGTCGTACCACTACTAATGAGTCTTATTTGTTTCACAGATGGCAACAACACGCAAGCAAGTGAGTAACTTGTGGCTTCTCGGGCACCTCATGGAGGAGGATTTCTCTTCCATGAGACAGCTTCCCACCATGGGTGAAGTTGGAAAGCGTCTGTTTTTCATCCAACGAGTCACGAAGCAAAGCCTTCCAAGAGCATGTAGTGATGTGGCCGAAGAACTCATGGAGGTGTGGACAAAAGCATCGTTGAAGACATCCCACAAGCCATACATTGTTGCCAAGCTCAAAAAGCTTCACGAGAGGTACGTGAAGTTGTCTAATCA
The DNA here is from genome assembly GCA_023014485.1 of Bathynomus jamesi. NCBI lineage: Eukaryota > Metazoa > Arthropoda > Malacostraca > Isopoda > Cirolanidae > Bathynomus > Bathynomus jamesi. The sequence continues at coordinate 33,895 of JAJOZX010004532.1, read as the reverse complement.
CAAGGATCGACGAACGGAAACACAGCGAGCTCATGAACAACAGTTCCTGTTGGACATGGAGACCTTGTTTGATGTTGCTCACTCTGAAGCTGGATCTTCGAAGACAAATAAAGAGGACTGCGACTTCCTTAAAGACCAACAGACAATGAGAAAGATGGTCATTGGCCCAGAAGACGTTGCATTTGCCAAAGCATCCAAGGCCAAGGCAATGAAGCAGGAGAACGAGGAGCGACGACGACACAAGTCTAAGGAGGAAATGAAACGAATACGGGAGCCGGAGCATGCAGAGGCAGATGCAGAATTGACTGGCAGCTCGTCCAGCTCCACCGAGTCTTCGGGAGAGGAATTCACTCAGGTCAGCCACCGCCTCCGCCAATGTGGCTCTCAGCCAAAAGCCATGATGATGGACCCTCGCCGGGTTATCGATGACCCCCAGTTCGTCGCGGCCCTTGACCGGACAAATACAAGCGTGCAAAAAGCATACACATCGTCGCTCCTGCCCTGTCAGCAGCTGGGGTGAATGTGCGAGAATTGACGCTCTCAGCGACCTCCATTCACGGTGCCAGAACCAAAACACGACACAGAATTGCCGAGGACATTAAGACCAACTTTGACCCCCAGAAGCCGTGCATTCTCCACTTCGATGGGAAGATCCTTCCCAACGAACGAGGTGGTAAGTCGGATCGCTTACCCATCGTTGTATCAGGAGGCGGCTTCGAAAAGCTGCTGGCCATTCCAAAAATTGCATCAGGAACCGGAAGAGCAATGAGAGATGCCATACTCACCGTACTGGACAGTTGGCCGAAGGTGAAACCATTCATTGCAGGAATATGTTGTGACACAACGGCGGCAAATACAGGTCTCCACACAGGAGCATGTGTCACAATTGAAGAAGGCTTGCAGCGTCCACTCGTCTTCTTCGCTTGCCGCCACCACACTCACGAGTTGGTGGTCACTGCAGTCTTCGGCAAGTTCTTTTCTTCCTCTGGCCCGAACATTCCTTTGTTTGCTCGCTTCAGGGATTACTGGAGCTTCATTGACCAGGGCAGCTACCATCCCTTTGAAGATGACCCGCAAGACCCTGACCCCTTGAAGACTTTTGTCTCTGATAACCGGAACAGTGTTGTTGAATTCATCAGTGCCAGACTTAGTCAGAAGCAGGACCGGGATGATTACCAAGAATACATGGAGCTGGCGCTTCTCTTCTTGGGGGCAACCGTCCCTCCAAAGAAGCAGAAGAGTCTCTTCCGCTATCCCGGAGCATTCCACTGAGCTAGGTGGATGGCAAAAGGAATTTATTCCCTCAAGATCTTGTTTCGGAGCCAGTTTTCCCTAACGCCGTCGGAAGAGAAGGCGCTGCGACGCATCAACGTATTCTCCACTACGATTTACCTTCGAGCGTGGTTTGAGGCACCCAGTGGCGTCGATACTCCTCGAAACGACATCGAGCTCCTCCGACAGCTTGAAGGATACAAGACCAAAGACGAGGCAGTTGCAACCATTGCGATAGCCAAGGCTCAGAACCACCTCTGGTACCTCAGTGAAGACCTTGTTGGTCTCGCCTTTTTCTCGGATAAGGTAGACAATTTGGAAAAGAAGCATATGCTTAAAAATCTCCATGAGGCCCCTGCGCGCAAGAAGGGGCTAAGAAAATTCGAGTCAAAGTGCATGAAATCGCCGTATCTGCTCACACTCCCAGACTTCGTGACTAAACGGACTGCTAACTTCTTCAAATGCATGGGACTCAAAGTTCCCCACTACCTGGAGGACCTGGTGGCGATGAAGGAGAGAGTTAGGACCATTCGGGTCGTCAATGACTGCGCTGAGCGAGCGGTGAAGCTCGCAACTGACTTCAACAGCTCGATCACCCAGCGCGAAGACGAGAAAGAATTGGCATTCCAAGTGATCGAGCATCATCGGAAGACCATGCCCAGTGCAAAGAAGTCCCATTACATATGATCCCTATGGATATGTTGGTAAATTTTTCATTGTTTTCTTAATGTGTTGAAAAGACTAAGGTTTCTGTTAATTGTTTTGGATGTAAAGTTACGGAAGTACATTTTTTGTTCAGCTGATTCCATAATCTCCCAAATAAGACTTGAAGGAGGCTCTTGGGGGACCAGTAAATATTACTCAAATTGAATAAAATTTTGTTTGTGTTGTTCAGTTAATAAATGGACTTGATTAAACATGTGTGTGGTATTGAATTCCAGACTTTGTACATCACCCCTATAGCCGCAGAATGCCCTAGTGTACATTCGAGACTAAAAGGCATAGTTATCACAAGAAAACTCGGGACAAATAAAGATGAATATGTAATTGACGTTAATAGTTTTCTTTCTTTTTAAAGTTGTTTGCATTTGTAATTAGTATAACAAAGCGAAATAGGTACCTAATGTAAATTGAAATAAGTAATATTTATTTGTTCTTTCCCTTCCAGTTTGCAGAAAATCCTTATGTGATAGAAAAAAAATGGACACCTTATTCGAAATCAGCATAGTTGAATTATATAAAATAACTTATTAGTAAAAAACAACTCTTACAAAGTTCTCATTTGCAGGCCTGTGAAATTTATAAAGCTCATGAGGCTTCTATTCTATCTCTGCCAAATATATTAATAACCACATTTATAAAATAAGACTAATGAGCAAGGCATCTTGCAGATATTTCATCAGGCCAAATATGTTTAGGAACATTCAAAGAAACCTGCTTTTTCATTTACAAACATGTTTTGAGATTGGTGGGAATAATTTTGAACAAATAAATAAAACAAAAATAAATATATTTTCCTATAATGCTTGACTTTATGGACACCCTGTAGTGTTTTGTAATCATTCATGTACTGACTATTATTTTTGCCTGTATACGAGGTGTCCCAAAAGTTCCTATCTATTTGGCAGAAATAATAATATTTTAATGAAAATAAAAACAGCATACCCAAATGTGTGTATTAGGCTGGGTCGAAAAGGGGTCAAGGTCAAGATTTTGTTTAGGTACATATTGTGAGGTTGATCATTTTGTAATAGTAGTATCCATACCAAAAATCAAGGCTGTGGGGCCTTCGCTACCCCCCCCTACCGATATTCACTTTTTTTCCATATGAATTTGTATGGGAAATAGGCCAAAAATCGAAAATCGTAAAAATCGACTCTAAAGATTAATTTTTTGCTTTCGGATGGCCAAAATCGGGTTCCCCGGCACGAATTACATCAGAATAGACCACTCACCAACTTTTTTTGAGATCGGGGGGTAGGGTCTTAAATCCGGTGCTGACTCATAGCACTGGATATAAGACCTAATATTACATTATTTTTGTTGTTTCTTTCCAGATTCCTATTTAGGTACCTAGAATGTTAAAAGTTTGTATTAAAATACGTTATTTAATTTTAAAATATCAGTAATAAATAAAATATAGTTAAAATCTTATTAAATTAAATTATGGCTACTAGAAAAAGAAGCCACAATGCAGCCTTCAGATATCCAGCAAAACTTTCATCTGCCATAACGCCATCAAAAGCTGATGTTGTAAGGCACTTCCATTTTATTGTTAGAGAGGAATAATCTAAAGCACAGGGTAAAATAAGTAAAAATGATTGCTATAACGTAGTTGTTCAAGATATAAAAGAAATTTGGCAAAAATTTTCTTTCCCAACAATTGATACAAAGGGAATTTATGTTAGAGTTACTAGACTTATAGAAGATGCTGATAAGTTAACTAAATGCCCTATGATAAATTTAGGTCAAAAATTTTATTGAATTTCTCTTAATTTCTCTTAATTTCTCTTAATTTCTCTTAATTTCTCTTAATTTCTACCAATAATAGCTAAAAATTTGTATTAAATTTTTTTTTTCATGAATTTTGTATTTTTTTTTTTTTCATTAAAAAATAAATGTTTTATAAGCGAACTTTTGTAATAATAAAAAAATTTCTAAGTAAATCGCAAATTATCTCTAATTTTACGAATTTTCTGAAAAACTGAAACTGGTAGGGGGGGTAGGAGTCCTCAGAATTCAAAAATATTTTACCAGGGTGTTGTTATGATTGATTGAGCCACCTCACACTATGTATGGAAGACATTCACTAGCATCTGTGGAGTTATTTTCTCTGCTGCTGCTGCTGCAGCAATGCAGTTTTGCAAATCATGCATCTCTGCCACTCTTGTTTTTTACACCTCAGACTTTATAAAACCTCATGCAAAGAAATCTGGAGGCGTCAAATCAGGAGATTTTGCCGCCCATGGTATGTTTCCACCATGCCCAATCCAGTGATTTGGCAAACGTTCATCGAGGTAAGTTCGAATGACGTTTGCGTAATGATGAGAGCCCCATCTTGTTGAAACAAAACCATGTTGAGAATGCCATCCGAGAGAAGTCGGGGATATAAGAATTGCTGAAGCTTGTCAAGATAAACTGGTCCTGTCACTGGAGACTTTGCAAAGAAAAGGGCCGCTGTGGGGAAAATAACCACATATGCTGGTGAATGTCTTCCATAATGCAGCTGAGGAATTTGAGACATGCAGAGACACTGATGATGCTCACGCCGAAGCTAATACCTGAATTTGATATATACACAAATATTTGGTTATGCTGTTTTTATTTTCCTTAAAATAATATTTCTGCAAAATAGACAGGGACTTTTGGGACACCCTGTATTAAGTTATTTCTTGTCAGCAGGCTTATTTAATATCTAAGCAGTCCGCATTAAATGCACAATTTCGGTGAAAGAAGGAAGAAATTTAAAAAATGGATACAATAGTAAAAAAAAAAACATTTTTAATTGGAAGAGATAAACCCCCTAAAAATTTGCAAGCCGAGTGTATATATATATATATATATATATATATATATATATATATATATATATATATATATATAGAAACGACGTAAGTATGGAGGAGCGTTCTGCACACGAGGAAGAGAAATAACGAACAAATGAAAAATGAGGTAACCGCCCGGGAATCGAACCCAGGATCTTCCGATTGCCCTATGTAGGAGAATTACGACTTCTGACTGATCGAGGCCCGTGGTGTAGTGGATAGCATATCTGACCGGCAATCGGAAGATCCTGGATTCGATTCCCGGGCGGTTACCTCATTTTCATTTGTTCGTTATTTCTCTTCCTCGTGTGCAGAGCGCTCCTCCATACTTACGTCGTTTCTATACATTAATATACTGCGTGGTCATTGCAGTTAAATATATATATGTATGTGTATGTATATATATTGTAACTGCAAACAACACAGTATAATTAATGTAAAGAACGACGCTTGTGTAGAAGAGCGTTGCGCATAAGATGAGGGAGAATGAACAAATGAAAAATGAGGTACCACCCGGGAATCGAACCCGGGATCATCCGATTGCCGTATATAGGAGAATTACGACTTCGGATTGATCGAGGTCCATGGTGTAGTGGATAGCATATCTGACCGGCAATCGGATGATCCCGGGTTCAATTCCCGGGTGGTACCTCGTTTTTCATTTGTTCGTTCTCCCTCCTCATCTTGTGCGGAACGCTCTTCTACACAAGCGTCGTTCTTTACATTAATTATACTGTATTGTTTGCAGTTAAAATGTATATATGTACGGTATGCGAAAGTGCCCCCTCAGGGTATTGGTTTCTGCTCGTATGTAGGAGAATTACGACTTCTGATTGATCGAGGTCCATGGTGTAGTGGATAGCATATCTGACCGGCAATCGGATGATCCCGAGTTCGATTCCCGGGTGGCACCTCATTTTTCATTTGTTCGTTCTCCTTCCTCATTTTGTGCGGAACGCTCTTCTACACAAGCGTCGTTTTTTATATATATATATATATGTGTATATATATTATTATTATTATATATATATATTATTATTATTATTATTTTATATATATATATATATATTATTATTATTATTATTATTATTATTATTATTATTTTTGTGGATTAGTTTGAATCTGATTTTATTTTAAACATTTTTTCAGGTATCTTAATTTGATGGGAACTAAAGTGTCGGATTGCGGCGTATTTTCATTATTTCAGAAAATCGAAGGAGACTTTCTAGACTCTTCCGAGTGCAGAAGCAGTGTTTCACCTCTGGAAGTCTTGGATGTTCGTGACACCTTTGTAACGTCTGACAGTATCAAAGGGGCACTGTTAAATCTTCCCAATTTAGTTTACCTTCCCAGTGAAATTCTCTTGATTTCACTGACAGAAATTTTAAGACTGTATAAAACGATGGGGGAAAATAGGTTTCCTATCTTTCAGCTAAAAAATATTCATCACAAAGTGTTATTCAGATACGAAGGACTAGGTACAAATACCTTGCGAGACGTTCTTCAGATGTGCCCAAAAGCTCATAAAGTGATTTGTTATGGAAATTCCAGTGCCTCTAATTTCTTCTTGCAGTTCATTAATTTAAACTGTATTACAGAGCTAAAATTGGATTCTCCTCTGGAGCTCACAATTTCTTTCACAACTCAAATTCTTCCTATTTTGAAAGCCAAAGGAATGAACATATTGCACTTGAGTCTGGGGAACTTTTCTCACGTAAACATCCAATCCATCGGAGCTCATTGTCCAAACATCGAGGCTCTCTCTCTTCATGAAAATACTTTTCAGCATTCAAGAGAATACAATGACAAATCCTTCAGCCACTTGACCAACCTAGAAGTCCATTCTTTTTACGTGCATGCTTTGTTGGATGAAAATGAAGACTTCTGCTTATCGCGCCAAAATATTCATGCCTTACTCTCCTCTTCATTTCTGCAAACGATTTACTTTTCGGAACAAAATCATCTTGACGATAATTTATATGAGGACGTATTTAAAAGGAACTCATTTCCTCATCTCAGAGTTTTATCACTGGAAGACTGTAATTTTATTACTAAAAAAAGCGTTTGGCGTTTCTTGCGTGTTCGTAACTCGATGAACAGTCTAATATTGAGGGATTGTGAATTAATAACGCAAAGGGATTATGATTCTTTTCAGTATTATGTACAGGAAAATAAATTTAATGTGAAAATAATATACGTTTAAGAACCAGTTTGCAAACGTAAAGAAAGGTATTGAGGTCAAAAGAAACTGAAGTTATAAGTAAGAAACGCAGCTGCAGGCTAAGTTCGTTTATGATTCTGTCCAGCATTTGGAGACCATATAAGTGTTCAGGAACACAAGAGTAGTTAACCCAGTTATTAAAATGAAAGTGATATGGATTATTGTTTTGCAAGCTGAGAAGCTAAGTCGTCCTTTTACATGGGCTGATAGAAAAAAAAAACTTCTTTGTATGATCTTTAAGTATGATGATAATGAAAAAGGTGGAAAATTATTCTTATCAGTTTGCATAAATTAAAATGAGTTTTTACTCGTCAAAATCCCCACCCGGAACTGAATGGCAAAGTTATACAGAATTTGAATGTTTAATATTTACATATATCTGTAAATGGCATTATGAATGAATGTGTTTCGTGAACTGAAAGATCTTCAATTCGCTTTTGAGGTCTGAGCTACCGTCAGAAATAAAATGTAGGCAAGAAAATAAAATAAACGATAAGTGCTTTCAGATAAAAAGTCTTAGTTCAGACAACCCTTACAACAAATTGATTGAGGAACACACGTTCATAATTTGAAGACACTATTGTGTGTCCTATGGCATATGATGTAGGTTGTGATTCCCAGTATGAAAATTCTTTGTCAGTATTGTGGCAAAGCCTGTGAACAAATTTGTTAAAGTATTTTAACCGTGTCATTGATTTTGAAAGGTAAACCAGTTATTACCAATAGAAGTAGTAGTTGAAATAATTTGATGTAGAAACTAAGAGAAAATTTGTTAAAAGTTTAATTATTTTGAAAACCTTTTTAGGTTTGGATTACCCAATGTCAAATTACACTGGTCGACAAAATCGAACTTTTTCTCTCATCAAAGATGTATACACATTTTTCTAGACCTGTTTTGCACGCTATTCCAAGTCTGTTTTCGGATATCTTCTAGCACATCTAGTTATCGAAATATGACTTGTTAATTTCAACACAATGTATCGTAAAAATACAACTCTTCATAAAAAGAAATGTGCACCAACCTAAAAATGTTGCGAGTACGATTTTCTTTTGTCAACCTTGTCCGGATCGTCGCGGTATAACATCCAGCAGTAGTCTGCCAGCATACTTTAGTTCCAGAAACCTTGGTAGCGATTTTCCATTGACTGGATGTCTTGATGGAAGCGTTCCCCCTATTCGTCACTCACCGCGCCAAGGTTTTCGGGAAAGAAATCTAGATGCGAATGTAAAAAATGTATTTTTAAGGACAAGCGACGGCCCATTTCTTGATATGCATCGAGCAGTTTCTGAACTCCATCTTTGTATGCGGGAGACTCGTGGTTACCCAAGAAGTTTCCACAAATCCATTTGAAAGCCTGCCATACTTTTAGTTCTAAGGCATTGAGGCTTTCTTCAAAGCCTTCATCCTGCAGAACCTCCCTGATTTGGGCCCCACAAAGATTCCCTTAAATTTCCCGGCACTGATGTTTGCAAATTTCTCACCAAGATATCGAAACCCTCTCGAATTCGCCTTACCCATCACTTTCACAATTTTTCATTAAGCCGAGCTTAATGTGGAGAGGTGGCAGGAAAATCATCTTTGGATCAACTAAAGGAACGCACTGAACACTGCCCGTTCCTGGTGTGTATGTGCTTCTTTGATGCTAGTCACGTCTGATGTAATGATCCGCGGTAGCACCGCAGTCCCCATAGGCATAGGAAACAACAGTATTTCGTGAACCCTCGTTGCATGCCCATTAACATACCAATGACTTTGAGATCACCACAGATATTCCATTGATGAGTGCTGTATTGGATTTCTTCGAGTAGTATATTCATGTTATCGTACGTCTCCTTTAGATGAACGGAGTGAGCGATCGCCGATCGGGATGGACGGCTTTAAGTTCCCGTTATGAAGGAGAACCGCTTTCAAGCTTCGCTGTGAGGAATCATTGAAGAGGCACAACTCAGATGGTGTGTGTACCTGTGACAAGTTCTCAAAGTCAATTGATATCATGACAATAGCAGAGCGGACTGTCTACTGTAAAGAATGTCGCCAAATCATGGTTTCGTTTTCGATAGTGACACGCTCGGACGTTCTTCTCAAGTGTTTCTGCTTTAGTCTCGAGGAGAGGGTTAGGTCTCTAATGAGGTCATTCAACTCGTTTTGGGTAATCCTTTCCGGCACCGATTGCTCTTCGTCAGGTGTGTAGTCAAGATTGGCCAAAGGTCCCGCATCTCCGTCAATCGCACCTTCGTCGGATTCCCTTTCGTCTTCTAAAGAATCGAGTTCATGCTGTGGAGGTACCGGAATCGGCATCGTGTTATCGTGAGGGATCGGTTTGATCGCGGAGTCTACGTTCAGATAAACGATGTTATGCTTGTTCTTCACGGAGAATCCAGTTATGTTAACATTGCAAAAGTAACAATCGCCATGATGGTCTCTCGGCTCCCTCCATATCATGGGTATAGCGAACGGCATCGACTTTTTCCTTTGGTTCAACCAGTCACGTAATCCATTCGAACAAGCGGTACAGATAACATGTAGCACCCACGCCTTATCTTGGTCGCCTAGTGGACAGCGGAAGTATAATCGGTAAGTTTTCCGAAGATCCATCGTGATTGTACGCCGTTGTGATTTAGTCGCGAACGACCGCACACGTAACAGACATTGTCGGGGTGATTTTTACACTTTCGAGGCATGATGATCGATGAGTGGGTTGATGTAAATCACCTAAAAAAAATAAAATGTGTAAGTGGGTGACACAAAACAACACGCAACTAGACATGCGACTGTTACGCCAACGAATAAAAGGGTGTACATGTGCAGCATTTGCAAATTTGTGGCCAGCAACTGCTCACCTAAAATCCCACAAGACAACCTGCGGAAAGCCTAAGTTGAAACGACAAAATGTCATACGTACAGAAACGGTAAAGCAAAAACCTACACTTAAGCTGCAACGACAAAATACTCCGCTACATGTATAAAGGACGCATATATAAGCACACCGGACAAAAAATTAGTCACCCCTCTCAGAATGTACCTAATAACGTGTGACGGCGCCTCTGGCCTTGATAACCGCACGAATCCGGCGAGGCAGAGACTCTACGAGGTTGTGCATGTACTGAACATCGATTTGCTGCCACTCGTTCATCAGCCGGTCCCGAAGTTCCGCCAGAGTCCATGGGTGTCTATTCCTGCGCTTCACTTTCTGTTTCCAGCCTGAACAACACCTTCGACGCATTCAGGATTAAAGGCTTCATTGGACCTGCGATGTACTCGTCGCCTCCCATCATTGGAGAACAAACAAAAACGGGACTCATCGGACCAAATTACACGTTTCCAATCTGCCGCAGTCCGGTTTTTGTGCCTCTGAGCCCATTTATAACGTGCCAATTTGTGACTTGCTGTTAACAGCGGCCTCTTCCGTGGTACCCTGCTCCAGATGTCCATCGCATGCAGTTCTCGTCGCAATGTCCGTTCGGAAATTGGTCGCTGGAGAACCTCATTGGTTTCTTGGAGCAATTGTTCTCTGGTTTGAAAACGATTTGCAGTTACTAGACGAGAAACATGGCGGCGGCCCCTATTGTCGAGAATTGTTTTCCGGCCACAGTTACGCCGTCGATTGTCAGTTGATTGCGAACTACACCACTCTTTGTAAACTCGCTGGACAGTACGCGTTGACACACCAACAAATTGGGCTACTTCAGACATTTTGTGTCCGTGGGCTCTGCCAAACACGATGGCTCCTTTTTACCACTGAGTAACGTCTGCCTCACGACCCATTTTGCAGACTATATCCAACACACACTTTGTTCTTCACCACCTCACGAAACAGATCTGATCCTGTGTGCTACGTCACCGCTACTTGTCACTTACCAATGCTACATCAGCGCCCTCTGTGTGACCTTGAACTTCCTACTATCGGTGCTAGTAGGGGTGACTAATTTTTTGTCCGGTGTGCTTATTATATGCATAGTATATATATTATATATAGTATTATATTTTATATAAATAAATATATAAATACAAATTTATTTATTTATTTAATGATCAGTCTCATCTCGAAAACTAGACGTGTTAGAAGAAAACTGAAAACAGATTTGGAATCGGCGCCCCAACAGGTATCCAGCCCACCCATAATTATATCTGATGAAAAATCCTTGTTGGCCAGTGTTATTGAAGTTAATTGTTGACAATAAAAACGAATAATGTGAAATTCACTATTTTATATCGGTTATGAGTTGTATGGCGACTATAAACTGCTGGTTTACAATACCTTATTTTTGTAATGTAGCAAAGATTGTACATGCATATTAAGGGTTATACTAAGATTGTATTTGTATGTTAGGTTAAATGGCAATGCTGGCCTTATTGTTGTATTTGTATGTCAGGTTAAGCGACTGTGCTGGCCATATTTTTGTACTTTTATGTTAGGTTAAGTTGCTATGTTAGCATTATTTTTTTATTAAGTTCAGTGTTATGATAACATTGTACTTGTATGCTAGGTTGAGTGGCTATGGATTGTGAATGATCCGCAATAAAGATGTTTGTTTTGTATCAGCCATCCCTCTGCCATCAGTCGATGAATCTATATATGAGAGATTGACTTAATTTTTTGCCTGATTAAATTTTATTTTTTATTATTGTTTATTTTAATGGTATAAAGGAAATACACTTGACCTGTCATGGGTCACTTTCATAGGTTCAAAGTGACTAACCTCAGATTTTAATTAGCACAGAAAATGTGTACAACTGGTATTCCATGAAAAAGAATCTCTGCCAACCATTCCGTTTCATTCTTTTTTCAAATGTGCCGTTTGTTGCTCACATCTGGAATTCGTGTCGGCTCGCAAAAAAACAAATTCCACGTACGAGTAGTAGTCGACAGTTTTTTTGAGGGAGGTGGTTGTCCTGCACCCTTGTCGCCCTTAAACCAAACCCAAGCCCTGACCCTGCCAACTCGTCGCGCGTTGGATATGAGGCCGCCTTTTAGGCAGGGGGACTGGGTGTGGTTGTATCTCCCATGCGTGACATCTATTGGCGTGGGACCGAGTGTGCCCACGATTCGCCTTTCCCTTGTTGGAGTCGATGGTGGCTGGATGCTCGCGGGGGATGGTTTCCTTTTTTTTTTTGCGATGCCTTCTCGGCTTACGACCCTTGCTTCTCATCCTCGGACTACGGTTTTGGATACTCCTATCTCCTCCCTAGCCCCTATTGTTTCTTTAGGGGATGGTCCTGTTCGATTACCTGTCCCTCGATTTCTTTGTCCTTATCTTCCACCAAGATGGTCGATTCTCGCCCTCGTACGTCTTCCATTGCTACTTTGGAACCTTATGCTCCTCAGGGGTTCTCTCGGGGTTCTCCCCCGCGGAGTACCGTTTCTTCTCCCCATGAACACCGACGAACCCGTTGGTCTTGGAAGCCCGTTTCCGTGGCTTCAACATTCCCGTCCCTCTCGACTTCCCCTATCGCCTTTTTTATTATTAAACTGACCACTTCTCGTTCTTTGCTTACCCACCGTGTTGCGGTGGGTAGGCAACACACAACTCCTAGACGTACCGAAGGAGGACCTCCGCTCATGTTTTGCAGAGTGGAAGGTGTCTTCATCCCACTCCTCGCCTACGCTTGACTTTTGACCAGCTGTCGCCTCCAGCCACGGTTGGCAAAAACCCAACTGGGTTTTTTGGTTTTTGCTGGGTTTTTGGATTTTTGCCAACCCTTCCTCCAGCGCATGTCTGGTATGTTTGACTTCGTTTTGATGTGCGGCCTTACGTCCCTCCACCTACCTGTTGTTTCAATTGCCAGACATTCGGGCATACCGGTTCCCGTTGTCACCGGTCTACTCCTGTCTGCGTCCATTGCGGCCAGGATTTTCATGGTGTTCCATGTTCTAACTCCCCTTGTATTAACTGGTGGTAACCATCCTGCTTCCTCAGCCTCGTGTATACTTTACAAGTTCGAATTTGAAATTGTTACTCTCAAGACCAAGGAGCGCATGACTCCCTGAGGCTCGAGCTCAGGTTCGCGCTCGTTTTGTGCGAGAACACGTCACATTCGCGGACATTCTTTGTGTTTCTCGTTCGCAACCTGACCATTTACGAAAACTCCCTTCTGCTTCGTCTCCTCCCTCAGTTCCTTCTTCGCTTACTCCGGCCCAGCTCCGCACAGTGTCGGTCTCGGCAGTCTCCATGTGTTTCTCCTCGACTTACCTTGGCCCGAACGTCTCCGCGCCGCATTCTCTCCTTCGAGGGCGTCTGTGGGGCTGCCTCCTTGTGGGGACCCTCCTGCTGGTCGGGGGGGGGGGGGGGTGTTAAGTGTGGAGCTGAGGAGACCTCCCCTGGTTCTCCAGTTTCTCACCGTCGCTCGGATCTGGTTCTCTCTCCGCTCTCTTCCCCTGCCACTGAGTGGTACCCTTACAGACCCTGCCCGAGGTTCTATTTCATCCCTCTGACCCAGGTCGGACTCCTTCTCCTCTGGCCAGAACCCTGTATGTATTATGGTTCCTGGTGGCTCGGTTCCCTCTTCACAGGTGGGCGTCGTCAGTCTCTCACCAAAGTTGTCTGTACCCGTTTCTCGCCCTTCGAACTTCGGCCAGTTGGAGAGCCAACTTGCGGTGTTGAACTCCCTCCCGTCAGTCTCACACGCCCGTTCTCGCTCCTTGTTGGATCTCCCTATGACCCCAACATATTTTTGCTCTCCGCCAACCGTTTCCTCTGGCTCCCCCTCTTAGTTCCGACGATGCCTCTGTCCCTGCTCCTTTATAAGTACGCCGCGGTCGCTTTAGGAAGTCCTGCATTCCAGTTACTGTTTTCTACTCTCTCCCTGCTCGCCCGGCTGATCCCCGCCTACGGACTCAGCCTGAACAGGTTGGGTCAGACCCGGACGTGCAGGAGAACCGCCGTATCTGCTCCATTTTCTGGTCGGTAATTTCCCTTTTCCCTTTCATATTTAAAGTTTACTTCTTCGTAGCTAACTTTTACTTTTACCTCTTCGTATTTAACCCTTATCTTTTACATTTTCTTTTATTTTTTATACGCTTTTACACTTAACTTTTACACTTTTACACTCTTACCTTTTACCCCTTTTACACTTTTAAAGTTTCTCCTTTTATATCCATTAAAATGGCTTATTTTAATTCTGTCCTTCACTGGAACTCGGGGCATTTTTTGCCAACTAAGAAGGTCTTTCCCGCCTTTTACAAACGTACCACCCTGCCTGTGTTTGTCTCCAAGAAACAATTTTGGGTTCTCGATCTATGCTTTCTCCTACTGGCTAAATCTCCTTTATGAACCCACTTCCCGCTCAAGGTCCTCGAGGGATACGTCGTAGCCAGTGTTATAACACTGCTTCCCGTTGATCAGCGAAGTTAAGCGACATTGGGTCTGGGTAGTAGTTGAATGGGAGACCGTCCTCCGCGCCCAGATTATGTAGCGACCCGTGGTTCGGATCCCACGTAAACCTGTAGGTTTCCTCCGTCATGAGACCTTAGGTGTTGCGAAAGTGGTTAAATAACCCAAATCATATAATCACAGTCCTTGAGGTGGTTCAGCCATCCTCGTACATAGCTCAGTCCCTTGTCGCCCACTCGCACTCAATCTACATTGCAGGTGGTTGCTGTCCGGCTTTCTTTGTCTCGGGAGTATACCGTCTGTTCCCTTTACCTCCCTCCACACGCCCCTGTCTCCCGAGAGGAGCTAGTGGAAGTTGTTGATCAACTCCCCTAGACCTTTTTCTTTAAGGTGATTTTTAATAGTCGTAGCCCAGTGTCGGGTGATGTCCGGGACACTTTCATGGCTGGCTCCTTGATCTCCCTGATGTCATCCCACTCCCTCCATTGTCCCAACTCAGGTGCACCTACTTATTATCACGTTCACACTGATACTTTCTCCTGCATTGATCTCTCCTTTTGTTCCACCGATGTTCTTCTAGACTTTTCTGGGAATTCCTGGGGGATAACTACGGGAGTGACCATTTTCCGGTGCGGCTCTCGTTCATTGCTCCCGGAACTAATCTGCCACCTTCCTCCCGTTGGCTTTTTTCTAGAGCCGACTGGGAGTCCTATCGTAGCCTTACCTACGTGTCTTGTACAGCACAAGATTTTTCGTCGGTGGAAGGATGTTTAGATTTTTGGGGTTCGAGAATCTTGAATGCGGCTGAGAAGACAATTCCCAGCAGACAATGTTCCTCTCATTTGACCCGAGTCCCTTGGTGGTCTCAGAAGTGTGGGGAGGCTGTTCAGAATAAGAAGACTTCTACTTGTCGATTTTACCGCCATAAATCTCCGGATAACCGCATTGCCATGCAAAGCGCTCGGGCAGTGACTCGTCGAGTCCTTAAACAAGTCGGAGGGTCTCCTGGCAACAATACATCTCTGAAATTACATCTTCGACCTCGATTGCTACGGTCTGGAACCGGGTCCGTTGCGTCTCCCGAAAGTTTACTCTCTCTCGTTTCCCAGTCCTCCATGTCGATGGCAGGGACAAACAAACAAACACTTTATTTCAGACTTAACGGGTATAAACATTATACAAGAAGTCCATAGAAGATTAAGAGATAGTTGTCTGGAGCACTGACTAAGTAGGCCAGTGAATCACTGTGTATAATGAACATACAATTGCCTACGCCAATGCTTCCAGATTTCAGATTTATAAAATATATCGGAGACCAGTCCACTAACCATTGTTTCTATTATCTTATTGAATGACTCACCAAGCCTAGTGGTAAATCTAAATACAAAATTGCAAATGACACTAGCACAGTTAGGCACCTTCTTGACTACAAACAGCATACTGACACTAGAAGGAGCACCGTTTACAAATCTTGGAGTCCTAAATAAACTCCTAAAAGTATTATTATATGCAACATAATTTCCTCAAATTATCATATACATCCTGTAGTTCCACCACAAATGAACTGTATGCAGTGGAGTACAAAACGTTTTGAACAAAATCAACTTAACATCTAATGTACACACATGAAATTTTCTAACTAAAGTATTTCTCTGAGCATATAATTGTCTACATTGCCTTCGAATATCACAGTTATGTGAAAGACTACCTGTTAGTATGTGGTGAAGATACTTAGTCTGGGTTACTTCTGACAGAACCATACCATTCAATTGAAATTTTATATACTTGTAGGCCTTGGTGCCCCTAATCATAACATGACTTTTATCAGGATTATATTTTATGTCGTTATCTTTCCCATACCTTTCACACACCTTCAAAAGTGTGCCGATCCCTTTTACAGATGGAGAAATAAGAACTAGATCATCTGCATGCATCAGATGATTAACAATCATTGTACCAATATAGCAGCCTGTTTTACAGGTGTTCAGCACAACAGATAGATTATTATTTATCCATATAAACATTGAATAAGTAGGCGGATATTATACCTCCCTGCCTGACATTGGTCACAGAGAATGGCTCTGAATTAACCCCACCCGATCTTACAAGCATTGTCTGGTGATTATACCAGAATATTAATATATAGACCAAGTAACCAGGTACATTACGATTTACAAGTTTCATGAATAAATTTGTCATGATTAACACGATCAAATGCTTTAGAGGCATCCAGGAAACACAAAAATACATTTGCATCTAGGGTTTGGTATTTACAGACCATTTCCTTCAAGGCATACACACGCATATCAGTACTGTTTCTTTTTGAAACCAAATTGGTTATCACTAGTATACAGGTAACATTCAAGTCTGTTAATGAGTATATATTCAAACACCTTAGACATAATACTGGCCAAGGCTATTGGCCTATAGTTATCTTTTACTGTTGATTTTACCCGTTTCATCTTATAGTACTGGCACCAAAACAACGGATAACATTGTATCTGGCGAAACACCATGTATGAGTAAACCTGTAAAGCACAAAGCCAACAGAGGCACTAATGCCACTACTAAATTTCAGATGCTCAGCAGAAATACCATCAATACCACAGGATTTGTTACAATCTAAACATTTTATGGTGTTTAGTCTCAAATACACTCTATCTGGACTATAGGTAGCATCGCAATTAACATTATTGTTCTTATGTACAGAGTTAAATATATAACTCACTGTTGTGTTCCTTCCATAATTTGACTATATTCTCAGTCCCAGTTACATTTTCAGTATTAGCAGGGAGACACACTGCACTATTATTCATTGTTTATAATTATTTCCAAGAGTTTCTTGGATTCTTACTGGCAAGCTTTCAAGCCAGAGCATCCCTGCTTAACTCATCCTCATGATTTTTTTATATACCTTAATGCATACTTGAACCTGGCATTAGCCCTCTGTTTTTGTTGTAATACAGGGTCTTGCCTTGGCTTCCCTTATTCACACCACATTTTTTATTCGAAAGAAGTAGCGAATGCTCTGGCTACTTCCTTTGCCGCAGCTTCAAATGTCGCCGGATACCCTCCGATTTTCCAATTATGGAAAGAGAGGGTCTCCATTTCGACTGCCAAAACAATGAACCCTATGACCGATTATTGACGATACGCGAACTCCAATCTGCCCTATCCTTCCGGAGAAACTCGGCGCCTGGCCCGGATGGTATCCATTACAAAATGCTACAGTCTGTGCATAATTCGGCTCTATACCTTTTACTTACTGTTTTTAACCGAATTTGGATTGAGGGTGTGTTCCCTCTCGATGGCGGGAGGCCATAGTTATTTCCATTCCGAAGTCTGACAAGGACGCCTCCCTTCCTAAAAACTTTCGCCCAACAGCATTGACCAGCTGTATCCGTAAGTTAATGGAGAACATTGTCGCTTCCCGATTATCCTTTATCTTAGAGTGGTGAGGACTCCTTCCCTCATCTCAGTCTGATTTCCGTCAATTTCGCAGCACTCCAGACCCTCTACTTCTCCTCAGTCACGATATCTAAACCGCGTTTTTTCGTCAACAGATCACTGGTAGTTGTCTTTTTCGACATCTACAAAGCCTACGACACAACGTGAATGTGTTATGTCCTCCGACGTCTCCATTCTATGGATTTTATGGGCTTTCTCCCTCTTTTTATTTCTAATTTTTTAAGAAAATGAACTGTTCGAGTTGGTAAAACACACACCGATTTAACCACACAAGAGGAGCGAGTGCCGCAGGGATCTGTCCTCAGTTTTCTTTGTTTTGCTCTGGTTATGAATTCGGTTGTCCACTTTTTACCAGCTCCCATAAAGTGTTCTCTCTACGCAGATGATCTTGCCATTTACGGCGCAGGCAGTTCTCTAGAGTCGCCGCGAGGCGGGTGCATCTTGCAGTTACTGCCATCGAAAGATGGGCAGCGTCTGTGGGTTTCCGTCTTTCCCTAACCAAGACTGTGTGTATGTTGTTTCATAGACGTTGGACTACTTCTGTTCCCCCCTCTCGCTGTTTTTAGCCGGTAATCCCATTCCGGTAAGGAACACTTAAATTTTTAGGCCTCACTTTCGACTCCCGTCTTACTTGGGTTCCTCATTTGAAGAATTTGAGGCTCTCCACCCGGCGTACCCTCGCACTTTTAGACCATCTCTCCCATATATTTTGGGGCGCTGATAGGCGTACGCTCTTCTGCCTGTACACCTCTTTAGTTCAATCGAGAATTGACTATCGCTGTGAGGTCTACGGCTCCATTTCTGTCTCTCGATTGAGAATCCTGGACCCTCTTCATAATTGGGGCCTCCGTCTGGCTACCGGAGCCTTTCGCTCTTCACCGGTGGCTAGTCTCCAGGTGGAGTGTGACTCCCCTCCCCTTCGGTACTGTAATAACGTCGGGGTGTAGACCTCGTTCGGTATTAGGTTATTAAAAAGACAATAAGGTACTTTCAGGTGTTTTGATTTAGATCTTCTTTAGGGCCTACCATAGGTGCTAGCGTCCCACAAACGACCTCCTAAATAGCTAACCTTTCTAATTTAGAAGCTATACACATTACTCTAACCGATATAATGATTAGAAAACTTCCTGCTTAAATTAGCTACTTTAGAAATATCATCAAATTAAACTTAGCACCAACGATTTAGTTAGATACAAAAATACATGCTTTTTTTTTCAGCCCAATAAACGAACAAACCGTATTCCGCTGTTTATCTTTTGTGTTGCCATTCAGCTTTCTTTTAATGACTTTTAGACTATATACATATATATATATACACACGTCACCTCAGGTACTGTGTGCATACCTTCAAATAAAAAGTTATTACCGTGCTCATAGGATTCCTTCCTCCTTTCTCTGTACTACCCTTGATAAACTCTTCCTCTAGACGACTCTTGGCACCTCACTTCAACTGTCCATCCCTTCCTTTCCCATCATGTTCTTCCTCCACCACAGATCCTCCTAGTTTCGTTACAGGTCCTCCCTCCGTGACCCTACATCCGATCTCCTACTGCAAAGATTTGTGTCCCTTTGATAAAAAGTCCACCCCCTAGTGCTGTCCTGTTGTCCTTGTCCCGTGAACACCTCGCTTGTCATTCTTCCTCCATTCATATCTATACAGATGGCTCCCATTCTCCGTTAGGCGTAGCCGCTTCAGTGGTTTTCTATCTTCCTTGTAAGACTGTTCGAGTATTCATCTACTCCATAACACTGTCATTTACTCAGCGGAGCTCTTTGCTATTTTGGAAGCTCTAACCCAAATTGGTGCTCTTCCTCCGAGTTCGTTTGTAATTTTCTCGGATTCCCGCAGTGCTCTGATGTCCTTAGAATCTTGTGACCCTAAACACTCTTTGGTCCGAAGGAAACAACAATTAGTCCATTTTCTCAGTTTATTCCGCGCGGCGTATCTCTCTCTGTTGGATCCCCTCTCATGTGGGTATTGCCGATAACGAGGAGGTGGACCTTTTGGCCAGGCGAACTTGCTCTCTTCCTATTACCCCAAAATCTTTGCCCTTCTCAGATTTCATTCCTTCCCAACGCCGCCATTTCAGGTCGCTGTGGTAGCGCGACTGGGATGACTTCGGCGTAAACAAACTCCACCGTCTCAAGCCTGTTCTTCGTCATTGATCTTCATATCATAAGTCCCGGCATAAGAAAGTTTGTTGGCTCGTCTGAGAATTGGTCACACTCGTTTGACCCATAGCCACCTTATGTCTAGAAATCCCTTTGAGTCTTGCCCGCATTGTCATGTTCCTCTCACTGTTGAGCATACGTTTCATTTTTGCCCTCTTTATTTAACTTTCCGTTTGCAGTGCTTCCCGGAGTTATATTCCCATCCGGCCTCAACGCATCTTCGGTCCATTCTTGCAGAGGGTGTCTCTTTCTCTGTCGGCCTCATATTCGATTCCCTTCAACTGTCACTGCTCCTGTCCCGCCTCTAACTTAGTCTCGCCGTGATATGAACCTGTTTAGGTTCGAAACGGTGGTCAATTTCACGGGAAAAAAAAATATATATATATATTTTAGCGAAGTGGTATCGCGGTGAATGTGTAAAAATAACTTTCTTTTCATTGGTCAGCCTTTGGAAGAAATGAAACTCCTCTTCGTCCCTAACTCTTCATGTGTATGGAATGTGAGTTACAAAGATGATGATAGATTGCTGGAGTCTGTCCAGAGACGGTGAACCAAGAACATTGATGGTATGAAGAGATTGGGTTATGGTGAACGCCTCGTGAAATTAAATTTATATTCAGTCAAGGGCAAGTTGCTTCGTGGAGACCTGGTTAAGTGTTGGAAAAATCCTTCATGGTGTGATCGCTATTATCCCTGCTGACTTGCTTACCTTTGCTCCAGTTTGGTACTAGAGGGGCACCCTTTTAAATTGCAGCATCAGCATTCATTTTTGGAGCTTAGGCGTCGTTTTTTTAGTCAGTTGTGTACCAGTGTGGAATGCTTTACCAGCTGCTGTTGTATGTGCAGAGAGGGAGGATACATTTAAAAAGGGATTGCATGATGCTTTGGGTTCGAAACTGGTTGAGTACGATTGAGAGTTTGCCTGTACTGGATGGTATTTGTAGTGAGTGGCTGAATGTGGTGTTTTAGTTTGATGAGTCATGTTGGGTGATGCTTGTGCTGTATGTTGAATAGAAATTGTAGAACTACAAAATCTGCTGTGGTACACTTTCCAGCCCTGAGTCCTTGAGGTACTTTATCAGTTTGATGGTTCTGGGGGCTGGCATACCTACAGATATGGGTTTTCCCTGCTTTTTCTCAGTAGCTAGCATTGCATAGCTAATGCAGGTTTTCTACTGGCATGGCTCCTTGGGTTCTGGGGAAAGCCAACTAGGTGAATTAACCCAGCAGTGTGAATACATTTAGTGAGGAAAGTACAGGCCCCGCCCTTGTAGGCGGAGATTTTGTGTGAAACAAAGATTTTCAAACTTCATTCTGTTACTACTACGTAAATATTTTAACAATGGTAAAGTGTATTAAGTACTTTTTTATGCAGGAAGGAGGGGCCAAGGGCAAGTGTCCGCCAAAACGCCCTTCCCATAGAAGAAGAAAGCCAAACTAAATGTCCAAGGGTTTGGAGGTGCCTGGTCACTCAGCGTTTGAAAGATTGAAGGTCATAGACGGGGAGAGATGGATTAAGGAAGATTGTTCCAGAGTTGACCGGTTGAGTAGATGAAAGATCGAAAATATCGATTAACCCTAACGTTCGAGAGTTGGACAGGAAAAGAATGAGAATGTGTCGAAAGGCTCGTACTACGTGCTCTCCTGAAAGGAGACGGCATGTAGTTAGAGAATTCAGAAGAGATGTCCGTTATAATAGCAATAGTAAAGAGAGAGTGAGGCAACACTGAAGACACTCGGTAAGAGACGGAGAATTGATGAGACTAAACGCCTTTGATTCCAGCCACCCCTATAGTGTTTAAACTTAGAACTTTTCTTATTTTGCGTTTATATACTATTTTCTCTTTCTTTATTCAATTTCTCTTTTTCTTTCATCATTCCCTTTACTCTCTTTTCGCTGTACTAGATAAAAACGGGTAGACGTGGCCGTGGGCGCCATTTTACTTTGAACAATGCAAAAGACCTGGGGATTAATTATACACTTAACACTTTACTGACTTTTATTTATACCGAAACACTGATATAAACGGGCAATGCGAGGGGGGAATTAACGTTAACATTTTAGTCGGAGAGAGACGAAATAATATTCTAAATTCACAAAAACATCGTAATAAAAAAAAACCTTATTAAGCCCAAGGGCGTCCGATAACTTTCTCTTAGCCTCCGCTTTGGGCAGCTTTTTAGTGTTGCCAACTAGTATTTTATAAACAAACCATTATTTAACGTAATTACATCTCTTATTAACTATTATTATTTTCTTTATTAAACAAACATTATTAATTTCTTATAACCAAAACATTTTAATTCTTAATTAGACATTACTACACTCGCATCACCCCCTTGAAAATAAGTTTTACACGAGGAAAACTTGTTAATATCGTTTAACAAATTTATTTATTTATTCAGAGTTATTTATTTTGCAGTTTTTTGTTTTTTTTAACTAGTTGAAAGTTGAATAGAGAAGAAATCATTAGACAAAATTCCACACATTAGATATTTTGTATCATTTTATAAAAATCGAGAGAAAAAAAATAATTTTCACATTTGCATAAAAATAACATTTCACACTAATAATCAATTTACAACCTGTAACACATCTGTTACGTGAAAAATAACGGATAATTTTCTTAACACTGGTTACACAAATTTCAAGTTCACAATCTATTCCAGCGATTCCTCATCAAAGATCGCTTTACATTCGAAACAATTACATAGTTACTATCAGGGCAACATAGAAAACAAGAAAACGTTTATATAAAATACTGACCAGAGAGCACATACTATTTCATGAAATACAAAACAAATATGGGCAATAATCGCACCCTTTCACTTATAATTTCATTACATAATAATCAGCACATTAATTGCTGGACGTTGTTTAGATCACAATCCGCACGCTGATAACGGACTTCTTAAATTTTCAACCGCAGTTCTCCTGCTCACTTCGCTAGAATCCAAGGGGTTGCATCACCATGCAACAGGTCAGCACGCTTGAGGTTGGTTCCGCTCTCTCTCCAAATGGCGAAAAAAAACCCCAAGAGACGTCCAATTCTAAGAGGATCAGGGGATAGAAATATCTGAAAGTGGAACCACGCACCGGAATTGGACGGAATTTGCAATTCTAGAAGACGAAGAAACTCGCCTCTCTCATCTCGACTTTTGTCGGTGAACGCTGCTCTTCCTACGCCCAGCTGAAAGACTCTCTTACTGGCAATAATCAAACGATCACTTCGCCGTGGGCGGTTTCACAACGAACCTACTCTATATCTGTATGGACAGGAAAGCCTTAGACACTCGTTCAAACTCTCGTGGTTTGCCTACCGAATGCTAAAACACATATTTAGCGAAGCATCGAACAGCGTGACCAGCGACTGCCCGAAAAATACCAGTAGACCATCTTCGACCGAAACTCCTGCGCCAAGTTCCTGCGCATTCGGTTTCTCTCTTCTCACTTCTCTTCTCTTCCGAAACTGTCCTGCACCAAGTCCCTGCGTATTCGGTTTCTCTTCTCTCACTCTTCTCATTGGTGATCGATCACCTATTGGGTCAACTAAACTCAATGGATGGAATTCGGATCCAACGTAGTTGCTTCCAAATCGAGCCTCTCGAAATTTTGACAAAAAAATATCAAAGTTTGTACTGCTACTGATTATAACTTTTTCATATTTAATTTACCAAATTTCCTCGACACTTCACTTCAAAATAATAACTATAATTTTCTTTGGCCAACTTTATGGAAAAATAGGACAAATCTCTCAAAATTTCACAAAAATTTAATCACGCCTAGCTACCAATAAAATCACTTATGGCAGTTACATCGGAGAAGATAATAAAAAAATCATCAAACGCAACGAAACAATACTGCACAGTAGAAATATAAAAGCGCCCCTACATAGTAACCTTTATTATGTTATAATTTAAAAAATATTATTCAAACTACTTTCAGAAATCACACCGAAACATTTAAATACTAAAGACAAAAATGAAACTCAGAAACTTCATCAATTCTCGAAAATCATGAACCCTCTTATACTTTGGGCAGGGGGGGGGGGGGGGTGACACATAGATTGCCACAGCGCTATTGGCAAACTGAAAGGCTCCATCTTCGGTTAACACTAGAGCTAAAGTTTCAATTGCACGAGTAAACCCAAATGAAGTTTAAAAAATAACTTTTCTGAAACAGTCATTAAATAAAAAAAATTTAAATATTAATACCGAAAATCAATTTAATAATTTAATATATTAATTCCAACCTGCGACGCTAAATTTCATAGGAAGAAAACTCGTAATTCACAAATTACATCTGAGAGACAACTCTCTCCAACACAAAACCCAGTAGTTTGTAAATTACAAGAATTCCCGTAATTTATCGTTTCCAAGTGAAACTAATACAAATTTACATCGTTATTCTAAATATGAACAGATATGAGCCGAAAACTTCAGCGCAACCTTCTATGTAAACAAAAAGTAAAATAAATCATTGCATAATGAGAGTGTTCGCTTTGTGTTGCAAACGAACCTCTACAAAAATACTCCCAACTGAATTAAATTACAGTACATCGTGAAACAATTTTTGTAGCATTTTCTATGCAAACGCACGAACGTAAAAAAAAAAAAAAAATTTAATACCCAAATAAAATGTTAAACAAAAAAACACTCGCTAACACAATAAAATCTAATTTCAGAATAATAAATAAAATTAAACAGCCTAACCATACAAAATATCACTTGGAATTGTCCTGAAAATGAGACAGAAAAAAAAAGACAACAACAATCAGCCCACCTATAAAAATATAAAAATTAATGAATATATGAAAAAGTAAAAAAACAACAAATTGATTTATCAAAAGAATTTACGAAAACAATTCCTGTATTTCAGTTAAACAAATTTTTATCTTTTCATAACAAATTTTGCTTACTTTGAAGTCTCTCACAATTTATATACGGCAAGCATTATAAACTTAAACAGTCCGAATCAACCCAGTATAAATTAGTGTCTTTAACTATTATTTTTTCGACTTTAAACCTTAAAAGTAACTTAAAAATATAAAGCGAACTAAAACTACAAAGCGATCCTTAAAAGTATACACACATGATGTTCATGTGTCGCCTGTAAATCCTTTATTTACATACAGTCAAAGAATAATCTTAAAAACTGCCTACTAAATTCTGGAAAATTTTGTTACTCACTTATTGAATCTCTTACAATGCTCTACTATATATATATATATTAGCTAAAGTGGGCCCTACGGGCCCATTTACTACGCCCGTGGTGCTGGGGCTTTTGGCCTCAGTAATTGGGGAGCCGCAGGCCCCCCAAGTTACCGGGGAGTCAATTATTCAGTCAATAAAACTATAGAAAAGAATGCAGCCATAAAAATCTTAAGCTTCACAAATCTTGATACAATGTTTATTCTGTAATGGTTGCAGCACCAGTATGAAAGTGCATAAAAAGAACTCATTTGGTAAATTTTTGAACTTAGCCGCAGATTAAATTTCGGCTCAAAGCTGAACGCAAAAGCAAATATTTTTTACACTTTTTAAAATTATAATTAAAAGTAGAATTCATTACGCCTTTTTCTAATGCATTAAAATACAAATATCGCCCATATATATATCAAGAATCTTCTTCTCTTTTCGAGCGTGACAGACTGACAGACATTCCTCGGTGTTTATAGTATAATATATATATATATATACAGTGGGGGGAAATAAGTATTCGTACACCTGCAAAATTGTTTTTCAATAAACTTTCAATCAAACGAATTACTTCAAAGTTGAACAAAACATGGCTATTGGCATACAATTAATATGTATTAAACGAACGAACCAAAATTACGAATAAATAACGACAAATTAAATTTACGAAATTAGGTGGGGGAAAAGTATTCGTACACTTAGGAAAAGTTACATAAATATAAGTTCTCTAAAGGACAAATAGAGGTCTCTATGTAGCATCTACACGAGTCTTCTGGAATGTTCCAACACTGTTTGCGACACGTTATGATGACGTCATTTCCTGCAGCTCTCATTCATTGTTCAGTCTTAATGCATGAAGGTTGTCGCCATGGCGAAGACGAAGGAACTCTCTGTTGAACAGAAAAATGAGATAATCAGGCTCCACAATGAAGGGTTGAGCTACAGAGACATTTCAAAGAGGTTAAATATCCCATTCAGTACAATAGGCTCCGTTATTTTGAAATGGAAGAAGACGGTACTACTCACAACCTTCCTCGAACTGGTGCTCCTCGAAAAATTTCTCCCCGAGCTGGGAGAAGGATGGCAAGAAAAGTTAAAGAAAACCCTATGACGACTCGCAAGGAGATTCAAGAAGAATTAATGGCTGCAGGAACTTCGGTCACTAAACGGACTATCAGTAATGAACTACACAGGATTAACCTGAAGTCTCGCCGTCCAAGGAAAACACCCCTACTAAAGAAAATGCATAGAGATGCTCGTTTGAAGTTTGCCCGTGAGCATTTAGAAAAGCCTAAAGAGTTCTGGAATACCGTACTTTGGTCAGATGAAACGAAAATAGAGTTACAGTATTTGGAAGGAACACGGCTTGTCATGTGTGGAGGAAAGATGGATGCGCTCTTGATCCAAAGAACACCATCCCTACTGTAAAGTTCGGAGGCGGAAGCATCATGGTATGGGGGTGCTTTTCATCTAATGGTACTGGAGCAATTCACGTCATAGAGGGAACAATGAATGGAGCACTGTGAAAGATTGTGACGAGTAGACAGACGAAGGAACGGAATTTTTGAGGCACTGACAGAGACAAGGTGTTCTCTGTCCAAATCAAATATAGTAGAAAGCGCAGAGGTCAGGTGTACCATAGCCTTCCCACGCGAAGTATTGAGTGTCTGTTGAGAGGGACTCTGTGAAGCGGGTGGAGGAGTGAAGAGTGGAATCATCGGCAAAGGGGTGGGCCCAGTCCTCTCGGACTCTTTCGTATAGGAAGATGGGGTCCCACAGGGAAGCATCCTTAGTGTGCTGTGCTTCTCGATAGTCATGAACACAGTATCAAAAAGCCTTCCACCCACCGTCCGTTCTTCCATCTATGCGGATGATCTCGCGATCTACTTTGCGGGGCCGGTACCGGCCGTCGTTCAACGGCAAATCCAGCTCGCCATCCATCGGATGGAGAGATGGGCGACGTTGGTTGGATTCCGCCTGTCCACCTCCAAGACCAAGTGCATGCTCTTTAAAAGAAGAGGACTCGCTGCTTTCCCCGCCTCATCTGTCACGCTATACGGCGAACCTCTCTAGCTGGTACCCCCTGCGCGGTTCCTGGGCATAATGCTGGACCAACGACTCAATTGGGCTTCCCACCTCAGGCACCTAAAGAACTCCCTCCAGCGTCCCCTTGCACTCCTAGATCATCTCTCCCACTCTACGTGGGGCGCCGACCTCTCCACCGGTGCCTCCAGCCTCCGAGTGGAATGTAACTACCTCCCTCTCATCCTCCGACGGGATCTGCTACTCATGAGAACTTACCTCCGTGCAGAGAGGCTACCCTCCTCGCTCCTGTGCACATCAATTTCTGAACTTCCTCCCAAGGACTGAGCTGGCACTTCACCAAAGCGGTCTGCTCCTTCCTGGACCTCTCCAGCATTCCCCCTCCCTCAGTCATGCCCATCACATACCACATCTACCCCCTTGGCTCCTCAACCCAATCTCGTTCTGCAGGGACTTGTGTGCCCTGCCAAAGACCACCACTACCACCACGGCATATACGTCATTCTTCCGGGAACACATAATTCGGAACTCTGGCACTCTCTCCATCTACACAGACTGTTCCCGCTCGGAGGCTGGCACGGCCGCCTTAGCGGTAACACTACCCTATCCACTTTTCCGAAGCGTCCGCCTGCCCCGCCTGCCCCGCGAGGCCTCGGTGTTCTCAGCAAAACTCTTCGCCATCTTAGAGGCCCTCAATATCATACGCACCCACCCGACCAGTGATTTCGTAATATATTCAGACTTCCAGAGCGCACTTCTCTCCCTTGAAAAATTCAACCTCCCCAACCCGCTCGTCTGCACTATCCAACAGAATTTCCACTCCCTGACGGCTTTCAGACACAAGACGGTCGCCTTAGAATAGATAGATAGATCCCGGTCTATGTCGGCATCCAGGGCAATGAGGAGGCGGACCGCGCAGTAAAGACGGCCTACTTGCTACCAGACTCCTCCCAAAGGATCCCAATTTTCAATGAAAACAATATTCTCCTTCCTAACTCACTCCCATCTACTTCACCGCATTTAGGACTATACCTTTCCTTGCTCCTACTCAGTAACTAAACCCTCCTCACACTCCGAGTTCACTACCCCCACCCTAGCAACACCCCCAACCCACTGCCTCGCCGAGATGTGCCACTTCACATAGGCACGAATCGGCGGTACATTTATCTACAAAAAAAAAATACCAGCCCATACTGTTGTCTGATTTAATACTATCTTTGAAAATGAAGTTAATTCATTCTCACTCTGTTAAGACCAAACTACCACCTTGCCTATTCAATCTTTCATAAATATACATTGTGTAGCCATTTAACTTGTACTCTGTTTTAGTGTCATTGAATGCTGCTTTACTAATTCATGCCTCAAATAACATCCAGATTTGCACTAATCATATAACTAATTCATCCTTCATCATCTTATTCCTAAAACTCTGTGCATTTAGATAAAAACACTTCAACCCCTCAGTTTTAACTGTTTGATTGTTGAGATGTCTGTTCCAGTCATAATTTTACTTTAAAACTCCAGTATTGCTAATGTTAAGTATACCCTGATGACTTATACCCTCTATTAACCTAATGTTATCTTTCAAAGCCTCAAAGAACGAAATTTGTTTTAAATGTCTGCAATATAAGGCAGTTCCCTTCCTATTTAAATGCAAACCATCCTTACTGAAAAGATCCTTCTTACTAAAATTATCCTACAAATCTGTGAACTCGACTCCTTCACTACAAGCTCCTTAATTTTATCATTTAAGGCTAAAATCCTAGTCGTAAATCTCCTTGCTAATCCCAATCCTTGATAGAGTACTTACTACAAAGCATTCGACTACAAGGTAACAGAAAAAAAAAGGAAATGTGTTAATTCAAATTTGTCAGTTTAAGGTTAGCCATCTTGGATTTCCTCAAGAAGTATATCATTGTACCAGACCTTGGAATCGCAATGAACTGTCAAAAACAAGAAACTGAAAAGGAACCAAAGAACATTGACCGTTCAAGAATTTATTCTGAACGTACATAAAGAAAACTATTGTAAATAGTCATTTAATATAATGAATAATGAGATATAAATATGTAAAGCAAGTTAATTAAGAAATAGAAAACTGTGGATGTCCAAAAACAAAGAATAATTTGGCTAAGGAAAAGTTGTCAAAGAAATAATTTAAATTAATTTAGAAAACTGAAACACAAGGATTTATGGAAGAAGAATAAGAATAATGTAATCACAGACCAGTAACTGTAAATATACAGAGAGGACCTAGAGACTTGGGAAAGGAAATATATATTAGGGAATATATAGTTAGTGACTAGTTTTACAAATACAGTATAAGTAGAAGGAAGTTGAAATAGCTTTCGGATGAAAAAGATTTAATTTTGAAAACAGGTCATTGTAAATTTAGACCCTCAAATAACTTAGATTTAATTGAATTAAGGAGTAAGTTAAAAGATAAAGATCTTAAAAATAAAAACTTATTAATTAAAATTAAAAAAGATAAATATCAAAATACTTTGAATGATTGTAACAAAGAGTCAAAGCTAATGAAAAAATAGATTGGGGAAAAAAGGTTAGTAAACAAGAGCTTCTGATGTAGTAAAGTGTATGTAAACTAAATGCAAAAAAACTTCACTTTTTTCTACGTGAAGGTCAAAATATGAAAATAAAAACCCACTCTAATAGACAGAGTTTATTTCCACGACAGTTTCGACGCCCACTGGCATCCTCCTCGGGTGGATACAGAAACACGAATGAACCAAAACAAGAGGGAAAAGCAGTTCAGGGACCGACCGTTAAGAAATTCGCACCTAGGTTAGATCCCATTCTCCCGACACCGGAAGGGCATTTTCATTAAGTACATTCGCGCAAATTTTTAAAACTATCTTCCTCTTCTTATTACATTTAATATTGCATAATTATTTATTACAGAAATTATAAATTTATAATACATTGGTTATTACATTATTGTTTATTATACAGAACTTATAAACCGAAAAACGAATGAAAAAAGCCGATTAGGAAACAATCCAGAAACCAATGAGAAATTCGCACCTAGGTTAGATACCGTTTCCCGACACTGGAAGGGCATTTTATTACAGGGTCCGCTTACAAGTACATTCCCACAAATTAAAACTATCCTCTTGTTCTATACATACAGATTCTAATATTTTGACATAATTACTGCATTTATTATTACATTTACATTTTTAACATTTATTATTATTACCTTTACCCTAATTATTAAATTTATAATATTACCTTTATTATTACATCTGTTGCATTTATATTTATTTCCACATTTATTACTTCCATTATTACATTTACTAAAGGCGAGTAAGGAAAACATTCCATCCAGAGACATTTAAGAAATTCACACTTAGGTTCGAACACGTTCCCACGACTCCGTAAGGGATTTTTGACCAAGAATCTCATTAAAGGGTCTAACTTATAAGTACCTTCGCACAAATTAAAATTATCTACTTTTTCTATACACACAGATTCTATTATTTTTCTTTTGACATAATTATTACATTTATAAAGTACCTTACTTGATTCCCAATCTATAGCATGATTATTTTGGCTGGCGTGATAAAAAATGGCATTATTAGTATTACAATTTCTGAAGGCATATTTGTGTTCTTTAATACGGGTTTCAATATTTCTTCCAGTTTCACCCACGTATACTAAATCAACTTTTACAGGAAATGCTGTAGACGCAGGCTTGTTCCTCTTTTGCCACGTTATTCCTAACCAATTTACTTTTCACGGTAGACGAATATTTGAACGCCAAAGCAAACTTAAAATCTTTCGTCAACGGTTTTACTCTTTCTTAGCCGGCAATGTAAGGCAAACTCACATATTGTTTTTGGTTAACTGAAGGTTCCCGAGGGGCATAAAAAGATTTTCTGGCTTTAAAATACGCCTTTCTGATAAACCACTCGGGATATTTTAAATCCTTAAAAATGTTCCAAATCTTTGAATTTTCCCGGTCCAGCAAATGTGGGCTACAAATCCTGAGTGCTCTTAGAAACATGGAAGAAATAATTGAGCTTTTAACCCCTTCATCATGATATGAAAAATAATGAATGTACGAATTACAATGAGTAGGTTTTCTATAGACCGTGAAATTGGGCTTTCCGCTTTCGTTAATGACCAAAACATCTAGAAAAGGTAATTGTTTGTCGTTCTCCCATTCATATTTAAATTTAATAGAGGGAACAAGATTATTTAATGACTGAAAGAAAGTGTCAAAGTTGTTCCAGTGGTCAGGCCAAATGAGAAAATATCATCTACATAACGAAACCAAATTAGATTCCTGGACATATTGTTTGCAACAATTCCGACTCATAGTATTCCATGTATAATGTACTCAGTATTGGGGATAAAGGAGACCCCATTCCCATACCAAAACGTTGCAAATAAAATTCTTCACCGAAGGAGAAGGCATTATTGGTGACACAGAGTTTTATCAGTTCTAAAAATACAGATGTGGGCATGCCTAGTTCTACGTTACATGTTGGCATTTTCTATCTAAAAAACTAAGTACATCATCAATGGGAACTTTCGTAAACAAGGACTCAACGTCAAAACTGATCATTCTTCCCCGTTTTAAATCTAAGGACATAACTTTGTTAATAAAGTCACAGGAATTAGTGATGTGCGAGCCTGAAAATTTACCAACTAATGGGGATAATTTATCTGCAAGAAATTTAGATAACCTGTAACTAAAGGAACCCCTGTGTGAAATAATGGGACGGAGTGGTATATTAATCTTATGGGTTTTGGGTAGGCCGTAAATGTGGGGGAGTTTGGGGTTAATCTGTAGAAATCTTTTAGGATCAATCGCCGGGACATCTTTTAATAAGTTCCTGATGGTTTTGTTGAATTCGGCAGAAAGACGCTTTAGGGAGGACGATCTCACTTTGGCGTAGGTGAATTCATCACTAAGTAACGCTTCCATTTTTTGTTTATAATCACACTTGTCTAAAATAACCACAGTGTTACTTTTGTCCGCTTTAGTGACAAATATTGCTTCATTCTTCCTGAGCTTGTCTAAAGCTAACCCGAGGAGGATGCCAGTGGGCGTCGAAACTGTCGTGGAAATAAACTCTGTCTATTAGAGTGGGTTTTTATTTTCATATGTATGTAAACTGTTTTGTAAAATTGACTTTAAGTTCAACTCGGATATATAATTGACTATATAAATTTTAAAAAAAACGGAAAATCCATAATGAAACAGTTTCCTTTGAACCAGATGGGGGAAACTTAAGGGTTGCACTCAGGTTTTATCGCTATCTTCAGTTGAATCGACAGACTTGGAAATTCAAGAGGTTGTTGAGATGTTTTCTGTCCAACATTTTTTGTAGGTAAGAAGGATCGTTAATCTAATAGATTAAGGAATATAGACCCCAAGGTGCAATCTCTGATCTATGAGAAGGCTGGACCTAATGTTCAAGCGAGATCAATATTTGTGCTCTGTCCATGCCCGTTCAACTATCTCGTACTTGAGTATGGCTCTTGTATTTGAAACTATTTTCATTTGCTCTATAAAGGCGAAGTATTTTAACGAAGTGTGGTCAAACTGGAGTACTTTAATCCTGTCTTCCCCATAATTTTATGTATCTTTCAATGGGTCATTTTAATTGGTCGTCGTCGGGGGGGGTTTCTTTTGCTGGATACCTGCCCACGTTGCAGTTAAGAGGAATAAGGATGTGGACCAGTGCATTAGGTCGGGCCTCCTGTTCTCCGGCACTGCATCCTGTTCTCTTGCACCTGCCTGTCCACTTCCTTACGGGAACTTCAGGTTATTCGAGCTGCAGTCCGGGTTGTCTGGCAGCGTCGTTGGGATGCGTCATTTCACGGCTACAGTCTATCCTTGGCGGTATCCCCGTATGTTTCGACGGCAGGAAACTGTCCTTTCCCGCCTCCAAATAGGCACACCCGTCTCACCCATAGTTTTTAATGGTGCGGGATCCTCGACCTAACTGTGATGACTGCATTGTCCCTTTGACTGTGCGGCACTTGCTGTCGAGTGCCCCAGTCTTGGGGACTTGCGGAGCCGTCATCTCTCGGAGCACCGAAGTGGAAATGGCACCTATCCTCTCTCTTCGGTGTTCGGAGAGGGAACGTGCTACTCCAGCAACGGGATTTTTAAGTTTGTGGAGGGGGCTAGTCTCTTCCCTCTCTTGTCGTGCTTTTACCCTCATTCTTTACTTGTCTTCAACTTCGCTTCATTCGTTCATTGCATTATCGTCATTTGTTCTTTATTCCTTCAGGCGTTACCCATTTCATAATTTTGTTATTTAACTTTTATAATTAATTAATGCGCATATTCGGCGTCAGTGATTCGATGTTGCGACGCCACAGGTATTATCTCAGTCAATAAAAAAAATTCATTACGTTTAAAAATTTACGAGCGACTAGCGGAGGATTTACTTCGCTTTGCAAATTTATCTTAAAGTCAACTACCACTATGGTACTCGATTTGCGGAAGTTATACAATATGTTATCTAAATGAATTAGAAAGATTTTAAAATCAAAGTTTGGTGGTCTTATATGAAAAAAAAAAAACACCAACCTCACCATCCATACAGTATGATGTGCATTGTAATTTTCTATATCATACAGGGTTTTTAATATTGTTTAACAAAGT